>CM074300.1:953357-1010857 GCA_037194245.1 Opsariichthys bidens | reverse complement strand
GGTCATTATTGGACAGAACGCATACTGGGTTAAAACAACCCAGCTCTGGGTCATTATTGGACAGAACACATACTAGGTTAAAAACAACCCAGCTCTGGTCATTATTGGACAGAACGCATACTGGGTTAAAAACAACCCAGCTCTGGGTCATTATTGGACAGAACGCATACTGGGTTAAAAACAACCCAGCTCTGGGTCATTATTGGACAGAACGCATACTGGGTTAAAACAACCCAGCTCTGGGTCATTATTGGACAGAACGCATACTGGGTTAAAACAACCCAGCTCATTATTGGACAGAACACACGCTGGGTTAAAAACAACCCAGCTCTGGGTCATTATTGGACAGAACGCATATTGGGTTAAAAACAACCCAGCTCTGGGTCATTATTGGACAAAACGCATATTGGGTTAAAAACAACCCAGCTCTGGGTCATTATTGGACAGAACACATACTGGGTTAAAAACAACCCAGCTCTGGGTCATTATTGGACAGAACACACACTGGGTTAAAAACAACCCAGCTCTGGGTCATTATTGGACAGAACACATACTGGGTTAAAAACAACCCAGCTCTGGGTCATTATTGGACAGAACACATACTGGGTTAAAAACAACCCAGCTCTGGGTCATTATTGGACAGAACGCATACTGGGTTAAAAACAACCCAGCTCTGGGTCATTATTGGACAGAACGCATACTGGGTTAAAAACAACCCAGCTCTGGGTCATTATTGGACAGAACGCACACTGGGTTAAAAACAACCCAGCTCTGGGTCATTATTGGACAGAACGCATACTGGGTTAAAAACAACCCAGCTCTGGGTCATTATTGGACAGAACGCATACTGGGTTAAAACAACCCAGCTCTGGGTCATTATTGGACAGAACACATACTGGGTTAAAAACAACCCAGCTCTGGGTCATTATTGGACAGAACGCATACTGGGTTAAAAACAACCCAGCTCTGGGTCATTATTGGACAGAACGCATACTGGGTTAAAAACAACCCAGCTCTGGGTCATTATTGGACAGAACGCATACTGGGTTAAAACAACCCAGCTCTGGGTCATTATTGGACAGAACGCATACTGGGTTAAAACAACCCAGCTCATTATTGGACAGAACACACGCTGGGTTAAAACAACCCAGCTCTGGGTCAATATTGGACAGAACACACACTGGGTTAAAAACAACCCAGCTCTGGGTCAATATTGGACAGAACACACACTGGGTTAAAAACAACCCAGCTCTGGGTCATTATTGGACAGAACGCATACTGGGTTAAAACAACCCAGCTCATTATTGGACAGAACGCATACTGGGTTAAAACAACCCAGCTCTGGGTCAATATTGGACAGAACACACACTGGGTTAAAAACAACCCAGCTCTGGGTCAATATTGGACAGAACACACACTGGGTTAAAAACAACCCAGCTCTGGGTCATTATTGGACAGAACGCATACTGGGTTAAAACAACCCAGCTCATTATTGGACAGAACGCATACTGGGTTAAAACAACCCAGCTCATTATTGGACAGAACACACGCTGGGTTAAAACAACCCAGCTCTGGGTCATTATTGGACAGAACGCATACTGGGTTAAAACAACCCAGCTCATTATTGGACAGAACACACACTGGGTTAAAAACAACCCAGCTCTGGGTCAATATTGGACAGAACACACACTGGGTTAAAAACAACCCAGCTCTGGGTCAATATTGGACAGAACACACACTGGGTTAAAACATCTCTTTCATCGCATAAAATTGCAAAAATATCCCGCGTATTCCATCGCATTTTTTAAGAAAACGTCCCGCATAATCAAGGATTTTTGCCCGCAACAACCACAACAAAAAAAAATCTGCGTCTTTCTGGAGGGACTGGATTTGAGCATAAGAAACAACATTTATGCTACAGGTTTTGTTGCTGATTTGAAATATGCTGTTTAATTGTAAGTTTGACAAGCCGTTTTTGAGATTCCAGGATTTCCCCATTCAAATAGATAAAGTTGATTAACAAAATCATAAAACATTTAGAAAGTGAAAGGAGCAAACTCAGCACACTGTGTTTTTTAAGGTGCTTTATAAATACAATTTGATTTGACTTGGTCTCAGACGCCCGAAATGTGGCGCAAATACACTCAAAAAAATATTTCAGTCTAAACATAAGTTTAGTGTAATTTAATTACATAGCAATTTTCCATCCATTTGGATGACATAGTTTTAACATAAACAAACTAATAAACTTAATGTGATTCATATTTGTCAGTCATATGTAGATGAAATAGGTCAGATTTATTTAATAGTTCACAGGTTAACGAACACTGTTTAGTGGTCATGTGTGTGCGCACTACTGAGTTAAAGCACCGTTGAAGCAGCGTCAGAGTTAATGAGATCATGAAGTGATTGAGCATTAATGATGAACGCCTGCTGTTAACAAGCAGAATCACTGAAGGACAGAGAAACACAAGAACTACAACTGATGAAATCAACTGAAGATCAAAGACACTATTCATAAACTCAACTATTACATCAATCTATTTCATCTACATATGACTGACAAATATGAATCATATTAAGTTTATTAGTTTGTTTATGTGTAAACTATGTCATCCAAATGGATGGAAAATTGCTGTGTATTTAAATTACATAAAACTTATGTTTAGACTGAAATATTTTTTTGAGTGATGTCCGCCGAGTGAACAGACGGGACTGTAACGAGAAGTTTCTGAAGGGGGGGGGTCATTTCTACAGTCAGTGAAATTTAACCCAGCACACAAAACGACCCAACAGGCAGAACCCTCTTCTCAAGTTTAGACTGAGGGATCCGATTCCCTCCGAAATCTAAGCTCCAAAACCACAGCATCAACTCCACTCGCCGCTCACAGGTTTGCTGGGTCCAAATTTCAATCTCAGAGATTGTCCAGACAAAGAGGAGTATCATCTTCCACCGACTCTCGCCTCTTCTGTCTCTCTCCTATTTTTTTTTTTTTTTTTTTTTTTTGCGCCAGCCTTGAAGAAAGCAAAGTTTCATTTAAAGTTTCCATTGTTGGCAAACATGCCAAAGATCCCGCCAAAAGTTTCGAGACGGACTTGAAATAGCTCGGCAAACAGTGAGATAAAAGCAGCCGATGCTACTCTAAATTTATTTCCGTCGGTAGCCCTTGACTTCAGACACGAGGAAGACGGACGAGCTCCGAACGCTCTGGTTTATAAATAGCTGATGTGTCTGAAGCGTCTCAGATGAAACGGCTCTTTGAGGATGATTCGGATCCAGTAGCACGAATTGGAGCGATCAGCGCTTCTGTTAAAAGCACACAACCTTCTCGACGCTCATGGCAGGTCAGTTAACCTTTTATTAAGGATAATTATGACCCCAATTTCCTATAAGACATGTGATGAGTATCCATGAAGCTGCTAATAAGACTCTGGAGATGGCGCTCATATATTCCTAGAGCACAAGATCAAGGTGACGCTTTCATTTCACTTTCCTTCAGTGTATTACTACACGTAGAGGTGAAACGTTTTCTATTTTAAGATCTCGCTCTTTGCATTCTGACCAACTGCTGGTAGTTTAGGACACCTGGAAAACTTAAAACCAAAACCAGTGCACTCAAAAAATATTTCAGTCTAAACGTAAGTTTTCTGTAATTTAATTACAAAGCAATTTTCCATCCATTATGGATGACATAGTTTTACCATAAACAAACTTAATGTGATTCATATTTGTCAGTCATATGTAGATGAAATAGATTGATGTAATAGTTGAGTTTATGAATAGTGTCTTTGATCTTCAGTTGATTTCATCAGTTGTAGTTCTTGTGTTTCTCTGTCCTTCAGTGATTCTGCTTGTTAACAGCAGGCGTTCATCATTAATGCTCAATCATCTCTTAATGATCTCATTAACTCTGACGCTGCTTCAACGGTGCTTTACTTGTGAACTATTAAATAAATCTTATCTATTTCATCTACATATGACTGAGAAATATGAATCACATTAAGTTTATTAGTTTGTTTATGTTAAAACTGTGTCATCCAAATGGATGGAAAATTGCTAAGTAATTAAATTACATAAAACTTTTTTTTTTTTTGAGTGTAGTCCTGATGCAGTTCGAGGCACAAACATGGCATCAATGAGCAGAAGAAACCAATCCTCTTCAAAATAGAAACACAGAATCGTCCAAAAGTGACCTGCAGAGTGGACATCAAGAGCTATCCAGCCACTTACACTGCATTTATTTATTTATTCGTTTATTTGACCGGGACACTGTAGTATAACATTGCTACAATTTCAAGCAGCCGATGCTCCACATACAAGCTTCTAGCCAAAGGCTAATTTGCACTCTTTTTTAACAAAATAAAACAATAATTACACAAAAAAGCCAAAGAAAAAATAAAGGCAAAAAAAAAAAGTCACAATAATAAAAGGAGTTGGGACTGTGTACAACCATCAGTGATCACAAATCTGCTTTTGTTTAAACCACTTTTTTAAATTTCGTTGAAAACTCTGTTTGCATTGTCCGTGGGGAACACGTGTGGATTGATCATTTCACAGGAAGTGGACGGGAAATGTACCCTGACGCAACATAACAGACACGTATTATGAATTAAAAATCGATTTGCATATCAGTGACCACAGCGAACGCATTACCAACAGAGTTACAAGTGTGATGAATTACATTGAGTTAAATGTTTTTTCATTTAAATTTTTAATTATATTTTTAAAGTGTGGCCTATATAACACTAGCAATACATTACTCATTATTGATAACTGTCAATTAGTTAAATTAATTTAAAGAGCCATTTAATAATTTATTATTAATAATAACAGCAACAATATTTTCATATTAAACAACAATCATGCATCAACAAAGGTAATTATACATAATGCTTATGCATTTAAATATTTAATTATGTTAAATTTTAAATACGTGGACACTAAAATAAGGGTGACACTTATTAATGCTTAAAATGTGCCTTGTAATGCACCCCATAATGATCTCATGAATAATTTAAATTTAAGCACAGCTATATTATCTATTAATCAAACACACCTTTAGAAAGTATAACATAAAAAGTGATGAATATAGAAGCCGGACAATTACGTCACTGTTTTCTCCAGCGCTGATATACATAAATTAACTGTAATAACTATTGATCTTTGCAACGGAGTGAATCAATAATATATAGAAATAAGCTTTTCTTTGGGAAAAAATATTAACGTAAAGCTGCTTTGCCACACTTTGCATAGTAAAAATCACTATATAAGTAAAGGTGACTTGACTTAATGCTTTAAAACACACGACAAACAACCACTTTCAGATGAAACAATCAGGGTTGAGGAGTAATGAAACACAAGTAACTTAGTGACGCATTTAAAATGCAACATTTGAGTGACTGTGTTTGATTTGAAATGGCTGGTAATCAGATTACAGTTCCATCTGAAAAGTGTTTTAGATTACCAAAGTGATTACTTTGAGTTTTAATGTCATTTAAACAGCGATTGGTGATTCTCTGACTCTGACCGTCTGAAAAAGACGAGTTCAGTTTCATGTTTTCACTGTTTTCATGTTTTGTGAGTCATTTTATTATTCACTCGACACTGTGACTTTTTCTCACTATTTGTTTTTTCCATGACATTTGCAAGTTATAAAGTCAGAATTGGGAGATATAAACTTGCAATACTGACTTTTTGTCTTGCAATTGTGAATTTAGTTTGCGAGTTTATATCTCATAATTCTGACTTTCCTCAATATTGTGAGTTTATATCTCATAATTCTGACTTTTCTCAATATTGTGAGTTTATATCTCATAATTCTGACTTTTCTCAATATTGCGAGTTTATATCTCATAATTCTGACTTTCCTCAATATTGTCAGTTTATATCTCATAATTCTGACTTTTCTCAATATTGTCAGTTTATATCTCATAATTCTGACTTTATAACTCACAATTGCAACTTTATATCACTCAATTCTGAGGGAAAAAGTCAGAATTGTGAGATAAAAACTCACAATGACCTTTTGTGTGTTTGTTCCACACTTATTAGTATTCCAAAGTATTCTAAAGTATTTAGATGAAGTGACTAAACTTGAGTAATGTAACGAAATACGTTACAAATGACTTTTTAAAGCATGTATTTTGTAATCTGTAGTGAAATACATTTCAAAAGTAACACACCCAGTCCTGCATTTTAACTTTGTTACAATTATTTATGAAAAAATATAATGCATTATACATAGTGAAGTGTTAACGTAATTACAATTAATACTCAATATTTTATTAATAATAAAAATAAATTTACATAATTAGCCATGTACAATGCGCTCCGAAGTGGATAAATTTGAAAACGCGTTATTTCACGACTTTGAAAGCGGAGGCATTCAAAAATGATGATGCGTATTGAGTCACAAATAAGATATCTATATTAACTCTGACACTGTTGCTAACGATATGTTTGGACACTTTTCACATCACATTTGTTCGCATTTGCTGTAAAACATGAGGGCATCTGCGTTTCAGACCAAATATATGATGGGAATTGAGTGCGAGCCGGACGGATCAGTGAACGGTGAGATATTTTGCTAAATTAAATGCTCCTGCCAGAAGATTATATCTGTTCTGTCTGTATCATCTCATTGAGTTTTTACGAGCTTCCACGCAGTAATGCGAATTTGAGAAACTTTTGGGAAACGGCATTTTCAAATGTATCCAGATTAATGTAGACGTAGCGTCGAATGCCGCGTCTGTTCAGTGATGCTGCAGGTGTTCAACATAAACGACACTGCTGATGGTTTAAGGAGCTGAAATCACTGTGTAGGGAACGGCTACACCATCTTCAGCAGAAAGCCATCTAACCCACCCACTGATTGTCTCCATCACCTGTTGAAATCCCTCTGCAGGCAAGTGTCATGGAGGAACGGAGCACGATCCATGTTAACCTGTGCTCACAGTGGATCTGCAGCGGCCTCAATCAATCCAGAAGCAGCTATCAGCTCTCATCAGCGCGTCCTCCAGCGCTCTCGGCACACAGATAAGAGTGTCACACACTACGGCCCATCTGCCCTGCAGTAATTACAGTCTGACCTCCCTGATTTTCTCCATATCAGTCTATATACAGATGCATCGACCACACAAATGCCTTCTATTCTCCTCCTGTGCGTTCACACAGAGAAACGAGGGCTGAGAGTGGCTTCTCATTCTGAAGACCCAACTTTCTACTCTTCCACGGTGCATTTTCTCTCATGAAAAAAGTTTGAAGAAGTCATTTTGAAAATATATTCATGCACACGGGCACCGGCAGGTTGCGATCACATGACTAGCCACGTGTAGCTAAATTTATCTCAGCAATACAAGAAGAATGTCAATACAAGAGCTCCAGACCAATCGGTCAGTATGACAAAAATTCTGAGTGCATCGTTAAATGAATCTAAAAATGTTCTACTCGAGTTTTTTTTTTTTTTTGTATGAACATAAATTAGAAAATGGAATGGAAAAACTTAGATGTGTCCCCACTCAACAAATCATGCCATGAACTGCTTATGGACCTCTGAATAAGCTGACGGACGGATGGATGGAGGAAAAAACAGATAGATGGATGGATGGATAGACGGTGGGAGGGATGGATGGGTAGATGGACAAACGGACAGATGGATGGATGGGTTGATGGACAAACGAGTGGAGGGAAGAACGGACAGATGGATGGGTGGGTGGAGGGATGGATGGATGGATGGATGGACGGATGGATGGAGTTATGGATGGATGAACAGGTGGATGGATGGATGGATGAGTGGGTGGATGGAGGTATGGATGGACGAATAGATAGATGGATGGATTAATGGAAGGAGGGAGGGATGGTTGGATGGATGGATGGAGGTATGGATGGACGGATGGATGGAGGTATGGATGGACAGGTGGATAAATGGATGGATGGAGGGTGGGTGGATGAATGGATGGATGAATGATGGATGGAGTGTGAGTGGATGGAGGGATAGACAGTGGGTGGATGGATGGATGGATGAGTGGATGAATGAGTGGATGGATGGAGGGTGGGTGGATGGATGAATGGATGGATGAATGAGTGGGTGGATGAATGGATGGATGGATGGACAGTGGGTGGATGGAGGTATGGATAGATGAATAGATAGATGATAGATGAATGGATTAATGGAAGGAGGGAGGGAGGGAGGGAGGGATGGATGGACGGATGGAGGGTGGGTGGATGAACGGATGGATGAATGATGGATGGATGGAGCGTGAGTGGATGGAGTGATAGACAGTGGGTGGATGGATGGATGAATGGATGGATGGAGGGTGGATGGATGAGTGGATGGATGGAGCGTGAGTGGATGGAGTGATAGACAGTGGGTGGATGGATGGATGAATGGATGGATGGAGGGTTGATGGATGAGTGGATGGATGGAGCGTGAGTGGATGGAGTGATAGACAGTGGGTGGATGGATGGATGAATGGATGGATGGAGGGTGGATGGATGAGTGGATGGATGGAGCGTGAGTGGATGGAGGGATAGACAGTGGGTGGATGGATGGATGAGTGGATGGATGGAGGGTGGATGGATGGAGGTATGGATGGACGAATAGATAGATGAATGGATTAATGGATGGAGGGTGGATGGATGGGTGGATGGATTTATGAGTAGGTGGATGGAGGTATGGACGGACAGGTGGATGAATGGATGGATGGAGCTATGGATGGATGAATAGATAGATGAATGGATTAATGGAAGGAGGGAGGGAGGGGTGGATGGGTGGATGGATGGATGGAGGTGTGGACGGACAGGTGGATGAATGGATGGATGGAGGGTGGGTGAATGAATGGATGAATGAATGACGGATGAATGGAGCGTGAGTGGATGGAGGGATAGACAGTGGGTGGATGCGTGGATGGATGGATGGATGGATGGGTGGATGTGTCCTCTTTATATGTCGTTGCTTCTTCAAGTATAGAAACAATCATCAAGTGGAACCTGAATCAGAATCATTCCATTCCACACGATCCCTGATGCAGACAGACTGTCTTTGGTACTGCAGCTCTGCTTTCGAGTCTTGGCCGCGTGTGAAATGCATATTTAAAGCGAGGTAATTAAGAGCCGGGCCCCGCGCTCCCCTGAGCCGCTGGCATTAGCGAGGTATCGGCCGGACTACTGTAATTTACCTGTGTGCAACCACTGTGACAGAGCTGCAGTCCAGAAGGAGAGCTGTTGCTTCAGAGAGCGACTCAATGCGAGCATCCGTCTGCCTAATGGTCTGTCCGTGAATATAGACCGCAGGAGCACATCTGAACTTCACTGATGCCTCACACCAGTGCCAAGGTCAATTTGGACATTTTAATCCAAAGGAAATCCATGTTCCAGATCCATTCACCATCTGCGTTATTACTGAAAGTCAGTAGAGCCTCTATTGAGGAGCATCGAAATAAAGTGTTGGCAGATCTTAAGTCTAATGACTGCTAGTTGACACGTAGTTACTTATAGTTAGTCGAACGTCTGAAGTGTTCCCGTTTTCTCTTCTGAACTCTTTCTCAACGCTGGCCGTGAAAGCGTCTGTTCGCAGCACATTATATACGAGCTTCATTACGACGCTGCGTGTCCCGCGTGGCAGGATGGATGCGAAAATAACAGGTGTAATCGAATGATCTATACCGTGGCATGAAGTAAATCAGTGGGCTAATAATTTCACCAAAGGAGCTTCAAGATAAATAATAACATCAGATTAAAGCCCGCGCTGCATATTAATTATGGAAACAAGGGAGCCAGCCGGTAATTTTGGTGGGCGAAATGAATCACAATATAGTTCAATCAATTTGACGCAGAAGCACAGGATCCGGCGCGGAGCTCCCAGGTGGAGACGAGGGCGAGTGGCAGAATGCCAATTCAATCCCCAGATAGTGGACAGAGCTTTTGTACCCTTGGGCAGGGCGTTCAGTGTGAGATTGCCAAGAGGGTGCTAAAGCATAAAGGAGCCAATAACCGTCCTTTTCTTACTTGTACTGGGAAAAACAGACACGAGGAATCCGTCTGGACCACCGCCTGATCCGAAAGGAACATGCCTTAGCAGAAGCACAGGCTCTACTGTGATACTTTTATAACATGCATGTATTCCAAGAACACCATAGTGCTTTTTGTTTTGCAGTGCAAATACTCTGGTACTGCCAGTCAGAGAATTAACCATTTCCACAACAAAAATGTGGGGTTGAAAGTGGACAAACCCAGCGATTGGGTTAAATGTTTGACTCAACCTGCTGGGTAGTGTAATTGAACTCAACTATTGTTTAAAAATCACTGTATTTTTGTTTAAAATGAACCCAAAATATGATTATGATTATGATTAATTTGATATTAATGATATGATTAATTTGATATTTACCAGGGCAGTGAAATTCACTCACATTGGAATTTGCATGGACTTCCGAGGTAGTTCTAAGAATACCATGGTACTCTTTTCTTATTTAAATACCATAGTGCTTAAATTAACATACCATGGTATTTACAGAACAGACCAGCTTACAATCTAAAAAATAAATGTTGGGTTAAAAACAACCCAAGTTGGGTTAAATATAGACAAACCCAGCGGTTGGGTTAAATGTTTGTAGTTTTATTGAACTCGACTATTGTTTAAAAATGACCGTATTTTTGCTTAAAAATGAACCCAAAATACGTTGGAAATGAACATTGATTAATCCTCTTTGGATTATTATTGTTGCCTTCTAATTATGTGTCTGAATATTAATATTTTGGGCTCATTTTAATCAAGTCATTTCTAAAAATTCTTTGGGTTAAATGAAACTGCCCAGCAGCTTGGGTCAAACGTTTCACCCAATCCCTGTGTTTGTCCATTTTCAACCCAACTTGGGTTGTTTTTAACCCAGCATTTTTAGAGTGTACGATTTTAGTTTGTACTTTGTGTCATATGGCGCTGACATGTACAGAAAGTCTTACTATGGTAAATGTCCTGAAAAACCATGGTACAATACCAGTACCAACTGACATTTCATCACAGTACCGCGGTCATTTCGAAGAAATGTCCCAGGAACGGTAATACCGTGGTATTTTGTTGCACTGATGACTTTCCCACAGCTCCATTCTGAGAGTTCCATCATTCTAACAGAATAACAGCAGGCCTCTCTCCGCTGAGCCGTGATGGAGCAGAGGCCGTGACCGCCGGCTTCTTCTCAAATATGTGGCGGCACAATCGTATTACTCATCTCCATGGAGACCCTCGCAGGTCCCTTTACCACACGGCGAGGAGCGGCGGGACGCCCCACCGGCGAGGCCGGGGCGCGCGGGGAACTCGGCAGGCGGATTAGATTTTACTCTTTCTCTCACTTGTTTTCTCCACACCGTATCAGAGCCGAGCGAATCTCGGAAGACCGCCAGCATCAGACGTGCGTTCGGCAGGTGTACGGCGGCGGCGCCGGTGCCATAGCAACACTGTCAATTCATTCAGTCGACCGGCCTTGAACTCTGCAATTACTGCCGCTGCACAAGCAGATGTTCCTGCTGAGATTGAACACGGTATGAGTGACAAAATGCAGGGCTGGCGAGTCACCGGGTGTTAGAGCAAATGCAGCACTTAAACGGCCTCTTTTACACGAAATACACTTACTGCAGACCGGAGCCGGTGACTGACAGCCGGATCCATGGAGACGACGTCGCTGAGATTCCCAAAGCCCTTGGAGCTACAACCGAACTCATATTTTAGGTGAATGGTTCAATAATTTCATAAATTATTTGCGTGTTCCTGGCAGGGTTATTGTTGAATAAAAGCATTTTTTTTAAAAATCGCAATAAATATATATATATATATATATATATATATATTTTTTTTTTTTTTTTTAAAACATTTTATTTCAACTAGTCTACTAAAAAGGAATAAAAAACTATATATAACCATAGACGCATTTAAAAATAAAATAAATTTTACTAAGATTAAAATATAACAAAAATATCTCATTCAAAACATGAATTAAAATTGCAATAGTTTATCAATGATACTAAAATAACTCATGGAAAATGGACATGGAAGCAAATAAAATATTATTATTTTATTATTACATACATGTAAAAAAAATAATTGTTATATTATTATAGTACTATTTTATATTACTGCTATTTATGTATTTTTACATTATTACTTAATTAATTGCTTTCTATCAACTCACAAACCCTGTCGTATGACAAACTCTTTGAGAAACTTTCCACAATTCAACCCAAGAATTAAACCATAAAATAAAGCATTAATTGACCATTCGCAAAGCCCGCCCCCTTTAGTTACTGTTGCTATGCCGCTCTCATCCAGTGAAAAATACATCGAGGAGCAAAGAGGACACTGACAACGTATGAAACAGTTTCATGATGTTTTAAAGCAGTTGAATCAGTAAATAGCGTCTAGTGTGTGTTTAATGTGTCGCTCCTCCATCATCTCTTCATACTACATTTATAGCATCAAATAAACATGATGAACATCAGAAGGAATGTTGTTTCAAGACGTGATTCAAGTTCACCAACGTTCATCTACTGACTCCCCTGACCGCTTTGACCCACAAAATAGCGGATTCTGGGTCATGATTGGTCACATCACCTGTCAATCAAACTGCTGGAGACGGGTCAATTACACAGCTGACGCTCATCTTCTCCTCTGCATTCGCTGCAGTGGCACTAACCGCTTCCTGTGTGTCGATATATAGGATAAAAAGAGAAAAATTAACATGAAATGCATGAACAAACGTAACATTATAATAACGACTTCAAATCAAATCATCAGAATGATTTCTGAAGGATCATGTGACTCTGAAGACTGCAGTAATGATGCTGAAAATTCAGCTTTGATCACTGGATATAAATTATATTTTACTATATATTCACATAGAAAACAGATGATTTACATTGTAAAAATATTTCAGAATTTTTACTGTAATTTTCACAATTTTACTGTATTTTGATCAAATAAATGCAGCATTGGTGAACAGAAGAGAATTTAAAGTTTAGAATGATTTCTGAAGGGTCATGTGACCCTGAAGACTGCAGTAATGATGCTGAAAATTCAGCTTTGATCACTGGATATAAATTATATTTTACTACATATTCACATAGAAAATATCTATTTTAAATTGTAATATATTTTACAATTTTTACTGTATTTTTAATCAAATAAGCTGAGCAGGAGAGACTCTTTCAAAAACAAACATAATCTTTACAGTCACCTTAGACACACACACACACACACACACACACACACAGTTTGTTTTACAGATTACAAATCAATAGCAAATACTAGCAAGGGTTCACTTACAAGATTACAACGAGACAAGGGCCAGGCGGGGACAAGCACTTCAAAATTAAAGAAGCAGAGCTGCACTGCATTTCATATCTGAAAATGTAAAAACGCAGAAGTTTTCTATGATCGGTAGGTTTAGTGAGAATATACAGTTTGCACAGTATAAAAATATTTTGTGTGTGTCCAGATGTTGTTTGCACAGGATCAGCTGTAGTCTGATTGCATCTGTGGATCCAGAGATATTAATAGAAGCGACACTTTTGATTGACCGAACAGAAACCGGTCAACAGCAGAACATTCCCACTTACGTCAAACGTCACATAAACAAACTGGAAAACAGGACTCGTCGCAGCCGCTTCTTGGAGAAAGTGTTAACAGAGATATCTATGGACTTTTAGGGTAATCAGCTTACTATTATTATCGTAGGCATTTTATTCCATTTTAATACCCGTTAGAAGAACAGATATAAATATATGTGATGGACATCGGCTGTGCTCTTGTGAAGGAACCTTGAGTAAAACAGCTCTATATTTAAAGTCACCATGAAATTACATTTTTTTAATGGAATATTGCAGAGTTTATTATAAATGATGTATCTGTGCACATTCTTATTTTTTCTTCAAAACCTTGAATCAGAATAACATCTCTTCTCTGATGACGAGGGCGGGGCAACCTGTCACTCACATGACATCGACCAATAGCAAACCACAACCATCCGATCGACTCCCTAATGTTGTTCCAGAAGCGTTTCGCTACGTCACAACCGGGAAGAAAAACATGGCTTTACCAGTTTACAAACGTCCCTAAACCAACCCATCACTGGGGTTAAGAAAATCAAAATCCTGCGAATTCGTACAAATTCGCCACCTCTCAAAATACCTACGAACTGGTCGTGAGATACACTCAAAAACATATTTCTATCCAAACATAAGTTTTATGTCATTTAATTACACAGCAATTTTCCATCTATTTGGATGACATAGTTTTAACATAAACAAACTTAATGTGATTCATATTTCTCAGTCATATGTAAATGAAATAGACAGTTGCGAAAGGTCGTCACTAGATGATGTCAGAACTCGCAGTATTACAGATGGATTCCCGCCTTTTTCAGCGCCACGCTCGTCGTTTTGACTTCCGGTTTGTACAGCGATCTTACGTATTTATGAATGAACTGCTTTTAAAATCAAACTGGCATTTGTTAAGACATGTGCTTTAAACGTCGCGATGCCCGTGATACTTTCTTTAACGCTAAAACAAGTCAATCGCTAATTATTCTAATAGAAACACGCAGAGCTGCCGCGAAAACGGAAGTTCAAAGACGACATAAAATGGCGGCGCGTTTGTTTCTCTGGCGCGTAAAAGTGTCAAAACTCTGCTCTCTTTTATCACATCATTGACTTTATTTATATAAATATATATTGCCAACGCATAATTTCGCGGATTACACAAGAAATAAACGCGTAATTAATGCCCTCCGTGTTTACTTCCGCGCTGTGTGTGTGTTGCCAAGCCCGCCATTTTCCCGCCGAATTGAGTTACTTCTTCACTGTTGCCGCGGTTGTTTTACAACTCCGTGGATTGAATTAACGCGATTTTTACCTCACAGAACGCGATCGCGCTAGTTTTCAGAAGCACTGGAACTTTGATATTGGCCACAAAAACAACAATGTGAACTACTATACAAAAAAAAAAAATCAGATTGGAATTGAGCATTAAGGCTCACAGCGTGAAAGTAGCCTTATAGTTAGTAGAAAGTAGACTATTGAAATAAAGTGTAAAGGTTGGGCAAATAACAGCAGTTTTGACAAAAGCCTGGTTAAGCGGGACTAAGAAGGCTCTGCAGTGCACAGCAGGCTCTCAGCACTGTTAGCAAAATGTCAGTCTAAATACACTCAAATAACATTTAGATTTTTTTTTTTTAAATCAAGGGAGGCAAAAAATCCCACAATCCCCGTGCAATCAGCACTAACAACTATAGACAGGCGCACAGCAAGCGCAACTCGCAAACAAGAGAGCTCAGTTTACTTTCCATCATGCGGGTCTAAACGCACCATTAGTTCAGGTAGAAAAGACTGCAGTCTGTGTGCATTTCCAGCTCCAGTCGCCTTGACAGGTGAAGCGCCATTATCTGTGCAACACAATGACAGTCTGAGGACACGGCGATGCTTCGTTTTTATAAGCTTTAGCAGTTAATGAATTAATGTGCAGTGCCTTCATTCTCATGGAAACACTCATTAACACATGTATAGTGCCACTGCGCTGTAAGTAAACGTCCCTTCATTTAGATTTGGCCATACTGTGCTTAGATATGATTGTGCCGCTATCTGTGGACAGGATTAATTTACAGTATATGGTTTATACATGGAAAAATGAAAATCCAGAGTAGGGAATGTGCCAAAGAAATCAAGACAAGGGAGAATGATGTGTGGATCCACGTTAAAGAAATTAAAATAGATTTACAATCGTGTTCGCTTCAAATGAGGCTCATCCAATCACAGAATTCAGTGCAGGAATGATTTTTAACTTCAATCTGTAATGTATAATTGCTTTATAATGGCATATTAAGCCTTATTTCGATAGCTAATTGAAACTGAAGTTAAAATGCGCTATAATGTTTGTAGATTCTTGTTGCATCTGAAATTTTAGTGCAGTTTACTTTCTAAAGGTGTGTTTAATATAGCTGTGGTTACAATCATTCGTGAGATCATTATGAGGTGCGTAATTAACGCATTCAAATACTTCTATAATGCGTTATATATAAAGGCTTTAAGTAAAGTGTTACTCGATTTACTCGAGTCTCTTGTGTTTTAAGCTGTTTTTGCACTAATGCCATCAACCTGAGATTTCATTTGTGACATATTTCATTCATCACGGGATGAAAAACATGTTTAATTTTCAAAAGTTTTTTTTTCTCAAGAAATTAATACTTTTGTTCATCAAGGGCGCATTTAATTTGATTAAAGTGTTTATACTGTTACAAACGATTATATTTCAAATAAACACACTTTCTATTCTTCAAAGAATCTTGAAAAGTTTTTCACAAAAATATTCATCAAATCATCATATTATGATTTCTGAAGGATCATGTGACACTGAAGACTGGAGTAATGATGCTGAAAATTCAGCTTTGATCACTGGATATAAATTGTATTTTACTGTATATTCACATAGAAAATGGATGATTTACATTGGAATAATATTTCACAACTTTTTACTGTATTTTTGACCCAAATAAATGCACATTTGGTGAGCAGAAAGGACTTCCTTCATTCAAAGCACTTAGTGCCCCCAAACTTTTTGGACATATAGCATCACTAGTTGGGTAGTTGTGGCCTAGTGGTGAGGGAGTTGGGCTTGTAATCTGAAGGTTGCCGGTTCGATTCCCACACCGGCAGGAATTGAAAGTGGGGATTGTGAATGAACAGCACTCTCTCCACCTTCAATACCATGACTAAAGTGTCCTTGAGCAAGACTCCTAACCCCCTAATTGCTCCCCTTGTAAGTCGCTTTGGATAAAAGCGTCTGCTAAATGATGAAAAATGAAAAAAAAAAATGAAAATCACTGCAATATAATATTACTTAACGCCCTCCATTAATGTGACCTGTTATTTTTCAACCGCAACAGTAACTGGAGTGTGTGCAGAAAAAAATCTCAGCAGGAAGGGAAACTTTTTCATTCCAGTGCCAATGATAACTCTAAAGCTGCACTTCATATTACACACTAATCTGGAGCATTTAGAGCCTATGTAGGACAGGACGGAGTCAGCAGTTTACCGGGACAATGCAGACCGGCTCTCCTTTCTTGTGCTGTTCAACTGTACGGCGTAGAGTTTGTTGGCCTTGGAGTTATTATTTCTTGCCTTTAAGCCAGGTGCACACTGGGGCTTGATTTTGGCATCTCAGACAAATTTCAGAAAACAGAAAACATTTTTTTCAAAGGCAGTCTTAATGTGACATGCTCAGCAACAGCTGATTAATTGCCTTTGTGATGAATCTCGGCCTGTACAGTTCTCCGTTTCACTCAGTCCTGCAGCGTGACGGCCTTCTAGTAAAGGACCAATAAGAACAGTGATTTATGGCATGCATTTCAGTAAAAATTTATGAATAAATATGTAAATAATTTAGTAGATTTCACAGGCATCAAACTAACCCTAACCCTGCAACAATGTGTGAGAAAAATAAGAGTAAAGGGAGCTATAATGTCTCCAGAATGTGAAGTTTGAGCTCAAAATCCCCCACAGATCATTTATTATGGATCCGTTTTTGTGTGCGTCCCTTTAAATGCAAATGAGCTGCTGCTCCAGAAGAGGGCGGAGCTTTAACGGCTCAACCACAACAAAGCTGGAGAATCTCACGCAGACAAAATGAGGATTTTACACGGATGGAGAGACTCAGGAAGACGTTTCTGAACGGTTCGTGGATAAATGGATGTCGTTGCTGTGGAGTTGATCAACTCGTCATTCACAGCGTGTTGTGATTGGTGTTTGGGAAATGCCCCGCCCCTTACCCATACTATGGAATTGGATCTCTCTGCCAATTTTCGCAAGATCTTATTTTGAGCGTGCAAAAGGGCATTTTTGAAAGGGTAAAGTTGAGGAGAAAATCTTCGTCTCGCAAATAAGAAAATATTCAGAACGAACAAAATCAGTTTTGCATTTCACAGAAGTTTATTTGGATGTGCGCGGACGTTCTCTTTCGCACGTGCATTCGCTCCTGATTCCCGCCCCCCGCGCGCTCGCTGAGACTCGCTGCATTACAGACGGAGCAAGAGGAAAAACACACGGTTCAGGAGACGTTTGTTCAATGTCTTGAACACTATCAAAAGTTCCTTTAAGACTGTAGAGAAAGTCTTTGACGCTCTTCATGCAAATGCAAAAAAAATGCAAAACCGATTTTCGTTGCTCGAAATATTTTCTTATTTGCGAGGCGAAGATTTTCTCCTTCAACTCAGTTCGGTAGTTCATGAAATGCCCTTTTGCACGCTCAAAATATGCAAAAAATTTGGCAGAGATCCAATTCCATACATAACCGCCAGATTCAACACACCACCAACCAACTCAAATTATAAATGATTCAAATGAGGAATATCGTGAAGAAAATGGCGTTCAGAAACAGTGACAGTGATGTAGAGAAGAACTCCTGCTGGAGGGACAGAGCAGAATAAGAGCTCTTTATATTTCACTCGTCAATGAAGATGCCAAACCTTGAAATGACTGATAATGTCCAGCCAACGTTCTTAAGATCTATATATCGTCCGTCACAAAGATGTCTCACAGTCGGCTGCGACTCCTGCTCACGATCTCACTCAACTGCCATCAGTCAAGCACCAATTGACAGTAACAAAAAAGCAGGAGCTCCAAAAAATCAGCTGCGATACGATCTTAAGTGTGTCATTTGCGTTGTTTCGGGTCGTCACATTCATAATTATGACCAATGCGTAATTACTTTGGCTTCTTTTGCCTCGATTGCCGGAACGGAGAGCCAAATATCCACCCGGGCGAGTAAATAAATTCAAGATGTTCAAGTGCGGCGGTAATTGAAAGCGGTTTATCGCAGCTCTCAGATTTCCTTGTCTGAGTGAGTTGTGTTGAGCTTTGATCCCCACAATTAGCACTGAGACGTGTCATCTTTAAAGAGCGCGCGTGCTTCGTGCCGCTCACCGTCCCGACAGAACGGCTTCACGTTCAAAGCTCTGTGAAGACCTGATGCTTTCAGAGCTCCGATGGCCGTCTCTCCAAGGGCCTTCTGCCATCTTGTTGCATTCAAAGCGAGCAGCTATTCATAATTAAAGAAGGAGAACGTACAGTCAGACATCATTATCTCCGAATAAACCTTCGTGACGGGGTCTCGGATCGACCCGAAGAGGTGTGCTCCGCCTCTGACTCCACATTATCCTGCTTAATCCGAATCCGAAAGAGCTTTATTGCCAGGTGTGTTTACACATACTAGGAATTCTTTTTAGTGACAGAAGCTCCACAGTGCAACAAAGTGACAAGACAAGACACAGATAATAAAAACGAATAAAGGAATAAAAATACAAATATACAATATAAACAATGTTATGCACAGTTTTGATGAGTGCAAATTTGAAATGTAAATAAGTGTAGATATTGAAGAGGGCGGCGTGTCTCGAAATGCCTTTTTTAAAAATCAAAACAGTGGTATTATTTTCTGACACGAACACAACGAGGATACTATGGGATAAAGGAAACATTTCGCTAAAAGCGCACATTGTTAATAAACGTTAATGAACTCTGAGCGATTTATTCATCTTTGTTATTAGCCTAGATCAGGTGACACCGCTTTTCATTTTATTCATAATATAGGAATAAAAAATAAAATAAAATAAAAATTAAAATATGAATATTACTTGAAAAACAAACTTATTTCAGTTTACTGTCTAGTTATTGGTTTTGTTGAGCATTAAAACTGTTAACAGCAAATGAATAGAAACTAAAACTGAAATAAAAATAAATGAAACCTAAAAAGGAACATAAAAAATTTAAATACAATTAAAAAACGAAATAAAATGACATAATGAAACATAAAAACATAAAAAATGTAAATGAAATTAAAAAACGACACTACGCTGCCCTTACGCTGTTAGCATGTTTTTAGCAAGATGCTAACATAATTAGCACATTTCTAGCATGATGCTAACCCCATTAACATGTTGCTAACATGTTTTTAGCAAGATGCTAATTCGATTAGTATATTGCTAGCCTTATGCTACCATGATTAGCATATTGCTACCATTATGATAACATGATTAACATGTTGCTAACATGTTTTTCCAAGATACTAACTTGATTAGCATGTTGTTAGCACTACACATCAATCAAGTGTAATGTAGCATTACACATTTATCAAGATGCTATCTTAATTATCACGTTTTGCTAGCATTACGTTAACACTATTAGCATATTGTTAACATGTTTTACCAAGATGCTAATGTGATTAGCATGTTGTTAACATTATGCTAACACAATTAGCATGTTTTATCAGAATGCTATCATAATTAGCATGTTTTGCAAGCATTATGTTAACACTATTAGCATGTTTTGACCAAGATGTTAACTTGATTGCCATGATGTTAGCATTACGCTAACACGATTAGCATGTTGCTAGCATGTTTTAACCAAGATGCTAACTTTATTAGCATGATGCAAACATTATGTTAACACAATTTGCATGTTGCTAACATGTTTTACCAATATGCTAACGTGATTAGCATGTTGTTAACATTATGCTAACACAATTAGCATGTTTTTATCAGAATGCTATCATAATTAGCATGTTTTGCTAGCATTATGTTAACACTATTAGCATGTTTTGATCAAGATGTTAACTTGATTACCATGATGTTAGCATTATGCTAACGCAATTAGCATGTTGTTAGCATGTTTTAACCAAGATGCTAATGTCATTATAAGAATATATTGAACATTGTTAGTTCATGTTAATTAATGCGTTAACTAATGTTAACAAATCAGCCCTTATTGTAAAGTGTTAAATGCTTTAATAGTATTTTCTCTGTTACGTAATGTAGTTAATCAAGATTTCTTTAGCATATTTCACAGTATTTTTTCACACTCATCAAGCTATAACCCTAACCTTGCAACAATATGTAATAAAATGAGTAAATATCTTGAATTTACGGATGCTTTACTTTAAAATGTGTATACTTTTTTCTACCGAAGTAGTATATTTTATTACTATATTACTTCAGTAGAAGCAAGTCTTCAAAAAATATATTTCTTATTTCTCCTAAAGCAAAATAAATAAATAAATAAATAAAAGCATGCATCGTGCACAGCTAAACTTCTAAACGCATTTAAACCTTGTTGAGTAACTCCAGCAGATACTGAACATGACAAAGTCAACAACAGAGTAAATAAAACTGGCAAACAGTGCAAACATGCACCCTTATTAATAATTCATGTTTCAGTTTGATTATTGCTTCAGCTCTCTCGGCTGTAGAGCTGCGCGATATAAAATCAGCAGAACGGTGAGTAAGTCGCTGACGCTGGTTCATAAATCTACCACTGAGCGCTGCATCACGAGCATGTGTTCATCAGACATCTGTGAACAACAAACACACATATTATATCATTCAAGATATCATTAGTATTATTAAATGAACTGAGCTGATGACGACATCACTGACTTCTCCAGAGCGGCTTCATATGAATTGAACTCATTTCATAACGATGAACTTTATTGAACCGAACTGAATCAACACCGATTTCACCGGAACACTCACTGTTTACATCAAGCTGCTTTGAAACATGCTGAAATATGATGTAATGTAAAATATGAAATGAAATATTCTATGTAAATGTACGAATTGAAATAAAGCTGAAACAAAAATATCACACTGTAAAAAAAAAAGATCAGTAAGTCATGATAACTTATTCTTCCAAATAATTTAAGCAATTTCAACGTTTTTATATAAGATATACACGATTCAACTCTATTTTTAACTATTTTTAAGTTGAGTTGAATTTTTTTAAATTTTATTTGAAAAACAAGCTAGACAAAAATTAGAAATGTTGCCTTGTCAATAAACTGAAATAAGTTAAATATTGTCTGGAAATGAATACAAGTTCAAACTAAAACTGAAATAGAAATAAGTTACAGTTAAATGTCAATATATTAAATATATACATACTAATAAAATTACAACAAAATGACAAAAAAACTAATATTAATTCAATATATATATATATATATATATATATATATATATATATATATATATATACATATATATATACTAATATAATTAAAATAAAATGAGAAAAAAACTAATATTAATTCAATATATTATATATATATATATATATATATATACTAATAAAATTACAACAAAATGACAAAAAAACTAATATTAATTCAATATATATATATATATATATATATATATATATATATATATATATATATATATACATATATATATATACTAATATAATTAAAATAAAATGAGAAAAAAACTAATATTAATTCAATATATTATATATATATATATATATACTAATAAAATTACAACAAAATGACAAAAAACTAATATTAATTAAAAAAAAAAAAAAATATATATATATATATATACTAATAAAATTACAACAAAATGACAAAAAAACTAATATTAATTCAATATTATATATATATATATATATATATATATATACTAATAAAATTACAACAAAATGACAAAAAACTAATATTAATAAAAAAAAAAAATATATATATATATATATATATATATATATATATATTATATATATATATATATATATATATATATATACTAATAAAATTACAACAAAATGACAAAAAAAACTATTATTAATTCAAAATATTATATAATAAAACTAAAATTAAAAACTAAAATAATACACTACATAATCCTAAATTATTCACAGACCTATAATTTCAATTGGACTGATGTCATAGTAGCAATCGAATATGAATTCACGTTGAATGATTGCAATTAATGCAGGTATAACTCCATGAATTCTAATTATTAAATTAAATAAAGATCCTCCAGCAACAGCGTGTCACTGGGGAACTCTGGCCCAGTTTCTGCAGTAAACAGCATATATAAAGTGTGCATCGTTTGCAGATTTCCTGTAAGACTGTATGTGCTCGACTTGAGCTTCTGCAGACTCGACTTATTCCATCAGAAGGACAAAACTGAGATATTTTAACACAGGACTGGATTCAATCCAGAGCACAACAATAACCTCCTTCAATTCTAAGGCATAAGTGCAATCTGCGGATTTAAACATTCAACGTACTGTGACAAAAATGTATGCTAGTGAAGTGTTAAATCATGCTAACAAAATGCTAATAATGTGTAAATCATGCTAGAAACACATCAAAACATGCTAGAAAAGCATTGTGCTAATTCATGCTAGTAACATGCTAGCAAAGTGTTAATTTATGCTAACAAAATGCTAATAATGTGTAAATTATGCTAGAAACACATTAAAACATGCTAGAAAAGCATTGTGCTAATTCATGCTCGTAACATGCTAGCAAAGTGCTAAATTATGCTAGAAACATGCTAGTGAAGTGTTAAATCATGCTAGTAACATTCTAGCAAAGTGTTAAATCATGCTATCGAAATGCTAATAATGGGTAAATCATGCTAGAAACACATTAAAAACATGCTAGAAAAACATTGTGCAAATTCATGCTAGTAACATGCTAGCAAAGTGTTAAATTATGCTAACAAAATGCTAACAATGTGTAAATCATGCTAGAAACACATCAAAACATGCTAGAAAAGCATTGTGCTAATTCATGCTAGTAACATGCTAGCAAAGTGCTAAATTATGCTAGAAACATGCTAGTGAAGTGTTAAATAATGCTAGTAACATGCTAGCAAAGTGTTAAATCATGCTATCGAAATGCTAATAATGGGTAAATCATGCTAGAAACACATTAAAAACATGCTAGAAAAACATTGTGCAAATTCATGCTAGTAACATGCTAGCAAAGTGTTAAATTATGCTAACAAAATGCTAATAATGTGTAAATCATGCTAGAAACAAATTAAAACATGCTAGAAAAGCATTGTGCTAATTCATGCTAGTAACATGCTAGCAAAGTGTTAAATCATGCTAACAAAATGCTAATAATGTGTAAATTATGCTAGAAACACATCAAAACATGCTAGAAAAGCATTGTGCTAATTCATGCTCGTAACATGCTAGCAAAGTGTTAAATCATGCTAACAAAATGCTAATAATGTGTAAATTATGCTAGAAACACATCAAAACATGCTAGAAAAGCATTGTGCAAATTCATGCTAGTAACATGCTAGAGAAGTGTTAAATCATGCTAACAAAATGCTAATAATGTGTAAATTATGCTAGAAACACATTAAAACATGCTAGAAAAGCATTGTGCAAATTCATGCTAGTAACATGCTAGAGAAGCATTGTGCTAATTAATGCTAGTAACATGCTAGAAAATCATTGTGCAAATTCATGCTAGCAACATGCTAGAGAAGTGTTAAATCATGCTATCGAAATGCTAATAATGTGTAAATTATGCTAGAAACACATTAAAACATGCTAGAGAAGCATTGTGCTAATTCATGCTAGTAACATGCTAGAGAAGCATTGTGCTAATTCATGCTAGTAACATGCTAGAAAAGCATTGTGCAAATTCATGCTAGTAACATGCTAGAGAAGTGTTAAATCATGCTATCGAAATGCTAATAATGTGTAAATTATGCTAGAAACACATTAAAACATGCTAGAGAAGCATTGTGCTAATTCATGCTAGTAACATGCTAGAGAAGCATTGTGCTAATTCATGCTAGTAACATGCTAGAAAAGCATTGTGCAAATTCATGCTAGTAACATGCTAGCAAAGTGTTAAATCATGCTAACAAAATGCTAATAATGTGTAAATTATGCTAGAAACACATTAAAACATGCTAGAGAAGCATTGTGCTAATTCATGCTAGTAACATGCTAGAAAAGTATTGTGCAAATTCATGTTCGCAACATGCTAGCAAAGTGTTAAATCATGCTAACAAAATGCTAATAAAGTGTAAATTATGCTAGAAACAAATTAAAACATGCTAGAAAAGCATTGTGCTAATTCATGCTAGTAACATGCTAGTGAAGTGTTAAATCATGCTAACAAAATGCTAATAATGTGTAAATCATGCTAGAAACACATTAAAACATGCTAGAAAAGCATTGTGCTAATTCATGCTAGTAACATGCGAGCAAAGTGTTAAATCATGTTAACAAAATGCTAATAATGTGTAAAACATGCTAGAAACACATTAAAACATGCTAGAAAAGCATTGTGCTAATTCATGCTAGTAACATGCTAACAAAGTGTTAAATTATGCTAGAAACATGCTATCATTGTGTAAATCGTGTTAGCAATATGTTAAAACATGTTATAAACATGCTAAAGCATGTTATCATTGTGATAATTCATGCTAGAAGTGTTAGTAAAGTTTTAAATCATGCAAGCAACAGGCTAACATGCTAACTCTCCACTAAAAAAAAGCATAAAACGACACTTAATTTCAACATGTATTCCCTTCATCCATTGATATGCACAGCATGCTGGGAACTAGACATCCACGGCCCCATTTTCAAAGTTACTGAATTATATGAAAGTCAATTTCATTAAGTTATGCCAACTTAAAAAAAAAAAAAAAGAGTTAACACAAGTTTCAATTCAAATTACACACAATATTAAGTTGATGCACGGATCGTCGTCATGATGTCAACAGAACTTGCATCTTAAAAAGCAGCGCATTTGAACTCGCAGCCATGCGTTTCACTCCAGTTGTGGTCATGAATTTCTTTTTAGAGTGAAAAAATGCATAATCATTTATAGTTTTCAAAACAGTTTTAAGAAAAAAATGAGCCACTGTTCCACCACAAGTTTGAGCTAACATGAAAATAATACACATTAAAAAGTCAATGGTGACAGAAAGTGGGCTCCAAAATAATGACGAATTACTCAATCGATACTTTTTATAGCAACATTCCATCGAGTTGTTTAAGCCGTCAGCAATCAGAGAACGAAATTATTCATGCCTCATTCGAAGCCAAACGCTGCAGCTTGCCAAGAATTCGGATAAAGTGTTTATATGATGAGTCCAGCTGTTTCTGCCCTTTACCGAGTCATGCGAGACTCCCACCAGCGCAATTAAGAGAGCAGCACGTCTGTAAGAGGGATTTAAAAAGTAGCAGAAGGTGTTAAACTGTTGATGGTCGAGAAACGAATCGCACAAAAACAACGAGTTCAATCGATTTCACATCAGAGTCTCGTTTCACTGTGAATTGCGTCTGAATTCAGTGACCGGGGTTTTGCCGAGTGTGTTCATGGATGATCATCTGGAAAAACTCGTACTGTCTAAACATAAGTTTTATGTCATTTAATTACATAGCAATTTTCCATCCGTTTGGATGACAGTTTTAATATAAACAAACTTAATGTGATTCATATTTGTCAGTCATATGTAGATGAAATAGATTGATGTAATAGTTGAGTTTATGAATAGTGTCTTTGATCTTCAGTTGATTTCATCAGTTGTAGTTCTTGTGTTTCTCTGTCCTTCAGTGATTCTGCTTGTTAACAGCAGGCGTTCATCATTAATGCTCAATCACTTCATGATCTCATTAACTCTGACGCTGCTTCAACGGTGCTTTACTTGTGAACTATTAAATAAATCTTATCTATTTCATCTACATATGACTGACAAATATGAATCACATTAAGTTTATTAGTTTGTTTATGTTAAAACTGTGTCATCCAAATGGATGGAAAATTGCTACGTAATTAAATTACATAAAACTTCATATTTTTTTGAGTGCATACGAGACAGAGATAAACGCTAAAGATATCAATGCTCGCTTATTCCCTTCTTCAAACTCACACAGCAGACTGAAAGTTTCATCCGTCTGATCGGCATTGATAAGAGACGTGATAGAAGAAGGTCAAGCTGTAAATCCGAGGTCAGAAAGCTCGCCGATTCCGATTCCGACCTCAAACCCGCTGCGAACGAGCTCCAGAACAAGTTTTATCTGGGCTTGTCGCACTGTTTCACAGCAGTCATTAAATCCTTTAGCTAAGGGAATCGTCCCGGCGTACTTTACTGTAGGTGTCCAGTGATTTGTTACAATTGATATTTCCTGACAAGAGTCCTTTGGGCGCTTTCCTTCGGGGTTGGTATTGACTGATCGCATTTGGCGGTCGAGTCGACTTTTGAGCTGAAGCAGTAATTCACCCGCGGTCTCTCCTCAGTAAGCATCACCGTTCAGACAGCAAAATAAAGTCATGCCTCGGTCAATCCAGAGAAGCTGGCAGCAGAACATGTTCAGCTGGGGTCTTGCGTAACCAGACTTCTGACTTTTGGCATGAAAGAGGTTTGTAGGAGCTGGAGAAAGAGATGTTATATCATGACAATTTTACGTTTGGCCGAATTGCTCGCCAATCTGCTCATGCACCCGTGACCGTATGTTTAGCTTATTGGACCTTCATGCTTTTTTCGACAATGAATAATTCATATGAAATGTCCACCTTGTAAAGTACGTCTTTGTATCCTCTCGTGGCACCCTTGGTTGCACAGTAAAAAAGAGGTTTTTCTTGAATGGTCGTCAATAGAGAAAGATGCTTGTTGCCTGTAGAATATGAAGATCTGCTTGTGCGAAACCTTGTTAACCAGACAAATCTTGACTATTTGTGTCCATAATGCAGCTGATCTCATTTCTCAATACGAAATTCAGCTCTTTTCTTTGAATGTGTGAGACTGATTGATTAGCTCCTATTTAGGAAAATAACTACACTCAAAAAAGTATTTCAGTCTAAACATAAGTTTTATGTCATTTAATTACATATCAATTTTCCATCCATTTGGATGACACAGTTTGAACATAAACAAACTAATAAACTTAATGTGATTCATATTTCTCAGTCATATGTAGATGAAATAGATAAGATTTATTTAATAGTTCACAAGTAAAGCACCGTTGAAGCAGCGTCAGAGTTAATGAGATCATGAAGTGATTGAGCATTAATGATGAACGCCTGCTGTTAACAAGCAGAATCACTGAAGGACAGAGAAACACAAGAACTACAACTGATGAAATCAACTGAAGATCAAAGACACTATTCATAAACTCAACTATTACATCAATCTATTTCATCTACATATGACTGACAAATATGAATCATATTAAGTTTATTAGTTTATGTTAAAACTGTGTCATCCAAATGGATGGAAAATTGCTAAGTAATTAAATGACATAAAACTTATGTTTAGACTGAAATATTTTTTTGAGTGTACAAGAATATCAGCGTATTACATGATCAAACTGTTTGAGATACAATCGCTGTGTTTATGATTATGATAGTGAAATCAAAATATGATCATTAAAAGTTTGCAGTATAAAGCAGCATTTCTGTACAGGTAAAATAACTGTATAAATGATAGAAATATCCATGTTTTTGTGATATGTTTTTCCAACATATTTTGGGTTCATTTTAAGCAACAATACGGTGATTTTTAAAACAGTAGTTGAGTTAAATAAAACTACCCAGCAGGTTTTAACCCAAACATGTAACCGAACCGCTGGGTTTGTCCATTTTCAACCCAACTTGGGTTGTTTTTAACCCAGCAGATTGTTGCCTCTAGTAATTATGTGTCTGATTTTTCATTTCCAACATATTCTTGGTTCATTTTAAGCCAGACATATAGTCAGTTTTAAACAATGTTTGAGTTTATTGGGTTGAGTTTAACCTAACCGCTGGGTTTGCCCGTATTTAACCCAGCTTGGGTTATTTGTAACCCAGCAGCGATACCGCACGGTTCTTTCTCAGAAGCTCAACATGTTGGTTGCAAACATGAAAATCTTCCAGAAATGTTAATGAGGCCAGCAAAAGTCCAGCTCACCGGAGAGAGAGAGTTTCCGCATGCATTATGCATCAGACGGATAAGTGAAGACTGCATTGCATGGACAACATATTATAATGTATTATTTTCAAAATTACAATGCATTATCTGCCATGCTTTGAAGTTGTCCGCTCGTGCTTGTGACCTGCGCACATCACATTATTATTATTATTATTTTTTTTTTTTTGCATTCAGTTTCTAAGAAGGAAAAAGCCACCGAATCTTTTGGGAAGTCGTGCGGCACACTCCTCGGATGTGAGTCTGTGTGTGTTGACAGCTCCGGTCCTCTCGTGTTTCTGTGTACTCTTCCCTTGTCTTCTCCGCCGGCTCTGACACTACACTTTGTCAAGGGTTCAAGGGAGGATCTCGCACGCGTTTGCAGAATCGTGTCCAGACGCATATCATTTATTCAATACAATTCATCCACTTGATACTAAACCAACACGGTTTTGTACGAGAACTGGATTGCTTTGGTTTGGCTGCTTGGGTCTGTTTTACAGCATGTTTGCCTTTGAATGAAATATTTAAAGCCAACAGAAATAGAGCAAACCTGTTGTAGAGGGAAGGAGGAAATGAGTTTCAGCGGAGCAGCAGTTCTGAGGGTTTTGAGCGGAGCTCAGGACATAAACACCCCACGGCACACGCTAAACAAAGTAAATCCTCTAGTTTCTGACTTGCAAACAGCATCTAGTTTCCCTAATACTGCTGCTTTACTCACAAATGTTGCCGCAGAGGAGTGTAGTTCTGATGAACCGTGAGGCTTTGAGTGAAGCTGCTTTCTTAAACTAGACCGTACCTGGAGAAAGACGTCCATGAGCACATTCATCTTCAGCCTGAGATATTCAATCTGCCATCTTTGCTCCGTCCCGGACACAAGAGACAATCCGCTGAGCCGTAAATGATGCCGACGGCACCACGAGAACATCTCCTCGAACCCTTCACGAGAGACGGATGACGTCAAAGACGGAGAAAGTCTATTTCACACTTTTTGGAGCCTCCAAATAAAGCTGTCACCGGATGTAATGTTGTAAAATACTTCTGCAAATCTGTTATTTCTTTCTGTTTGGCAGCTTGTCTTTCGTTTGGGAAAGATATGCAATGTGTACACAACCATTGAGAAAGTTTGGGGGATTTGATACTTTTCTTCATCAAGGATGCATTAAATGGATAGAAAGTGACTTCTACAGTGCCACAAAAGATTTCCATTTCAAATAAATGCTGTTCTTTCTATTCATTAGAGTATTGTGTTTAATAATCAGAAATGTTTCTTGAGCAGCAAATCATCATATTAGAATGATTTGGAGAAACATAAACATTAAAGAGGACCTATAATGCGTCTTTTCACAAGATGTATTATAATGTCAGTGAAGTTTGAGCTCAAAATCCCCCACAGATCATTTATTATGCGCGTCCCTTTAAATGCAAATGAGCTGCTGCTCCGGAAGAGGGCGGAGCTTTAACGGCTCAACAACAGCAACAAAGCTGGAGAATCTCACGCAGACAAAATGAGGATTTTACACGGATGGAGAGTCGTTTCTGAACGGTTCGTGGATAAATGGATGTCGTTGCTGTGGAGTTGATCAACTCGTCACTAGCGTGTGTCGTCACGTTCGTCTTTTCTCCTCCAATCCACCCTCGTTTGTGGAGCGGTCCGGCGTAAAATGACGACACTCGACGACAACAACTCTAAAGCAGCCCGACACGGCCCCGCCCCCTTTGTTGAGTGCTCTCGGGGGCGGAGTTTATGTAAATGTCGGGGTTTGTGATGTCACTAACCCGGGAAGAAGCTCGTTGTAGTGCTTAAAGTGAAATCATACTCCACTTAAACGTGCTTCAAATGCATTCCTCTATCTGAGAAGAAAGTTAGTTTTGTCATCTTTGGCTGTGAACAGACTATGATTTATTTTTCACAGGCAATGAAAGCAGGAACAAAAAAGAACAGCAGAGGAACAGTAGTCACGAAAACAACACAACCCGTCATGATTTCTCACAAAATGAGCTGCCAGCTGGAATTGTGTTTAATCGTTTAAGCGTTCGGCTTGACAACCGAATTAAAAGTTTAAATGAAACTGACAATCTTTTCTTCACCCATGCACCCAATTAAAATGTGTCTCCTTCCCCATTTAAAGCCATAAAACGGCTGTAAGCCAATGCATTCCCTACATCCCAAATAAAGTTCGAGAGCAAAATGGACAGATGGACGAATTATTTAAATAAATAAATAGCAGCTTCGCAAACCACCTTCAGCACCTCTTCTGAATCCAAAACACGTCACGGTTCACTTTCAATTATCTCGGTGAACGATAGAGGAGTTAATCGTCTTCATCGACTCTCAGCCAAGAAGGTCTGGAGATCCGGATCTCGTTCTCTCTCTGCCGACGCCAGGGAAAACGATTACATTCCCTGCTCGTACACGAAGGCGATGGAACGATACAGATACGACGATAAAGATTTTAATGGAGAGATTAAACGACTTCTTCATTTTACCGCAAATATTTCTGTGGGTTATGGAGAAACTGGCCCAGAGCTCAGACTTCAGGGAGTTTATCTGCTCCACTCATCTCCTTTCATGTCTGGTATTCAAAACGCTTGTCTGCATCACGATAAGCCCCATTCTGGAGGAGCGTTCTTCCTCATCCTACAAACACTTTCGCAAACTTTCAACACACACAGCTCCGTTCCGCTTCGGCAAGAAGTTGTGGAAAACATCCAAGGTTGGTCACGGCTTTACAGAATGCAAATCGTGCCACTGAGTGGCTGTATGTCGGCCGTTTTATAGCGAACGTTTCTGACTGCAAAACTGGCCGTGGTTTTTCAAATGAGACGCATTGTCAGTAATTCCATAAGCAATCAGCTTTCTTACTTCTAAAATGTTTGAATATAATTCGAAAGTGGACGAGACGGACGATGATGAATGCGTGAATCAAGCTCACTCAGACGGCAGACGGATCTTTTATTACATCCCTGAATGTGGGCAGAGAGAAACCATCTACCGGAGAAAGAGACCAATTTCTCCTGTTTGCGTCAATGCTCATTTGCATAGAATTAAACATCGTATCACCAAATGCCACGGTTGTTGAATCTCATTAAAAACGAATGAATTCTGTTGCTTCGTCAGTGCGGAAATCTTGTCAGTGTGATCATTTACATATTTAATTAGGGGCCGAGCTCAGAAGGTGCTGTATCTGTTGGCTTTCTTCTGATTCTTCCCCAATGGGAGTCTATGGCAACCGTAAACAGGGAAATGATGAAATTTGGTGCACTAGTAGATGTGGTCCTAAATGGTGATCTGACCCAATTTGGGGCCTCTAGCGCCAGCTCTGTAGCGCCACCACCAGTTCAAAAATTCACTTGTCTTTTGGTTATAACCATTTATTCTCAGCGCACCTGATTCCTCTCGCCATGCTAAATACAGACAGCGTCTTAAATAAGATTACAGGCCATTTTAATGGTACTGCATTACATTTTTTGGTTGCTACTCCATCAAAATGTCCAATTCTCAACAAAACTCGCTCAGATGATCATTGGATTTATATCCAGTGATCAAAGCTGAATTTTCAGCATCATTACTGCAGTCTTCAGTCACGTGATCCTTCAGAAATCATTCTGATTTGATGCTCAAGAAACATTTATGATTATTATCAGTGTTGAAAACAGTTTTGCTGCTGCTTGATAATTTTAAGGAAACAGTGACACTTTTTTTTTTTAAGGATTATTTGATCAATAGAAAGTTCAAAGGAACAGCGAGGAGGATTTCATCTTTGACACGGAGGCGAGTGAGAGACAACCTTTCACAGAAATCTTTTCCTAACAAAGACAAAGCCTGACATAGGTTCATTTAAATTGAGTAAAATAGTGATATATTATTGCAATGTAAATCATCTGTTTTCTATGTGAATATATAGTCAAATATAATTTATATCCAGTGATGAAAGCTGAATTTTCAGCATCATTCCTCCAGTCTTCAGAGTCACATGACCCTTCAGAAATCATTCTGACGATTTGATGCTCATTTATGATTATTATCAGTGTTGAAAACAGTTGAACTGCTTCAGATTCGTGTGGAATCGAATGTATTTTACTTTTTGTAACAAATGTCACAATTGATCAATATTAATTTCTGAGGCAAAACATTTTGGTTCATTGGTAACAGTATTCCCAACTTAGAAGTACTTGGAAAGATTACGATTTGACTTAAAATATGTTACGGTTGATTACAAGTTAAAATAAGTTAAGAAAATCCATTATAATAAGAATTACATCAGGTTTGTGCTTTAGTGATGATACGGTTGAGAAACATATATATATATGCACTGATATAAACAGTAAGTTTTTAAAAATTTGAAAAATGACTCATACCACGACAGATTTTATTCATACAGTCCAACCCGACGCCATATGACTTTTTACTTGGGAAAGGTCATTTAAAACCTAATGTTCGGCCTCTTCTGAAAGCAAAGCTCAGCAGACCAGACAGCGGCACTCTCCGAAGGAATTGGATCTTTTGACCGCTGGTGACCTTTCCATTATTCATACGCTGTTGTCCGGAGTGCAGTAACACTAATCATACACATGCGGCGGGCTATAAACCCACAGACTCGGGATTCACACGGGCAGCTGGATGCCTGCAGTGCCGTGGAAATGAACGCCAGCCATCACTATCAGTCACACGATGGCGAGAGCTTCATACATTACCGCGGGTTTATGGTCCTTCAACTCTGTCAATGCCACAAAAACCTCTGAGAGCCGTTTTATTCCACCTTGTGCCTTCCAAAGCCCTGCTTATATTGAACCCTGGCACCGGCTGTCCCGCTGAGCCGGTCGAGCCATCAATCATGTTTTGTCAACCTTGATTTTGACTGGCCAATGGAGACGTGACAAAACCGCCGGTGCCAGAGCGCTCCTCGATGGCTGCGTCCCAAAATGTGCTTAAATAGTATGCAAAATTACATGACAAAAATACGGTGGCTGGGAAGTGCAAAACAACATTACAAAGAGTGAAACACTTTTACGAAGCTACAATTTTTACCTATCATAAACACAATGACATGGGGAAAACATTTACCGAGGACGAAAAAAATGTACATTCTAGAAAAGAAATTAACAAGACGCAAAACACTTTTACCAGTCCAAAAACAAATTTACAATGACAGATTGTCCCAAAGGAAAGGGAATGTCCCACACACCGGAAGTGTAACTTACTTTGCTTAGCACTGTCCGGCGGTCGAGACGTCCCCTGTGTTTCCGTCAGAGCCGCGTCTTTTAGAAACTCCAAACTCTGACCCCACGTAAAGCAGAACCGCGTTAAGCTGCTCATGTGTTTGCCACAAAACGGGCAAAACGTCCCTCGGCCGCGGTCCACGTTCGGTCACCATCAACTTTATTTACGCCATTTACTCCACAACTACACTCAAAAAAATATTTCTGTCTAAACATAAGTTTTATGTCATTTAATTACATAGCAATTTTTCATCCATTCGGATGACATAGTTTTAACGTAAACAAACTTAATGTGATTCATATTTGTCAGTCATATGTAGATGAAATAGATTGATGTAATAGTTGAGTTTATGAATAGTGTCTTTGATCTTCAGTTGATTTCATCAGTTGTAGTTCTTGTGTTTCTCTGTCCTTCAGTGATTCTGCTTGTTAACAGCAGGCGTTCATCATTAATGCTCAATCATCACTTCATGATCTCATGAACTCTGACGCTGCTTCAACGGTGCTTTACTTGTGAACTATTAAATAAATCTTATCTATTTCATTTACATATGACTGAGAAACATGAATCACATTAAGTTTATTAGTTTGTTTATGTTAAAACTGTGTCATCCAAACGGATGGAAAATTGCTACGTAATTAAATTACATAAAACTTATGTTTAGACTGAAATATTTTTTTGAGTGCAACGCGAATTTACCGCGCTCACCAACAACAACAACACCTTTCACCGCGTCACTTCCGGTGTGTTCCCTCTACATTGTAAATTTGTTTTTGGACTGGTAAAAGTGTTTTGCGTCTTGTTAATTTGTTTTCTAAAATGTACATTTGTTTCGTCCTCGGTAAAAGTGTTTTCTCCATGTCATTGTGTTTTATGATAGGTAAAAATGTAGCTTCGTAAAAGTGTTTCACACTTTGTAATGTTGTTTTGCACTTCCCGGCCACCGTACAAAAAGCATACCAAAGGAGAATAACGTCAACCTTCAGATTCATGTTGAGCAAAAGAGCTCAAAACTATCAGCCAGACAAGCTCTTGAAACTGATTTACCAGTAAATATTAAATATGCCAAAGGAAAGCGCTTGAGACCTTCAAGAAATAACATTATCAACACACACACACATCAAAAATATGGGCTGGAAATGGTCCAAATCAAATCTTGAGCTGTCTTTTATCACTATGGTAACCTTTTAAGGAAACTGTTTTGATGGAGGCAAAACAAAACGCTGCAAAATAATGCTGCTGAACTTTGTGTCATGTCCAGCTGTTATTAATATTCTCCAACCCCGAAAAAGCTCACGGATCTCGACGTGAGCTGGGGAAAAAGGTCGGATAATTCCGGTGCATGATTGCAGATCATTCAATCCTTTCACACAGAGTCGGAGCCGAACGAATGGAGGTTTTCAGCTGGGAATGATTATCACAAAAGGTAATCAAATAAAACCGGCGGTGTCGAGTTACACATGTAACGCATGTTACAGAACCTGAACGCTGAGAAGCTTGGCGTCAGTACGATTTAGTTTTTATTCTGAAAGAGTAATACTTGGTTATGCTTTATTTTAAGGTGTATTTATGCATTTAAGTACTGAGTAATGACAATTAACTACATGTACTTACTATAGGTTTAAGGTTAGGATGAGGGTTTGGTTTAGGGTTAATTGACCCTTCACAGTCAGTTTGATTGACAGGCGATCTGACCAATCGTGACCGAAGCCGTCAGGGGAGTCAGTAGATGAACGTTGGTTGAAACAACATTCCTTCTGATGTTCATCATGTTTATTTGATGCTATAAATGAACTAGAGATGATGGAGGAGCGACACATTAAACACACACTAGACGCTATTTACTGATTCAACTGCTTTAAAACATCATGAAACCGTTTCATACGTCGTCAGTGTCCAGGATGTATTTTTCACCGCGTGAGAACATGATGTGTGGCGTGAGAGCGGTCACATAGCAACAGTAACTAAAGGGGGCGGGGCTTTGCGAACGGTCATTTGTTCATAGATTTTTTTTCTGAGCCCTTTGGTAGATATTTGAGTAACGCTTTATCATTTTATAAACTATTAATAGACTATACAAACGGTGAGTTCTGCCTTCATTGTCGCTGTAATTAACAGTTTACCGGCTCATATGTATAAAGGTAATGCGTTAAACATATCAAATATAGTAAGTATTTTCTCATTTAGATTAGGAAAATCATAGATGGTCTCAAGTGCTTTATCGGGCATTAATTGCGTTCGTATTGAGAGTTCAATAAAATGTTCGCGTTTACATGTTGAAGCGTGAATGCCGCGAAAAACACTTTCAACATGGAGAAGAGCTTTGCGTTTGACTGTATAAATAGATTTGACAAGTAATCTGAGGTATATTTCTACAGAAAAGAGAAGCTATTTATGGATTAAACTGCTTTAAAAATGATGACATTAAATATGAAACTGTTTCATATGTCTGTCGACGCGTTGTAAGCATCTATATAGTTGCAGTAGCTTGCATGCGTTCCGGTCTGTTCCATTTTTTTTTCATTTTTTCTTGTGACTCGACGGCCACGGTTGCCACCTTGTGGATAAAGTAATTACTGCAAGGAAATGCGCGTGTGCGGCCCTCATGTACGCGTAAAAAGTGCCTTTGACTATGAGAAATATATGTTGCTTTACTGATAATTGATGATTTAATTGCTCTCGGCCGGGTTACGCTCTTCATGTCATCAGTGTACCTATAGCAGCTATATATTTTTGTAGCATTTGCATGCTGTAAAACAGGGACAGGAACCCAAAAACCATGGAAAACAGGGACATCTGGTCACCCATGTGTTCCAAATCATAGAAGACGGCCTTGCTGCCTATATAGGAGGCATCCTAACTGAAATGGAGCGTCATAAGCAAACAAATTGGTTCCAAATAGTGCACAAACTGACTCACAGCTGGTTCCTACAGCTCAGCATGTTGCTAGGCTTTACAGCACTCCGAGCATAAAAATAAACTAACTGCATTTTAGGACTACTTTCTGTACTTTTTTTTTTTTTTTGGCACTAACCAATTGGGTACAATTTTCTCAGTTTGCTATCTTTTCTCAGTGCAGTGTATTATGAAACTGGCTTGTCGGGGAAAAAATACGTGTCATGCTGCCTTAGAAATCCTCATTTAGGTCATAATTATGCTGAAGCCTAGCTTGTTCTTAAAGCTCTCGCATCTATACATTCAAATGCTTAAGGAGCTCAATAGGTTTGGAACAAAGAAGAGAAATGCACAAAATAGCAGAAACAGCAACACATTAAAATTCACCTCCAGATACAGTTCTTGGTGGTGCAGCATCATCCTGCAGAGGAGCTGGGAAAATGTTACATCATTTGAACACTCACGTCTTCTAATGTTAAAACATCAAATATTGCATTTAAATATGCATAAGTTGTCCATTTTGATTTGATGAGCGTCTCAAGCAGCCCAACGCAGCGACACGGACTCAACCAATGGCGTTGGTTTGGGGGCGGGACTATCAGTTTGAGTGACAAATGACAAGGCGCATTTATTTACATAGAACTTTATACAACATTTTCTGAGGCTGTAAAATGAATCGGTTACAAAAGCGACTTCTGTAGAGCAGAGCATGTTGTCTCAGTTAACTGTGCATTTATAAAACGAGTTCAATTCCGCGATGAGCAGCTCGACAAAGGCTAAGAGTCCGCATTCAGATCACTGTTGATTCAATTGAGTTCAATAACTGAAATAACATTCATATTATCCAGCCAAACTCAGTGTCAGGGATAATATTCGAGTTCATTTGGTGTCACCAGAAAAATGACTCACTTTAACTAAAGGAACACATTAGAAGCAGAACAGAAAATGCTTAATTATCTTGCTAAAGCTTTATAATTAGGCCTAATGGTTTGTAAGGATTCCCTTCATGGGCTGTCAGAGTTGCAGTCGTTCGCCGGATGGAATGTAAGATCCGTTCGTACGCTCAGCTAATGGATGTCTTAATGCTCGTGTCAAAGCGCTCGTCGCTCTGGACCTGCATCGGGAAATTTACTGTCGTTACTGTCGACAGTGATGGAATTCCTAAGCACTTCCTCCATCCGTTACACTCAAAAAAATACTTCTGTCTAAACAGAAGTTTAATGTAATTTAATTACGTAGCAATTTTCCATCCATTTGGATGACATAGTTTTAACATAAATAAAGTAATAAACTTAATGTGATTCATATTTGTCAGTCATATGTGAATGAAATAGGTCAGATTTATGTAATAGTCCACAGAAAAATGCCCAGGTTAAAGTAGCGTTGAAGCAGCGTCAGAGTTATTGATTGAGCATTAATGATGAACGCCTGCTGTTAACAAGCAGAATCACTGAAGGACAGAGAAACACAAGAACACAACTGATGAAATCAACTGAAGATCAAAGACACTATTCATAAACTCAACTATTACATCAATCTATTTCATCTACATATGACTGACAAATATGAATCACATTAAGTTTGTTTATGTTAAAACTATGTCATCCGAATGGATGGAAAATTGCTTTGTATTTAAATGACATAAAACTTATATTTAGACTGAAATATTTTTTTGAGTGCACAAAACTGATATTTTTGATCAGTTCGAACAGTAAAAGCGCACCTCTCCTCCTGATTCGACTTCTTATGAGAGTTAAAAGTGACGTTTCCTTATTAAGTGCTACTATAAATATGAGCGTTAGAGAACATCTGTCTTCTCAGATCAGTGTGATCAGATCATTAGTTTGTTTGTGTTGAACTTCATGAAGACTTGCTTCGCCATACGGCATTAAACACTCACGACCATCAGATGTTGACAGATGATTTGTTTCTCGTGTGACGAGGTTTTGGACTTATTCATGAGACGCAATGCCAAACCCCTGTGTAAAAGGCCAACTTGTCTTCCTGGAAAGTGGAGATTGCACGTTTGCAAAGTCAGTTCATGAGGAACCGCTCAGAGCTCTTACTGAAGGCCATAAAGGAGGGGAAAAGAAGCCATTTCAGCTCGGAAAATTGGCTGAGAATTTATTCTTCGGTTCCCGAGGTAAGCAATGTGAAAACGCTGACACTTCGGGAGAATTTACCGGCCTCCAAACCTTGAGCGGGTTTCTCAAACTCAAGGTTAACCCGCACAGAAAGCGTTCGTCTAAATCACCCGCGGGCGTCTGCGGAAGCCGGTCTGGGTCATCCGCTGACACTCCCGACTCGGATTAGTCGCTCAAAACGGAAGAAAACATCAAGCCTTAGTGTCACAGCTCATTCAGGGGCTTCCTGGACACGATTATTGGCAGATTTATTAACAGCGGCCGCTTGAAATGCAGCGCGACTCCAGTGCTGATCACGTCCACTGAGAGAACATTAAAGTCACCATGAAATCACAACTGACGATTCCTATTATTTATCCGGTGTGGAATATCTCTAACTGATTTACACATGAAATCTTCACAATCTCTTATTAAAAGCATTCCCCTCCTCTCCCAACATCCATCACTCACGTCACAGCCATCCAATCAATCCTTGAGGAGCCAAATCAAGCCCCGCCCACATTTCTACTCCAGTTTCACTGGAAACGTCATTGCAATTTCCATTTACGATTCTGTAATGCAAAGTTTATACCAATTTTTTTTTTTTTTTTTTAACAAAGATTAAAAGAAACCATATTAACTACATATTTTTTAAACTAAATCCAGGGCTGGAAAAAGTACAAAGAAATATAAAGTAATAATGAAACTTTTAGATAACAGTTTGATTTGAGCTGTCGGAAACATCAGTTCACCGGTTTTTCTTCTTGAAATTGTGTTCAAACAAGTTCAATACGCGGATGCGTTTTGACATTCACAAAAATTACTACTAAGTGTGTGACGTTCACGGGTCAATTTGACCCGCATGTTTTAATGTTCTAAACTGGACAGAGCCCAAAAAATAACATGTCGTGGTTATATTTTGCTATTTTAATGATCCACTGAAGCTAAAAAATTTGTCAGCCACATTTGGTAAAAATGAGCCATTTATTTTTTTCAATCTATGTGAAATACAATTAAACTTGCTTTTTTTTTTTTAAACTTTGTGACTTTTTCCTTATTCAGGGTTATTTATTTAGAGATTTATGTAATAGTTCACAGAAAAATGCCCAGGTTAAAGTAGCGTTGAAGCAGCGTCAGAGTTATTGATTGAGCATTAATGATGAACGCCTGCTGTTAACAAGCAGAATCACTGAAGGACAGAGAAACACAAGAACCACAACTGATGAAATCAACTGAAGATCAAAGACACTATTCATAAACTCAACTATTACATCAATCTATTTCATCTACATATGACTGACAAATATGAATCACATTAAGTTTGTTTATGGTAAAACTATGTCATCCAAATGGATGGAAAATTGCTTTGTAATTAAATTACAGAAAACTTACGTTTAGACTGAAATATTTTTTTGAGTACATAATCCTATCTATTGCATATCAAAAGCTCTCAAAAAGTAATTTCAGCGCACAAACCGCACGCCAAATACCGAAAAACTCGATAGGCGCTACAGGAGATGGTGTTGGTCATATGCGGATGTGCTGTAAAGTTAGTTTTAAGCGTTTCGCTCCGTCATGGCGGCGGGCAGATATAACGCCAAGTCAATTATTGGTTCGTCCTCTCTATCAGCGCTGACAGAACTCGAGCCACTCGTCATCGTTATCCCAGAGACAGTTTAGGTCAGGCTGCATTAACCGGCTTGTGCTTTATGACCAAACATCTGGTTTAAAAAAAAAAAAAAAAACATTCTTTCTTTCTGACTGACATAAATTCTCCCAAACATCCTGACAGGCCGTCAGAGCAGCATGAGCGCGCGACAGCCGTTTACGGTAAACCGCGAGGCGGATTTAAGCGACGGTACAGGAGGTGTCGGTATCTTTATGAAGCTCTCTCTCTCACACACACACACACACACACACACACACACACACACACACAGTAGCCTTCTTGTCTTGATCTGCAATCTTCCGTATTTTTCCTCATCACGCAAATCCTTCATTCATCTTTCCCACCCACACCTTTGCTAAATCAATATTTTCTTTAGGTTGTGAGGATTTACAAGATTAGTTTGAGAAGGGTTGGGGAGAGACTCTTCTTCTCCTCCTCCTCCTCCATCGCGTGTGCATAGGGAATCTGCAGTTGCCATGGCAATTTCAGAGAAGAAGGGGAAAAAAAGAAAAGAAAAAAGTAAGAGAGTCAAGACTTAACAGCGAGATAACTCGTTTCATTTTATTAAGCCGAGGCAATGTCCATCAGTACTGACAAGCTGATTTGAACGGCGCAGCTGCTGTTTGTAATCAGCGCGACATATTTGGCGGGAACACGCGCCTCATGGCGGGAACACACGCCTCAGGTTTCCTCACAGAACGCGGGAAACGCGAAGGCCGTCGAATTCTCGGAGCAACGCAGACTTACACAAACATCCACACATCACATGTAGAACATGCTTATTTGAGCCTACATAGTGAGCTGCCTCCTAAGCACCCTTACTCTGTAAAATGATTTCTCGAAGTCGAAAATAAAACGAGGATTATTTCAACGCGTTTCACAATAAAATTGAGTCCTGAGTGTTTCTTGCCATTTCTTTGTAATTGTTAGTTGTTGTTTTTTTTACAGTGTAAAAAAAGTTGACTTCACGAAAGTTAGAAAAAAATTTAGAAGTCTTGAAGACTATCAAGCATTTATTAGAGCTTGAGAGAAACCCAATCAAGAAACATTTCACACTTTAAAGAGCCCCTCAAAAACAAATGAAAAACTAATTTATATTTATGAGTCACTAGTGCATTTGACCAAAGATGGTTAGAAAGACTGATAGCAATTTATACATTTATTATTTATATAGCCTATATATCCAGCGAAAAAAACAAAACAAAAAGACAAGTACATTAAAAAATAACCTTAAAAAACAGAAACACGCAATGCTTTCGTCTCTAAATTAATGATTTGCCCACGCTCTGCTGCTGATGGATATTAACATGTTTAATCTGTAAAAGACTTATTTTAGCTACCAATGAACTCAGCCTACAAACACAAAAAAGTACATTCAAAGTGTTTTGCATTTTTTGGATCTCAAATGTGATAAAAACGACTATTACTATTATTATTCAATAATAATAGTGACAATCATTTCTCATCGATAGGCTTACTACATTGTTAATCATGTTAATGTATTGAAACATCAAGATTTATTTTGACTGAAAGATCGAATTAAATCAATCTATAGAACCTTGTGTTTAACGCAAGAGCGGCGCCGCCATGTTCTCCTCCAGTTAGGCTAATATCAGCCGTTCAAAACCGCTTGTTGTTGCAAACGGGCATTTCTTATACATTTTATTATAATGCATTGTAAACACACTGATTTACCGTTTTCTGCACTTAATTCCGCTCTTTATTTCCCGTGGAGGGTGACGTCACTTTCCCGCCAGAACACGCTCCCTCAGGCGGGCTGAGGTAAAGCGCGGCTGACTGGATTTAAAGCGGGAAATGCGAAAAAGCAGGTAAAACAAACGATTAAACTAAAGGTCGGACTCGATAGTGTCCGTTAGTAATCCATGGATCTCGTTATGCAGCCAGGAATCGTGTTTCCAGATATATGTGATCGATTGACGAAATTTGCTCTTTATTTAACAATATCGATCTAAATGACCACAAATCCATGTTATCCAGCACTAAACTTGTAGTTCAGAGTTTACTGAAAAACACCCAATTATGCAGAAGATGCTAAATATTTAATTGATGAGTTAATATAACAACATCAAGGGTATGATTTCACCCCAAATCCACATTTCGCAGTTGTGCAGATTTCCAGCTTCTCTTTTCTGTAGAAATATACCTCAGATTACTTGTCAAATCTATTTATACAGTCAAACGCAAAGCTCTTCTCCATGTTGAAAGTGTTTTTCGCACAACATGGCAGATTCGGGGTTCTGATTGGTCAGATCGCCTGTCAATCAAACTGCTGGAGACGGGTCAATTCAAAGGGAAGTTCTCCTAACTCCTTGACAGAACTTTGTTCTTGTTTTAAGCACTTCATTTTGTTGTTTTGCAATAATTCATTTCGCATTTGCACCTGAAGTAAACACGCCAAAGATGTCTCGCTATTTGAATTGGAAAAGTACACGCAATATTTAATGCCATAAATTCATTGAAGACTTTCTGCTCTGATTCAAAACCCTTTCAAGGCCTTAATGTGTGCAAGATCGAATTAAGACCCACAGAAACCCTGATAATGCAGCATAATGTCGCTAAATGCCGTTCAAAACAATTTTGATGTGGAGAGCCCACCTACGATGCTTCAAAACACACAAACACAGAGACGACGGAAAGTGTTTTTACAATTTTAAATCGCAGCAGATGCGTCGTCTTTTCAGTAACCCTCGGATCGCACGCAATCTCTCTTCCTTTGTTTGAAGTGTCCTGGAAATCTTTACGTACCAATCACGGCATTTAAACATTCTGCGGCGCGGCTCCCGAGCGGATCACCCGCTGCGGAAGAACACGAGCGGGAACGCTCGATCCGACAGTCTCAGCATAGACGCCCAAAACTAGAGTGAACCCGAGTCTGCGTGGAGGTTTGAAGGAAAGCGTCGCCGGTTTATTTCCAGCTCTGCTTCATCCAGACAGCAGGAGTCTTCGGCACACCCGGATAATGAATAAACATCAAAGAAAAAAGACCGTAATGAGAGATGCATACATTTTTATTGTACAAATTACAAAAAAACGTGTACAAGATCTCCCCTTCAGCTCGTCATGATGGTTTGTGTTGCCGTTTAGAGACGGAAAACGCAGCGGCTCGTCCTTCTCTAGCTGTTGTGTCCCTGCAGCGCCTCCGCCATGAACAGCTTCCCAAGGTTCTGCGAGGTGAACTCCTTAATGTTCTGACAGTAGTTGTTGATTTGTCCTTGTGAAGAAGCAGAAGGAAACAAATAAGTGATACACAACAAGACCGAGAGGTATCGATTATTCAGATGGAGGAGCCACACATGCAACAAAACAAGCCATCCGGATCAGCATTGCACATCCTGAAAAATGAGCTCTTGATTCGAGTCAGGAGTGAAGCCTGGATTTGCATGGCAGGATAACGGGATATAATCGGCTAACCGATGAGGATGACTCGCAACGGTATCGACGGGACTGAAAATTAAAATCAATAGCCGTTTCCATCCACCTATTTTTATGCATTTCGGGATTACAAATGTGCATAAATTCTAAAAATGCACCTTTAAAAAAACAACATCTGAGAAGACATGCGTATAAAACTACAATGGAAACACGATTGTTCCCGAACGCAGGATCACATGACGGTGTTTATCGTGTTTCGTCTGACGCTCCGAGACGCTGAAACGCATTTATCATGGAAAAAAAAAAAAGAGCCAGATTGCAGCAACTTACATTTTTAGTACAGATATTTTGCGCCAATTTCAAAGGAAGTGACGATTTTGTTCTCTTGGACACGTGGGATGGAAACGCTGCTTTTACGCAAACGTTTTTTTTTTACACCATATTCCAGTTTAATTCGCAACTTTGCTATTGATTGGCATTGTATGTCATTGTGGAGTTATTATAGAGTATCTGCAGGTATCATAATACCATTTCAACAACTTTACTAAAAATTAAGTCATTAAAATCACTTTCATTGGGTTTGATGGAAACAAACAACATTGCCCTGCTTAGAGATACGAATAGATTAATGCATTTTCATTTGGGGATACAAAAAGCAAGACTAATATATTACTGTTTTAATTCACTTAAGCATGAGACTCATTTTAAGATTTCAAAAACGAGTGAAAATCTTTACTGCCATGTCAGTTTGCTGGCGTGAATATTTAAGACATTTTAAAGCCAATTAAGGCGTTATTTTTACATTTAAGGAATTTAAGACATTTTGATCCGTGTGTGGTTTCCAGATCATCGTTATATTAGTTTAAAAACAAACACTAATGGTTATATTCACGATTAACACCTTTTCCTTTTTGTTTCCATAAAACAAAATTATATATAAAATCTGAACTACTGGCCCAACTTGGTCAGCAGAAAAAAATTAAATTTAATTAAATAAGATTAAGGCAATTATTGACATCCTTCGCCCTTAAATCCTCCTCTTCACACATGATAGTTGTCTGATATAAGACCGTGAAACTAGCGGCGACTCCTTCAGGATAAGAACATAGTGTGAAGATTTAAGACCTGCAGTTATTCCCATTTAAACCGATCCGTTTATTGCCGAGTTGATCAATTCATGGATCAATTCCTCAAGACAGAGCACTATAAATTCCCATTACCCTGCAGAATGTGCTGGAAGAGAAGAGCAGTTTCACTGAGGGAGGAGATGTACCTGCGATGAGGAGCGTGTCCATGCGAGGAGGAGCCTGCGGAGGTTTGAACATCTTACTGATGTCTTCCTCCGGTAACGGCGGCTCTCCGCGACTCTGCCGCTGGGCGTTTTCCTGCTGCCTCCTTTGGAGATACTAGAGGATGCAGAACACGAGAGAAAATGAGCTGATTCAACTATGGAAAGAAGAACGTTCATGCAGGAACTTGGAGCGACCCAAGCAGCATCAGCAAGACTAAAGTTTTCAAAAGGGTGAAATAGAATTCTAATGGAATGATGGAAAGTCAAGATTCCGTTTCCCGACAACACCACAGGAATAAAGTAGCCGTGAGTTCAGCGAGTCAGACGGACCGTCTGCTAGAACACTGACGCATGTCTGAGGATCAACGCAGGTGTCGCAGAAGAGAGGAAGACATCTCCACACCGCTCCTGATGATCGAGATTACTTTCATTACATTCATAATCTATTCTAGACCAAAGAACGTAATTATGGAATGTGGCTCGTCCAATCACAATTTAGAGTCGGACTTATAAAATAGCAAAACATATATATATAAAAAAAAAGGGTGAATAAATTAAGTATAATTGTACATTTATTTTTTTACATTTATTAAAATAAAAATAGAGAAAAGAACCCAAATAAATAAATACAAAACATAAAAATGGAAATAAAATAAAAAGAAATCTAAATGAAAAAGATAAGCAGCAAAATACAGAAATAAAAAGGAAGGAAGGAAGACGAAGAGGAAGGAAGGAAGACAAAGAGGAAGGAAGGAAAGAAGACAGAGGAAGGAAGGAAAGAAGACAAAGAGGAAGGAAAGGAGGAAGGAAGACAGAGGAAGGAAGGAAGGAAGGAAAGGAGGAAGGAAGACGAAGAGGAAGGAAGAAAGGAAGGAAGACGAAGAGGAAGGAAAGGAGGAAGGAAGACAGAGGAAGGAAAGGAGGAAGGAAAGGAGGAAGGAAGACAGAGGAAGGAAAGGAGGAAGGAAGACAAAGAGGAAAGAAGAAAGGAAGGAAGACAAAGAGGAAGGAAGAAAGGAAGGAAAGAAGACAAAGAGGAAGGAAGACGAAGAGGAAGGAAGAAAGGAAGGAAGATGAAGAGGAAGGAAAGGAGGAAGGAAGACAGAAAAAGGAAAGGAGGAAGGAAGACAAAGAGGAAGGAAGAAAGGAAGGAAGACAAAGAGGAAGGAAGAAAGGAAGGAAAGAAGACAAAGAGGAAGGAAGACGAAGAGGAAGGAAGAAAGGAAGGAAGACGAAGAGGAAGAGGAAGGAAAGGAGGAAGGAAGACAGAGGAAGGAAAGGAGGAAGGAAGACAGAGGAAGGAAAGGAGGAAGGAAGACAAAGAGGAAGGAAGGAAGACAAAGAAGAAGGAAGAAAGGAAGGAAGACAAAGAGGAAGGAAGAAAGGAAGGAAAGAAGACAAAGAGGAAGGAAGACGAAGAGGAAGGAAGACGAAGAGGAAGGAAGAAAGGAAGGAAGACGAAGAGGAAGGAAAGGAGGAAGGAAGACAGAGGAAGGAAAGGAGGAAGGAAGACAAAGAGGAAGGAAGGAAGACAAAGAGGAAGGAAGGAAGACAGAGGAAAGAAAGAAAGAAAGAAAGCAGCACCCTTGTGTTCACTCATAATTGTGCATTAGTGACCATGAAGGCACGTGTTCTTCTGTGCACTAGTGTCCTCTCAGTGCGGTCTTTCCTTCACATGTGTCAGATCAACCTGTTCTGCTGAAGCAGAAACAGCACAGCTCGTCCTTCACCGCCCTAGTTTTGTCAAGCTCCACCATTCGGCTTTTTTAAGGTGTAGTACATCAAATTTGAACAGTGTATATTCATGGGGAAAAAAGATGAGGCATTACATCCGATTCGAGCTGGTGCGACTTATGTCACCGCTGAGGATACCGGCCATTTTTGTTGAAATTAGGCCTATGATTTAGGAATGCAAACTGCCAACACAGCGGCAATTCTCTTTGATATTAAATGGTGATTGATGCGGGTCATTTGGTTTATATGGTTCAGCCGGGGCCCGGCGCGAGCGGAGGCGGAGACGGGACGGATATGATCGATGACAACAGTAATTACGGCAGATTTCAGCGTGCTTGATATAGGAGCCGTTGAGATGACCCGCTCCTGACCAAGTCGCTGGGGTTCGGCCTCGTTTACGCCGCCGTTTGAGGGCACCCTTTAAATTTCTCTGAAAGGTTCAACCATCCTGTCAAAAAGGAAGTGCTAATGGAGTAATAAACACTGGACAAACGTCTCCGTCTGACAGCAGAGTGCGTTTAGTTCTGGAAGAAAGAGATGTTTTTCAAAGTGCTAATGAGGCGAGAGCAACGGGCGAAGGGCGTTTCACCCAAAAACACAAATCATCAACACTCCAGGTCATTTAAAAACATAAGACTCCATGAAATCCAAAATGAGACGTTTAGCCTCAGGCGCTCGTCTATATAGAGCTCCGCAAGTCACGAACGGTCAAAACCGTTAAAGTCAGCCATACCGTGAGCGATGAGGTTGTGAAGCGACGGTATTCGCTGCTGTTGAGGCTTAGTTTTCCAATAATCATGTTTAACAGTGGAATTTGTGGTGAAAACTACATTGCCCATGATGCTTTGCAGAAAATCCCACCAATCAAGAGTCAAAACGAGCGGAACGCATCAAAAGAGCGGTTTAACTCCGCCCACTCTACAATAAACATTTTTATATGTTAATAAAGCCTTAACTTTAAAAACGTTTTTAATTCAATTATGGTGTTCGCGATGCTTCATGGGATTGTAGTTATTTCCCTCACTAGAGCTGTTAAGCTCAGTCTTTGCATTTAATCTGATTTTCAAACATCCCTATGGAAGAAATGAATGGAAAAAATACTTCGGGAACCAACGGCACTGAAAAAGCGGGCGGACGCTAGTGTAAATGAATGAGGAGCGGCAAAAATGACCAAGAAAGCATCAAAGTACCATAAAAGCATCTCGATTGGCATTGTATTTGAGAAACCTGTTCGGAAATCCTAATATTTACGCCGTTTGCAATACTAGAAGGGCAAAAAATACAGCTTTGCGCGAGGAACCCACCAAAATTTAACAGTAAAATTTTTAAACAATTAAGTGAACAAATTTCACTTTTCAATTTCAAATTTTCATATTTCTAACATGAAAAAGTGGTAATTAAGAAATATTCCAAGAGTCTTTTCAGATTTCGATAAGAGAAAGAACAGTTTCAAACACAAGTTTCTTGGGAATATTGTTTTAATTGATCGATTTACAGCAGTTATATTTATATTATTGATTTCCTCATAGCATTTATTATTATTTAGGGCTCTAGCACCAAAGGACGAAGTTTAGTTTTCGTCTTCCGCTCGAGTCTACGGCATAGAACCGCTATAAAATTTGGCACACAGATAGAGGACTGTCTGAAATGTTACCACAGCAAATTTGGAGTCTCTACCTTAAACCCTCTAGCGCCACCAACTGGTCAAAGATTCACCTTCATGCTAATAACTTTTGATGCACACGTCCTAAAAACCTACCTTTTCGAACTCCTAGAGTGTTTGTCCAATTTGCGTGAAATTGTATGTAGCATCTACTCGCGCTCCAGGAAAAAAAGTTATTAAAATATTTTCGATCAGCCAATCCGTTCTCGTGTAGCGAGTCAACGAATCTGACGATAAGCACGCGAAAATGGATTTGATGCTGCATCTTCACAATGACTTGGTTTATTGACACCAAAATTTGTACATGCGTCATGACAGGCGTAACTTTGCACAGTATCGTCACAGCGCCACCTACTGGTGCCGAGAATTTGATATTTTTGATTCTAATTTTTAAATGTCTTGTCTTAAAATCTTGAGGACGGTCTTCTTGGATTCCTTGAATGTTATCCAATTTTCTTTGGCCAGCCATTTAGGGCGTCGACAATTTTGAATTTTGTCCAAAAAAAAGTTCCGAACTGCTACAAAATTTGTCCGATTTGAACGAAATTGGGCGTGTAGCATCGACAGACACTCGTGACAAAAATATATCAAAAGATTTTTGATAGACCCAACCGTTTTAATACCGTCTCAACAAATTCGACTGCGAACCGTTGTGTGTATTGATCAAAACTTGGTGTCGGCACAGGCACGACTTGAGGGTTGCAGTTTATCCGGACATTTAAAGAACATCTGTATATTATATATATATAGAGAGAGAACAAAAACAGACTTTGACAAATGTGCGTCCACTTTCAGTCACATTCATAGCGTGACAGCGTGTTATCATGGAGCGACGTGAAAACCAGTGTTGGCGTTTTCTGATTTCAAGGCTAGCTTCTCTGCAAACGATCCTGATGTACTTCTATAAGGTCAGATATAAAACTACATATAAAATGAACCCAGACGCGTCGTAATTCCCACTGCTCTGGCTGCTTTTTCAGGTGCTGCTCAGAACTCATGTTTACAAAAAGCAATGCAAAAGCCTGAAATGTCAAGGGTATTTTGGCCCATTTGTCAGCCTGGCGAAACGGAGAAAATTACGAATCTGAAGCAAGTTGAGATTGTAAATTAGAGGGCCCTCCTGAACCCTAAATAACATCTATTGAGCGGTTTTATCTCAGACAGAGAGCGACATCAGCCATTTATGGAACCGGTCATTACTGGTTTTATGGTATATTTCATGTCCCCATCACATATATCTATTGGATAAAATATAAAACTCACAATATCAGTTTCTTATTGAAACAATTAAGTGAGACTTTTGAAATAAATTTCATTTGACTGGACGTAATTTGTCAATATCTCAAGTGTTTATTTCATTTAGTTTCAAGCTACATTTTTAATGGGAATATTGTTTTAATTGATCAATTTATAGCAGTGTCATTTAGTATCATTTATAAACTACTATATTATTTATCAATATTTTGAAAGAGCTCATGCGTTTCATATTTAGTGCGATTTTTTTATTCCTATTTAATGTGTTTAACTTCATTTGTATGTTTAGTCATTTTAGTAATATATATTATTATACTATCAATATTTTGAAATAGCTTTAACGTTTTTTATATTTAAATGTATGTTTTCATTTGATTTAAATTTTGGTAATTTTATCATGTGCTTTTGTCATTTTTACTAGATTTTTAATTGGGTTTTTCATTTTAATACGAGTTGTTATTTTATTATGTCATTTTCACTAGGTATTATTACATTTTATTCATTTCAGTTTTAATAATTTTGGTACTTCAACAATTTCATTTGAAATATTATACTATTAACATTTTGAATTACCTTTAACATTTTTTATATTTAAATGCAAGTTTTCATTAGATTTAAACTTTGGTAATTTTATCATGTGCTTTTGTCATTTTTACTAGATTTTCATATTTTGCATTTGAAATTGGGTCTTTCATTTTAATACGAGTTTTAGTTATTTTATGTCGTTTTTAATATGTCCATTTTATTCATTTTAGCACGTCAACAAACTCTTTTAATTTCAGTTATTAGTACATGCAAAACTTTTTATTTCATGAAAATGGCTTCGATATGTTTTATGTGCTGATTTACGGGTTTTCCTGCGTCCTCAATATCGCGTTATACGACACCATCCTTCAGGAAGTGACATTTTGGAAAGGAAAGCGATATAACCCTTTACGGACGCTTATAAATCGCAACTATGCATTATAAATAATAAAGCTTGTGCGTCTGAGCAGATCATATTTCTGAAAGTCTCACATGCTTTTATAGGTACTGCATGCGAACGACGTCAACTTCAGGCCTCCCATTTAATCTTGCATTGGCTCTTTTCTCGCTGTTGTTTTTCTCAGTATTGATCACATGACTGAATATATTAATATCACAGCCTCTGCATTTCCTTCAAGAGGACACGTGCATCCCATCCTACTCCACCGGACCCGTTTGAGCCACTCTACCGGAGAACTGCAGTGAGGACGAGGAGGAGGAGAGGCGACCGTACCTGCTGCTTCTGCTGCTGCTGTTTGCTGAGGTTGCGGCAGTACGTGTTGTACTTGACGATATCCTGGCTCATGTCGTCCACGCGGTCCATCAGCAGCTGAAGGCTCTTTTCCAGGTGGTTACTACGGCAACAGATTGACAGACAGTTTAGTCAAAGTTGCCGTCATAAACGGTCGACTGCACATCAAAGCGTGATTGTGTGCAACTCCACAGCGATCGGCTCAATTACAAACCCAAGATGACAGAAGCATGTGCGCCTGATAAGGACGGCTATCTGCTCTGAATTTACACGGTTCAGGGAGACGTCTAATCGCAGCGTGTGCCGATTTATGAGGGAAACCTTCGGCAATCGGCTGACATATCGGCTCTGTGCCAAAACCTATTGCGCGGCCTACGTAGGCCGCATATTAAAGACACACAATTTAGCTCTTTCACACACATCGTGTGGATTATTTACACAGTTCTGTCCTACGCGAACGTTAGAAAACGGAATGTGTATCAGTATACTAGATCAGTGTATTCCTTCTTAAAGGGACAGTAGCCTAATAAACTGCTGCCGTCCGTTTTATTGTTAATTAAAGTCACCGACTGAATCACTTTTAGAAATCAATCAATTTATCTTTAATCCATACAGTAAAGACAAGTGCTTTATTTTTTTACATTTGATTATTAAATTTCTTTATTATTTCCAACTAAACGTTAAATAAACCTGGGCTGGCGTTCTCGAAAAACTTTCAAATTAAATGCTCCTGTTGTTAATGCTTCTTTGTTCCTATTTTAATATCAAAAGTAAAATCGGCTGCCTTGTCGTGCGTAAACGGCATTTGATTTAGAAAATTGGATCGACTAAAATGGGAAGAAAAACAATGTTCATTTAAATCGGTGAGATTTTTTTCATCAAGACCTATTAAACTAGAATCAAACACATGCGTGTATGGAATCGAAACGTGATTCAAAAATCGAGGTTTTTAATCGAATCATGAGCTCATTTGAATCCACTAGTGACGAATCAAAAGATTCACTCCCCCACAAACCGTCAAAAGCTGCTGACAGCGTAGCGTGAGCCAAACAGAAGCAATTTCAGTTCGGAAAGTTAGTGGTGAAGAACCTTTCGAGTAATGGAAAGATTCCATGGAAGTTCCAGACGCTAATAAAGAACCTTTATTTTTAAGAAAGCATACAGGGTTTGGAACGGAGCCATTTCACCAAAGGACGGGTGAACGGCTTATTAAATCAAGATTAGGCTTTATAAGACAGTCATTTCCATTTTTATCTGGGGATAACGTGGAGCTTTAGTGGAAGGAAAAGAAAGAAGACACCCGTCCATGGAAAACACCTTGAACACGATCAAACTGGATTTAAAGTGTAAGTGATAGCACTGAAACTTAACAATCAATGCATGTTTTAGAAATTATAATGGTCAAATAAAAATTTATCTATCGTTTCATTAGCCTTCTTTGACCGACTATTCATTCTCCAAAATAAATGATGAATGAAGACGTTTCCCAAAAATATGCTTAAGCACCAAACAAATACTATACTTGTGCACAATATTGTTTCTTGACTCAATTTTAAAGACGTCCTTGATAAAGATTTTACTTTAACTTTAGTTAGTGTGTAACGTTGCTGTTTGAACAACATCTGTGAAGTTACGACGCTCAAAGTTCAATGCAAAGATATTTTCTGTTTAAGCACTACAACGAGCTTCTTCCCGGGTTAGTGACATCACAAACCCTGACATTTACATAAACTCCGCCCCCGAGAGCACTCAACAAACAGGGGCGGGGCCGTGTCGGGCTGCTTTAGAGTTGTTGTCGTCGAGTGTCGTCATTTTACGCCGGACCGCTTCACAAACGAGGGTGGATTGGAGGAAAAAAGACGAACGTGACGACACACGCTAGTGACGAGTTGATCAACTCCACAGCAACGACATCCATTTATCCACGAACCGTTCAGAAACGACTCTCCATCCGTGTAAAATCCTCATTTTGTCTGCGTGAGATTCTCCAGCTTTGTTGTTGTTGTTGAGCCGTTAAAGCTCCGCCCTCTTCCGGAGCAGCAGCTCATTTGCATTTAAAGGGACGCACACAAAAACGGATCCATAATAAATGATCTGTGGGGGATTTTGAGCTCAAACTTCACATTCTGGAGACACCAGAGACTGATATCTCGAAAAAGGGGCATTTCAGGTCCCCTTTAGAAGTTCATAAGCCTATTTTGCACGATGAAATGGTTAACGTCATTTTATTTGCATCTAACATGGCACGTTATTCCAGGTAACAGACCTACGGCCCACCAGATGACTTTTTTGCGGGTCCATCAGTAATGCTGCTAGCTGGAGCTGGACGCTTTATTCTCCTGCAAATAGTCCTCTCTTCTAAATTAATTTGGCTAATCCAGTTAGATTCCACTGAATTTTATTACAGATTGAGTCGGGTCTGTTTCCAGGAGAGCAGTTCCCAGAAATGAGCCTCATTACATTCGGAATCATTTTCTTTTACTAATATGAACTTCAAGGACAGCATGTTAAATGTGTTGAATTTAGAGGAATGATTATAGAGTCTATAAAAGGGACACATTCTAGCTTTTTAACTAAAAAAATGTTGTAGTTTAGTTTTGCCTCTTTTTTTTTTTTTAGGTTCCTCTTTGACTTTTGTATGTGAATTATATCTGTTTTGCCGGGTTGTTGAATACTGAATAGGCATTTCTTGAGCAGCAAATCACAGAGAGCGCTGAAAACTCATCTCTTTCGTGAGCACTTAACCTTTTCCTTTCCTACTCGAGCTTGTTACTCTGACCAACGCTTGAAACTCGTATTGTGAGCACCATTTGCCTCTTCATGAAGAATCGCTTGTTTGTTTTGATTAAATGGAAAATGTATATCAGAATGATTTCTGAAGGATCATGTGACACTGAAAATTCAGCTTTGATCACTGGATATAAATGACACTGTACTGTATATTCACATAGAAAACTGATGATTTACCTTGTAAAAATATTTCACCATTTTTACAGTTCTCTCAAAAACATTTTAATCTCAGTGACCCCAAACTCGAGAGAAAAGAGGCGTGAAAAGCCTCGATTATTTTTAAACTAGACCTTTAGTTTGTATATTAGACATATTGAGGCTGCGGTGACTGAAAACGATAGAAAACAACCCATTTCAGAGCATAAAGATAAATCCTGAAGATATATTTAGACTTTCATCAAAAGGGTGTAAATATCAAGGTGTTTTTTTTTTTTTAGCTAGATCACCCATCGCTGATCTACATGGTGCATTGATCTTTTTTTAAATATGCCTTTTTTCCTCGACGCATCCTCTTTAATGCACATTAAATAAAAATATATTTTCCCACTGTCTTCCTCCCCGGCAGCCACAGCTGTTTAAGACCCTCTTCTGAATCAGACTAATTGATAGACTAAATACTTGGCATGTGAGCAGGTGTTTTTGGTCTTTTATAGTTAATGCTTTATGAGTCGGCACAATCTTTGCCATTTTGAGTAAGTCTTTCATTTGTAATTCAGAACATCCCAGGAGTTGGTGTGTGTTTAATAGGCCCTGCCGGTGAAATCATTCAGCCTTCCCATCAGCACGCAGATAATGATAATGTATTCAGCATGTAATTTCGATCTTCCTGTGTACAGAGATGCCCTTTCCTTTCTCTGCAAATACCAATAGGTCTATAGAGCAGATGTGTCACTCCAAAAACACAGAGACTTGAAAGCATGAAATGTTGAATGTTAACGGAATGAAAATGGTCTTCATTCGCTTGCCCATCATGTCGTTCCAAAGCTATTCTTTTCAAGAAGTCAGTGCTGGTCACTTTCCCCCCATGCAATTACAATGAATGGGGGTTAAAGGGTGCAGAAGTGCTTCGTTCGCGCACTTAGATTCTGACGCCGTGCGGCACTCTTAGAAGGAAAGCTTCTATATAGAACCTTCCGTCAGGGATTAAACGGCTCATTAACATACTTTATCACCAGAAAAAAAATGTCTGAAGTTTGAGCTCAAAATCCCCCACAGATCATTTATTATGGATCCGTTTTTGTGCGCGTCCCTTTAAATGCAAATGAGCTGCTGCTCCAGAAGAGGGCGGGGCTTTAACGGCTCAACAACAACAACAAAGCTGGAGAATCTCACGCAGACAAAATGAGGATTTTACACGGATGGAGAGTCGTTTCTGAACGGTTCGTGGATAAATGGATGTCGTTGCTGTGGAGTTGATCAACTCGTCACTAGCATGTGTCGTTCGTCTTTTTTCCTCCAATCCACCCTCGTTCGTGAAGCGGTCCGGCGTAAAATGACGGCACGGAAGTACATAGTAGTTTAAGACATATTATAAAGTGGGACCCAATATTAAATATAAACCCAGTTATAAAAAACAGCTTTAGATTTTAATGGGGGATGACACTTTAGATGCAAATTTATGATTTGTTATTTGTCTAAAAGCGTCATCAATGCTGAAATAAAATCACTGCTTTGCATTTGCAGCATTTCTCTGCTCCCAGAAGGGTGGTTTTGTGACGCTTCAGGCCAGGGAACACAAGCCCTATTTCGAGTGTCAAGATTAAACTGCGCCGTCAGGGCATGTCAGCATGCATTGCATTTTCTCGGTCAACTTCACGGGCGAAAAAGATCCGTGGCAGAAGCGCTTAAAAGACACGAACTGACCAGATGAATCAGCAAACGACAAATGTTTTCCCCAAAATTTGCAACAGGAGCGCAGGGCACAGAGGTCGTGTGGATTCTGACCTGCTTGACAGATTGAGCAGCTCGTGCTTGTCAGCCACCGTACTCTTCTCCTGCAGTTCCCACATGAGCACGTTGATGAGATGAGAGTTCTTGATGACGATGGGGACTTCCTCGAACATGAGCTCGAAGCCGACGCAGGCCTTCTTCAGCCTGGGAAAACAAATGCAGTTACACACATTTATTTATTTTAGTTATTTAATTCATTTAGACACACAAACAAACACATTTATTTATTTGTATATATATTTATTTATATACATTTGATTATTATAATTTTATTTATATATAATATATATTTATATATATATATATTTATTATTATTATTATTATTATTATATAAAAAAAAAATATATATATATACATACCCACACATAACTTGCGTGCATATGTATGCCTGTATAATTTATATATATATATAAAATAAAAAAATACATGTATATATAAATAATAAAAAATATATAAATATATATATATATATAAATAATAATAATAAAAATATATATATAAATAATAAAAAATATAAATGAATAATAATAAATATATAATATATATATATATATATATATATATATATATATATATAATATATATATATATATACACACACACACTCATTTTCTCATAATATATATATTGCAGCATCACTTCATTTCTGAAGTCTGAAAGCTCAAAGAACGTACCGTAAATAGTAAGCATAGCTGAAGTACTTTTAATTTCTTTTTAAATGCTAATGAAGCTTGATGCATCACAAACAACATCAAAAGACTGCATGCATGCATGTCAATCATCTACTGCACTCAAAAAAGCCTTTAAAATTTGATAAAGAAATTTGGGAGTGCATTGAGAAGCTGATTTCATGCTCTCAACACACATGAACACGGAGCGCCTCCCCTCAAATCAATTAATGCAATTCAATGAAACGGCGATCTGTCTTTTAGATGCCGCCTGTGTCCGAGCGCCGCGGGCGTCTCATTTCGAGAGCAGTCAGAGGGTCACCGGACCCACCGGCCCGACCACAATGCATCATTAGAACGCGTCGGTATGTTCTGTGATTTGAGCTGAATTGCAAAAAATTATGGAGGAGCAGGAGAACGTTTGAGGAATATCAATATAGCATCGCCTCGCAGATTTCAGATTGATATTCCTTATGATCCTGACAAGTGATCTGTATGCATCATTCGCGATGACCCACCCTGCTACGTTCACTACACAAACAGATGCTCATTTTCATAATCGATATCACTGCTCTCCTTAACTAGCTGAATATTCAAGCGGCGCCGTTGAGCGATGAGTGTCGACCCGAGGGCGCCGGCACATGACAAGGTCAAGACAGGCCGAGGATTGTGTTTTATGTCAATATGAAACATTGCGTAACATTTTAAATCTGTGATATGACATGTTTCTGTGTGAAACAGGCATTCTATGAGACTGACGGGAGCACACAAACATAAAAATATAATAAAAATAAATGTATAAATAATCCAATTGCAAACAAACGGTATAATA
>CM074300.1:910857-948357 GCA_037194245.1 Opsariichthys bidens | reverse complement strand
TCCAAATGTCAAAGGATCCAGACGAGGAATTATCGGGACATTTTAATTCCGAACTGAACGTTTAAGTCTGTCTAAATGACAAGAAACGAGTTCATAAAACTCAAAAACAATGAAACAATTCACAATTGAAATCCAACTTAAAACGTTTTGAGTTTTGCCAACTCATTTGGTCTACGGTGTCCAGAAGCACCGCCTCCAAATGATTAGAAACTCTTTCTATTGGTGGCATTAAATCAGAAATATAACCGCGCATGTTTCAAAAGGAATCGCACATTCTCTCTGGCACTGCAGACTAAAGACTCCATGAATGGCCGGGCAATACAGCTATAATTACATTTCACTGCATCTTTGATGATGTTTGAGACACGCCACGATTCAAAAGTTTGGAATAGGCTTTTGAACCAATACTTTTGCTCCGCAAGGAAGCACTGAACTGATGAAAAACAACATTAACGCTGAGAATTATAATCAGTGTTTGAAATGATGGCTTTTATCCAGCCGTCACCTGCACAAAGCAGAGATGCCTCATCCTTACAAAATGACTCATAATTTGGTACTACAGAAACATTTATTACCCTAGTTCTGTTTGAACTGGTCCTGCGACTTAATGAAGTGTGGAAATGGTGCTACAATGTCTTTCTCAGTTGAGATATTGAGAACACTTTTCCTCGAGCCCAATTTCGGCTTTCAAACGGAAGGCGTTTTTCTCTGAAACTCTGGGACTAAACATCAGGTTCATCCGCAAATGTGAAGAGAATGTGGTGGAAATTCAGCCATGTGATTAAAGTCAGGCCACTCCATAGTAAAATGATCAAACCAACTTTACTGAAAATCGAAATTCGGGGTAGTATTTATCCAGTCAAATCATACATTTTCATTTTCCAGCCTAACAAAGACTTTGAAAATTGATTGGATAAACAAATGAGTAAATTATCATAAAGCCATCCCACTTCCTTTTACCATATAAGTACAAATTCCAATCCATTGACCGTCCATAATAGTTATACGCTTATAACGTATGTAAATAATTAATTATAGTGTTGCAATACTGACTTTTTTTCTTGCAGTTGTGAATTTAGTTTGTGAGTTTATATCTCATAATTCTGACTTTTCTCAATATTGTGAGTTTATATCTCATAATTCTGACTTTTCTCAATATTGTCAGTTTATATCTCATAATTCTGACTTTTCTCAATATTGTCAGTTTATATCTCATAATTCTGACTTTTCTCAATATTGTGAGTTTATATCTCATAATTCTGACTTTTCTCAATATTGCGAGTTTATATCTCATAATTCTGGCTTTTCTCAATATTGTGAGTTTATATCTCATAATTCTGACTTTTCTCAATATTGTGAGTTTATATCTCATAATTCTGACTTTTCTCAATATTGTGAGTTTATATCTCATAATTCTGACTTCTCAATATTGTGAGTTTATATCTCATAATTCTGACTTTTCTCAATATTGTCAGTTTATATCTCATAATTCTGACTTCTCAATATTGTGAGTTTATATCTCATAATTCTGACTTTTCTCAATATTGTCAGTTTATATCTCATAATTCTGACTTCTCAATATTGTGAGTTTATATCTCATAATTCTGACTTTTCTCAATATTGTGAGTTTATATCTCATAATTCTGACTTTTCTCAATATTGTCAGTTTATATCTCATAATTCTGACTTTTCTCAATATTGTGAGTTTATATCTCATAATTCTGACTTTTCTCAATATTGTGAGTTTATATCTCATAATTCTGACTTTTCTCAATATTGTCAGTTTATATCTCATAATTTTGACTTTTCTCAATATTGTCAGTTTATATCTCATAATTCTGACTTTTCTCAATATTGTCAGTTTATATCTCATAATTCTGACTTTTCTCAATATTTTCAGTTTATATCTCATAATTCTGACTTTTCTCAATATTGCGAGTTTATATCTCATAATTCTGACTTTTCTCAATATTGTGAGTTTATATCTCATAATTTTGACTTTTCTCAATATTGTCAGTTTATATCTCATAATTCTGACTTTTCTCAATATTGTGAGTTTATATCTCATAATTCTGACTTTTCTCAATATTGTGAGTTTATATCTCATAATTCTGACTTTTCTCAATATTGTGAGTTTATATCTCATAATTCTGACTTTTCTCAATATTGTCAGTTTATATCTCATAATTCTGACTTTTCTCAATATTGTGAGTTTATATCTCATAATTCTGACTTTTCTCAATATTGTGAGTTTATATCTCATAATTATGACTTTTCTCAATATTGTGAGTTTATATCTCATAATTCTGACTTTTCTCAATATTGTCAGTTTATATCTCATAATTTTGACTTTTCTCAATATTGTCAGTTTATATCTCATAATTCTGACTTTTCTCAATATTGTCAGTTTATATCTCATAATTTTGACTTTTCTCAATATTGTGAGTTTATATCTCATAATTCTGACTTTTCTCAATATTGTCAGTTTATATCTCATAATTCTGACTTTTCTCAATATTGTGAGTTTATATCTCATAATTCTGACTTTTCTCAATATTGTCAGTTTATATCTCATAATTCTGACTTTTCTCAATATTGTGAGTTTATATCTCATAATTCTGACTTTTCTCAATATTGTGAGTTTATATCTCATAATTCTGACTTTTCTCAATATTGTGAGTTTATATCTCATAATTCTGACTTTTCTCAATATTGTCAGTTTATATCTCATAATTTTGACTTTTCTCAATATTGTCAGTTTATATCTCATAATTTTGACTTTTCTCAATATTGTCAGTTTATATCTCATAATTCTGACTTTTCTTTCTCAATATTGTGAGTTTATATCTCATAATTCTGACTTTTCTCAATATTGTCAGTTTATATCTCATAATTCTGACTTTTCTCAATATTGTGAGTTTATATCTCATAATTCTGACTTTTCTCAATATTGTGAGTTTATATCTCATAATTCTGACTTTTCTCAATATTGTGAGTTTATATCTCATAATTCTGACTTTTCTCAATATTGTCAGTTTATATCTCATAATTCTGACTTTTCTCAATATTGTCAGTTTATATCTCATAATTCTGACTTTTCTCAATATTGTCAGTTTATATCTCATAATTCTGACTTTTCTCAATATTGTGAGTTTATATCTCATAATTTTGACTTTTCTCAATATTGTCAGTTTATATCTCATAATTCTGACTTTTCTCAATATTGTCAGTTTATATCTCATAATTTTGACTTTTCTCAATATTGTCAGTTTATATCTCATAATTCTGACTTTTCTCAATATTGTCAGTTTATATCTCATAATTCTGACTTTTCTCAATATTGTCAGTTTATATCTCATAATTCTGACTTTTCTCAATATTGTCAGTTTATATCTCATAATTTTGACTTTTCTCAATATTGTCAGTTTATATCTCATAATTCTGACTTTTCTCAATATTGTGAGTTTATATCTCATAATTCTGACTTTTCTCAATATTGTCAGTTTATATCTCATAATTCTGACTTTTCTCAATATTGTCAGTTTATATCTCATAATTTTGACTTTTCTCAATATTGTCAGTTTATATCTCATAATTCTGACTTTTCTCAATATTGTGAGTTTTTATCTCATAATTCTGACTTTTCTCAATATTGTCAGTTTATATCTCATAATTCTGACTTTTCTCAATATTGTCAGTTTATATCTCATAATTCTGACTTTTCTCAATATTGTGAGTTTATATCTCATAATTCTGACTTTTCTCAATATTGTGAGTTTATATCTCATAATTCTGACTTTTCTCAATATTGTCAGTTTATATCTCATAATTCTGACTTTTCTCAATATTGTGAGTTTATATCTCATAATTCTGACTTTTCTCAATATTGTCAGTTTATATCTCATAATTCTGACTTTTCTCAATATTGTCAGTTTATATCTCATAATTCTGACTTTTCTCAATATTGTCAGTTTATATCTCATAATTTTGACTTTTCTCAATATTGTCAGTTTATATCTCATAATTCTGACTTTTCTCAATATTGTGAGTTTATATCTCATAATTCTGACTTTTCTCAATATTGTCAGTTTATATCTCATAATTCTGACTTTTCTCAATATTGTCAGTTTATATCTCATAATTTTGACTTTTCTCAATATTGTGAGTTTATATCTCATAATTCTGACTTTTCTCAATATTGTGAGTTTATATCTCATAATTTTGACTTTTCTCAATATTGTGAGTTTATATCTCATAATTCTGACTTTTCTCAATATTGTCAGTTTATATCTCATAATTCTGACTTTTCTCAATATTGTGAGTTTATATCTCATAATTCTGACTTTTCTCAATATTGTGAGTTTATATCTCATAATTCTGACTTTTCTCAATATTGTGAGTTTATATCTCATAATTCTGACTTTTCTCAATATTGTGAGTTTATATCTCATAATTCTGACTTTTCTCAATATTGTGAGTTTATATCTCATAATTCTGACTTTTCTCAATATTGTGAGTTTATATCTCATAATTCTGACTTTTCTCAATATTGTGAGTTTATATCTCATAATTATGACTTTTCTCAATATTGTGAGTTTATATCTCATAATTCTGACTTTTCTCAATATTGTGAGTTTATATCTCATAATTCTGACTTTTCTCAATATTGTCAGTTTATATCTCATAATTCTGACTTTTCTCAATATTGTGAGTTTATATCTCATAATTCTGACTTTTCTCAATATTGAGAGTTTATATCTCATAATTATGACTTTTCTCAATATTGTGAGTTTATATCTCATAATTCTGACTTTTCTCAATATTGTGAGTTTATATCTCATAATTCTGACTTTTCTCAATATTGTGAGTTTATATCTCATAATTCTGACTTTTCTCAATATTGTCAGTTTATATCTCATAATTCTGACTTCTCAATATTGTGAGTTTATATCTCATAATTCTGACTTTTCTCAATATTGTGAGTTTATATCTCATAATTCTGACTTTTCTCAATATTGTCAGTTTATATCTCATAATTCTGACTTTTCTCAATATTGTGAGTTTATATCTCATAATTATGACTTTTCTCAATATTGTGAGTTTATATCTCATAATTCTGACTTTTCTCAATATTGTGAGTTTATATCTCATAATTCTGACTTTTCTCAATATTGTGAGTTTATATCTCATAATTCTGACTTTTCTCAATATTGTGAGTTTATATCTCATAATTCTGACTTTTCTCAATATTGTGAGTTTATATCTCATAATTCTGACTTTTCTCAATATTGTCAGTTTATATCTCATAATTCTGACTTCTCAATATTGTGAGTTTATATCTCATAATTCTGACTTTTCTCAATATTGTGAGTTTATATCTCATAATTCTGACTTTTCTCAATATTGTCAGTTTATATCTCATAATTCTGACTTCTCAATATTGTGAGTTTATATCCCATAATTCTGACTTTTCTCAATATTGTGAGTTTATATCTCATAATTCTGACTTTTCTCAATATTGTCAGTTTATATCTCATAATTCTGACTTCTCAATATTGTGAGTTTATATCTCATAATTCTGACTTTTCTCAATATTGTGAGTTTATATCTCATAATTCTGACTTTTCTCAATATTGTCAGTTTATATCTCATAATTCTGACTTCTCAATATTGTGAGTTTATATCTCATAATTCTGACTTTTCTCAATATTGTGAGTTTATATCTCATAATTCTGACTTTTCTCAATATTGTGAGTTTATATCTCATAATTCTGACTTTTCTCAATATTGTCAGTTTATATCTCATAATTCTGACTTTTCTCAATATTGTGAGTTTATATCTCATAATTATGACTTTTCTCAATATTGTGAGTTTATATCTCATAATTCTGACTTTTCTCAATATTGTGAGTTTATATCTCATAATTCTGACTTTTCTCAATATTGTGAGTTTATATCTCATAATTCTGACTTTTCTCAATATTGTGAGTTTATATCTCATAATTCTGACTTTTCTCAATATTGTGAGTTTATATCTCATAATTCTGACTTTATAACTCACAATTGCAACTTTATATCACTCAATTCTGAGGGAAAAAGTCAGAATTGTGAGATAAAAACTCACAATGACTTTTTTTGTGTTTGTTTCACACTTATTAGCATTCCAAAGTATTCTAAAGTATGTAGATGAAATTACAAGTTAAAATACATTACAAATGACTTTTTAAAGCATGTATTTTGTAATCTGTAGTGGAATACATTTTAAAAGTAACCCACCCAGCCCTGTACATAACTACTCTTTCTCTCAGAGAGCAGTTTTCTGCCACAAATGCAAAAACAAACAAAAAACCGACGCAGGATACACATACAACGATCCAGGTTTGTTCACATTCAACGTAAACATTGGCCGATGCTGCCGTCTTGCCAGAGCGACGTGAGAAACACGACACTTGCGCTCGCATTTTCTCTAGAACAACATCTCTAAATAATATCATCTCTAATATTAAAAGAAATATCATTTCTTTAAAATAACGTGTCGTCTTTTAGTACAGGAGAGCGTTTAGATAAGCCAAACAATGGTTCATCTGAAATGAGAACAAGGCATGTGACAATAAGAGAAAGGTCACCGAGTTAAGCGCCATAAAACAACCACTTCCATCGCGCGCCTACAAGACATTGATATTCACCGACGGATAACCAATCTGAGGCGCGAGGGGCAGGAGGTCACGCGGAGAAGCCTTTCCCCCCTCGTTCATAAAGAAATCATCGACTGCAGGTGCTGTCAGTTTTCATAATCAAGCTGCGCCGGCCACAAAAGCTCAGCACTGCTTTTAGTAAGAGAGTTGTATTGAATTAATGCGCTTGTCAGAGACTTGTCAAAGCCTTTGAGGTGTTCGCACGGGCCTTATCAGAGCTGCCACTCACACGCGCCCCGCCGAGGGTCCGGCGGACTTTAAAAATGTCCTTGCTTTGCCAAAGGAACGTCCATCGAGAGTCACGGTGGCCATTTCATGTAATCATACAACGCACACTATATTTCAGCTTCAAATGGAAGCCGACGCGAGATGTCACCAACGCGTCACGCTGCAGCGTTTTGCTGCTTGATACGAAAGCAAAACTCGCACGGCTTTCATTTTCCATGACGGATCTGTGAGAGGAGTCTTTCTGACACGACAATTCATTTCAGGAGTGACAACTGCGCTTAAACGCAGTTCTGTGTGGAAATGAAATGAAATAAAACTCTCTCGCGATCAAAGCGGTGTGCTTTTCTTTCTTCTGCTGAACACAGACGATGATGTTTGGAAGAGGGTTGGTAACCAATCGGCTCGTGTTAGACATTGATTTCCATAGAAGAAGAAAAAATACTGTGGAGACCGTCAACTCTTTGGTGACCAACATTCTTCAAGAGTGAGAAAATTGGGATGAACTCTGCCTTTCATAGTCACAATTGTAAATGCTATATCACGGGAAATAATCGACAAAACCTTCGGTACGAATGAGTACAAAAAGAAAAAAATCATGCATGTGATTCAAACAGGCAAAAAGGTCCTGAAAAGCAGCCACACTTGAGCTCCTTGTGCTCAAAAATGAGCGCATTGGAAAATGAATTGGAGACGAATTTCATCCAGTGGAAGCGTTTGGTACTGCAGCCAAACAAAATCATTTTCTGAGGTCTCGCGCTCAAATTTGGAACCAATTCATGGCTTAGAGTGAAAATGTGTTTTGGAAAATATATGCGTCATATTAAAATTGAAAACCGTTTGTGTATTTTTCACAACGGACCAAAGAATAAAGTTTATGACAGTTTAGGGTAGAAATTTCATTGTCAGTTCTACACTCAAAAAGTGATTAATGGGTAACAAACAGATTATAACTGCACATACAAATTAAAACAACGAAATAAAAAATGTTATTGAACTAAAATATAAAGTTGTAATTGTTTTCTCAATCACAAAAAAAACAAAACATATGCAAGCGAACCATTGCATTTATTAATATTACATGGTTTTTATTTAAATAAATATCAAAGGGGAAAAATTATAGCATTTTTCACATTTATAAGACAACTTCATATCTTAAAAAGGGGAACGTTTGAACACCACAGCATTCGTTTCTTCATTAGAAATGCATTTATGGTGTCAGAAACACTAAAAACGTCTCAAGTCATGAGATGAGGATCGCAAAAAAGTGCATTGAAATAGTTATAATATTCACGATGTACTCGCATTCAACACCTGATGAATGCAACGCAAGTCGCTTTATGTAAATATTAAGATAAACGAGTCATAAATGTTAAAAAAAAAGGTGTATTGGATCATGTGAGATTTGTCTGCAATGCATTGGATGAAAAGGGTCACACAGAAACGGTCTTTCCTCGGCATGCAGAGCAGATTTTTATTTCGCCTTTAATACATCAGCCTGCATTATTGATGGGTTTAAAGGGGGCATGATTAAATATAAAGCGAGTGTAGAATACAGGGCAGGAGTCCATTCATCTCAGGAGACCTGCAGCACATTCAGCGCATTCATTCTGCAAGTTTGTGTATCGACCATCAGGAAGCCCTTGATCAACAACCACGAGCCCATCCTCGGCCTATCGGCATCACGCACTTTAAACGGCAACCGATTTAAAATAGAGACTTCAACACTGCAAAAGGTTTTCACGCATAAGGGGAATAAATCATAAAAGCCTCTTAAATGGCAAAAACACACGTGGCAACATGAGCTGTAACTACACAACCGTTAGTCCGATTGACTTGGAAATTGGTACGCAGTGTCTTGGTCCGAGCAGCCACGACTGTCTTTGAGGACAACGGCGTATCTTGAAAAACTGCGGCGCCATCAGCCAATGAAATGAGCAACTGCTGTCAGATCGTTCATTAAATATTTGCGATGATGTAAAAAAGTTTTTTGTTTTTTTCACCGGATCGGAACAAAACCAGCGAAGAAAGATTCTCTGAAGAAAGATTCATTTAGATTCTCTAAATGTTGACATTTAATTCATGCACGCTAAAGGGCGCCAAAAGGTTCAAAATGGGCGGAGCTTCTTTTACTAAAATAGATTTAAAAAAAAAAAAAAAAAAAAAAAAAAAGACAGCGATTGGACACTTGGTGGCACTATAGCATGAAAAAAAAACTGCTATAACCAAAAAAAAAAGTTTTTTATTTGCGAACTAGTCCAAAGGTTTTTCGCCGGATCGGAACAGAACCAGTGCAGAAAGATTCTCTGGAGTCTAAATATTAATAATTATGAAAAAAAAAAAAAAAAAAAAAAAAAAAAAAAAAGAGTTGAAATTTCAGTTCACGGACGCTAAGGGGGCGGAGCTTCTTTTACTAAGACGGCAATAATTCGAGAATGAAATGAAATATTTTCACCAAACTCTGACCAACGATGAGAGCCCCTACACATGTACTGAGTATTAAAAAAAAGGAACAGTGATTGGACACTTGGTGGCGCTATAAGATGAAAAAAACATGAAAACAGCTATAACTATGCAATCGTTAGTCCGATTGACTTAAATGAAAAACATGGCCGCCGATCGGACAAGAACCTGTGGGCATGCTCAACTCATGCTCCAAGAGTTCTGCAAGAAATTAAGAAACCAGCCACTAGTTGGCGCTAACAAGTCTCGAATCACGTGGGGTCTCACAGATCCACACAATATTCCTATAGTTTCAAAGATCTCCTCATAATGAACAACTGCCGTCAATCAGATCGTTCATTAAATATTTGCGAATGTGTAAAAAAGTTTTTTATTTGCGAACTAGTCCGAGGTTTTTCGCCGGATCGGAACAAAACCAGAGCAGAAAGATTCTCTGGAGTCTAAATGTCAATAATTATGAGAAAAAAAAACAGTGAAATTTCAATTCATGCACGCTAAGGGGCGCCAAAAGGTTCAAAAGGGGCGGAGCTTCTTTTACTAAAACAGCTATAATTCGAGAATGAAATTATATATTTTCACCAAACTCAGTACATGTGTAATGGCTCACACATCTTTGGTCATAGTTTTATATATATATATATATTTTTTTTTTTTAAATCAGCGATTGGACACTTGGTGGCGCTATAGCATGAAAGAAATTGCTATAACTATGCCAAAAACAAAGTTTTTTATTTGCGAACTAGTCCGAGGTTTTTCGCTGAGATCGGAACAAAACCAGTGCAGAAGATTCTCTGGAGTCTAAATATTAATAATTATGAAAAAAAAGAGTTGAAATTTCAATTCACGGATGCTAGGGGGCGCCAAAAAGTTTGAAGTGGGCGGAGCTTCTTTTACTAAGACAGCTATAATTCGAGAATGAAATGAAATATTTTCACCAAACTCAGTACATGTGTAGGGGCTCTCATTTCTTTGGTTACAGTGTGTGTGTTTATATGTGTGTGTGTGTATATATATATATATATATAGAGAGAGAGAGAGAGAGAGAGAAATTTAAAAAAAAAATTAAAAAAATAAAATCACAGCGATTGGACACTTGGTGGCGCTATAACATGAAAAAAAAACTTGAAAACTGCTATAACTAAGGCAAAAAAAAAAGTTTTTATTTGCGAACTAGTCCAAAGGTTTTTCGCCAGATCGGAACAAAATGAACAGTCATTGGACACTTGGTGGCGCTATAACAAAAAAAAAAAAACCATGAAAACATTATAGCTGCGCAACCGTTAGTCCGATTGACTTGGAAATTGGTACGCAGTGTCTTTGGTCCGAGCAGCCACGACTGTCTTTGAGGACAACGGCGTATCTTGAAAAACTGCGGCGCCATCAGCCAATGAAGTTTGAGCACTTATTGGACAAGGTTAACGGAGGCCGAAACTTGTGGGCATGTCCGACTCGTATTTTAAAAAAAATACTTCTAAATTCTTCAAAATATCACGTTTTGCGTTCAACAGGACAAAGAAACTCAGATTAAGAACAACTTGAGGGTGAGAAAACAAGTTTTTGGGTGAAATACACATGTTTATAACCTTAAATGTGATCAAACTGATGTGGGACCCACTTTTATTCGCACACGTTCTCCTAAATACATCTGTAAATGTGGAATTTTATGGTAATTCTTGTATTCATAACGCAGTGTCAGAGTACCCGTTACCGGGAGTGCAGTTTGTGCTTTACATCAAGGACCACAATGGAAACAAGTTTTATCTTAGACTTTATTGTGTTATCCTTGACGAATTGAGTGTATCCGCTACTTTTTGTCAACTAAAAATGAAATGAAATGAAATGAAATGACAGCTGGAATGCGAGCGAAACGCTCTTACTGTATTCAGTTCTTAACTAGTGAGACTCACCATAAATCAGCACCACAGACTCTTCGATGGCATGCTGGTAGCTGAACTGCGAGTCTAGCAGGGCTCGGCTGACGAAAGAGCCGTAGTACGTGGACTGATACCAGCCGACGTGGAGATGGTCGATGTTCACATGCCGGAGACTCCTCATCATCTCCATCTGGTATTGAACTGGAAAAGATAAAGAGAGAAAATGAGCTTATATCTGCTTCGTGAGAAATGATTGCGCTGGGTAAAGAAAAGTTTGACATTTGCAGGGCCGTTCATTAGTCAAAGCGAAAGGCTTCGTGCTGGTGCATCATGGGAGAGCGTGAGAGTGAGGTGCTGGAAGAACAATGGCTGGGTGGATTCCCAATCTCAAAGTTCTCCGGAGCACAATAAGACCGCGGTGACTTCCCAACGGCGCCTGATGGATTACAGAGATCCATATCATAACTACAATCTAGCACAGATATGATAAAAATATACCAAAGTTTCAATTATTATTGGATGAGGCGTGTAGAAACCATAGACAACCTACCACTAAAAAGGCCGAATTATTGATTATTCTGATTATTAAAAAAAGGAAGGGAGAAGAAGAGAGGAAAAGTTATTATTTTGTCTCTTTTTATTCAGCAAGGACACATTAAATTCATCATAAGTGACATTAAATACATTTATGCTGTTATAAAAGACTTCATTCCACATAAATATCATGAATTAGGTTTATGAAAAAAAAAGAAATTGACAAATCAAAATCAAATCATTAGAATGATTTCTGAAGGGTCATGTGACTCTGAAGACTGGAGGAATGATGCTGAAAATTCAGCTTTGATCACTGGATATAAATTATATTTGACTACATATTCACATAGAAAACGGATGATTTACATTGGAATAATATTTCACAATTTTCACTGCATCTTTTATCAAATAAATGCAGCTTCGGTGAGCAGAAGAGACGACTTTTCAAAAACAATTTTAAAAAAAAAAGTTAAAGCATAATTTTTTCTTGAGATGCAATGGAAAAAAGTAAAAAAAAAAAAAATTAATTATTATTAAATAAATATATTTTATTTAATATTATTTATATTTATTATTAACTAAAAATATTATATTAAATAAATATATTTGAATTATTATTAAAATATTAATCTATAGATTAAAAAAATTGAAAGTAGCGTTTACAGCATCTCTCAGATAAAGTGCTTACACCAAGTAAAGCGTGCTACCTGAACTGTAAAGTCGTCACGCTCGGTCGCGGGACTGCATTTCCATGCTGATCAGTGTTAGTTATGCAGATGTCTGCCTTGGCAAACAGAGCTAATAAAGCACAGCACACCACCTACGAACACTGCATCCTAATCCGATAAGCCTCAATACAAATTTTAGGTGCACGGTCTGTAAAAACTCAAGCCTCTGCAAGTTTGCTTGAGGGATCTGGCACAGCCAGACAGGAGAAAAGAGATGAGAAGGGCAGCAGATTATGGAGAGAGATGTCAGCTCTTCAGAATGCCGGGTGAAGAGGGGACAGCAGTGAACTTTAACAAGGATTTACACCGGGACAGCTCACTTCCAGCGGGAAGAGCGGGAACGTCACATCTGCGTGAGAGGAGAGAAGCAGATGAAGCAACGAGAGACAGACTCAGAAGTGCCTGCTTATAAATAAACCCCACTGGGAGGCGAGCAAACGTGTAGCTCACACTCCAGGAGACGGCGTTAAAGAGAGCGATTCAAATCCACGCACTGGGGAAAGTTTAATTGCCTGTGCCAAGCTTTTCCAGGCAGTCGGAGGAGCAGGATCCTGACTCGCTGTCACCACTCCGTGACTTACTGGATGAAAGCAGAGAGAAAGAATAGTCACGGAAATCGCCTTGAAGAACGGAACGCCGGCCAAGAGTCAGTTCTCCTCTAGACTGAGGACGGGACTTTCTACAAGTCTTGAATATAATTAAGCCCATGCGTTTTCACGGCGGTAGCAAAGCTCTCGAGAGGGCGATCGAGTTTAACTTCAAGTCTCTGCAGCAACATATAAACAATAGGGGCGTGATGAGATCTCGCGAGACTAAAACGCGACGAGATTTCTCGTCGAGGTAAAAAGTTGTCTCGTGGTGCTCTCAGTGTGAGGGTGAAATCATTATCCAAGATGCCCCCGCCACTTTCAAATCGTTTGTGGGGAAACATTTTGGTTTTTGGCGCAAGAATAACACACAAGACACAAACAATGTGTAAACATTGGAAGAAAACTATGCCGTACACCTCGGCCAAGCTTGTGCAGACTCTTCACATATCGCGCGCATTTTCATTCTCAAAATGGAAGAGACGCGGTCGCGACGCGCATATGGTACGGCGCGCTCGTTTTTTTCTGGCGCGCTGCGAGATGACAACATCTCAACATTTCAGAATGTCTTGTCATGTGACAAGAACCAAGCGATGGTCGTGGAGAGCACAGTTCATGGTTGCATAGCAGCGACAGAAGCGCGAGCTCCCGAACGCTTGCAAAAGAAGGAGGAAGCGACGCGGCCGCGCTTTATCAGGCGCGACATGTGAACGGCCCCTGAAGAGGCAGAAAGCGTCGCGGTCACTGCTGACGGCTGGACTTCTCGTGTACATAATAACTAGATCACAGTTACAGCCACACAATCAATAGTGACGGGAAATGGTCAACTTTGTACTGCAGTTAAAGTGTAATTTCAATTTTTTATTTTATTTATACGGTTTAATTTATGTTCAACTGTAGAAAGAAGTCCAGTGAGATTTCTCATGTGAAATTATACCGGGCAGAAAACAACTGGTTGATTTTGTGGCAAAACATTTAGCAGTGTTTGCATGTTGTTTTACTGCAAATAATTCATTAAAATAGAAGTAAAATGACGTGCATTACAACATTTCTGCATTTTATGATTTTCAGTTGAATAAAAGACTATTTTCCCTTCATACGCTTCATTATTGAGGATTTCTTAAAAATACTATAAAAATCTCGTCTCGTCTCGTGGGATAGGGGTCTCGTCACACCCCCAATAAACAACTCAACCTGCTTTACAACACTGACGAAAACGGCTGAAAACTGGCCATAGAAGACTAGAGAGCAACTGCTACTGCGGTTATTAATAATAAAATAACAATAATAACACATTCATATTTATTATAGGCATTATTATATTAGATTTTTTTTTTTTTTTTTTAGGAGGCCGTAGAACTGAATTTATGAATCATTACTACAATCATCACCACAATCAATATAATGTATACTATTTAATTCATTTTCTTATTTTTGGGGACTATTTTAGGAATTACTATCATATCATCCTCATTATTAAATATATTCCATTAATATTTATTTTAGGATTTATTATTACAATTACTATTGTTACCGTTATTATATAATACCTGAAGTTTATATTTTAGGAGTTGTTAGTAGTAGTAGTATTTTTGCATAATTTTACTTATTTAAGGAATTATTATTACTACTACAAATATCATTTTTTATTATTTATACTATTTATAATAAAAGTATCATAATTTATTATTTATTATTATTTTTATTTATTATTATTATTATTTATTATTATTTATAATAAAAAGTATCATAATGTATTATTTATTATTATTTTTATTTATTCATTATTTATTTAATTAATTTATTTATTATTATTTATTTATTTATTATTATTTAATAATAAACTGAAAAAGTTCAGACACTTGTTTTGGAACCTCAGCTTAACAATAAATATTAAAAAAACTAATAAAGATAATCTGTAAAACAAACTAACATCCATGTTGAAAAGCAGTATGTACTTGCAAAACAGACATTTCAAAAGGAAAAACAAACAAGAACACACGCTTGCAGCTGACAGCATTTCCTTAACTTGCAGAGTCTGTTTCCTGCCTTCCCAGCATTATTACAGTCTCAAGTTGAAGAAGTGCCTTTTGATAATCCAAAAGACACACAACTGTTACTCAGGACCGGTGTGTGCACCGGCAAACACTCAACAGGTGTGTATCCGAGGCCCTCCTGAGCGTCCCGAGACGCTGCAAATCAGACAGCCCACGATATTTCATCAAACAAACAAAATCTCATCAAATATCAGGAGGATTAGGCGTCCATCAGAGTGTGTGTGCATGACAAAGGACAAACTCAAGTCTAAAATTGGTGTTGGTTTAAGGAAAAAAAAAAAAACATCATCTGAGATCCCTTAACTATAATATTTCCCAGAGGAACCCGGAACGGTTGACGTGCGCGACTCAATCTCAAAAGATCACACGGGAGTGATGTACAAAAACACCGGCTTGCTGTAGAGACCGCCTGATGAAAGGATAATAAAGTGGAAGAACACGTTACACCGTCTCAGCACTCCGCAGCTGATGATATTCCTCGGAGAAGAGCACTTCCACCGATCCTTTGCTTTCCTTTTGCTATTCCGCGCCCATCCCAATCCACTCCTCTGATGGCAGGTGACTGGCAGCCGACGGATCCGGCGATCGGTCCCCGGGCTGCGCGCGTGGAATGAATGCGGCGCGAGCGTTTGTTTGGCAAATTCGAGCGTGCCCACCAGGCCTAACAACTAAATTCATCAGCGCGCGCTCCTGACAGGCGACGCGGAATATGAATGAGACGCCGAGATGTAATTTGTTCCGAAACTCTTGCTTGGCTTCCTGCAAGCGTATGCACGAGGGGGGCGACGTTTTAAAGAACTAAATTGAAGCCAAACAAGCGATTCAAATCTTTCAAGCCCCAAAATAAACAGTCTCAAGGCCCCGCTTCTAGTGGAAAGACGGCTCTGCCATAGTAAACCGTCCCCACAGTGCTGTACGGGGTATGAGGCAATACATCCAGCCAGAGATGCAATTTGCATTCCCATGGAAGCCTCAGCGTGACACGTCCCTCTAAAAATACCCATGCTAAAAAAGGCAAGGATTACGTCACTTTTACAATGATTCCCGACGAGATGAAGCGTGATGGCACAAGAACATTAACCCTTGGCTGTGTCCGAAAGCGCCCACTCGTCCACTGACCCCTATGTAGTGCACGGCAGTCGAGCGCACTATATCGGCGACGAGCGAATTCGGACGCTGACGTTAACGGCACGCGCCGGCATGAACATTTCCTGTACCTATTTAAAATGAGCTGCCCAACATCCTCATCCGTCCCTCAAGCACATAAAAATTGGTCAATACATCATATTCTAAGACGTCGGTTAAATGCACCGTTCACTAACATATGAGAAAAATCCACCAAATGATCATGTGATAATAAGTATATATTATGATATTAACCTGCTTCAAAATATCTTTACAAAGATGTTCTGATTAATAAAGAATTACGTTTGTAGACGTTGCCGCTCCACGTATTGCCGTCCGTCGTATTTATCTTTCTCGATCGCGTTGGATTTTGGGTGACGGCGCTTTAACGTCGAATGTACGCTCAAAATCAGAGGATTGTGGGTAAAAGTAGTAAATGAAGTCGTTCACTCAGAATTCGGACAGCACTAAAAAATGGCCGATATAGTGTCACTATATAGTGGATAGGGAGCGCTTTCGGACGCAGCTCTTGTGTTGCGGGTCGATTTGACCCGTTTAGATTTTCTAGTTGTTGGAAATACTGTTTTGTTTCTTGATATTTGGTGACTTTTTCTCATTTTTCATCATGCAAAGTTTCAACATGCTGGTGCTTTTTGACACATACAAACAAAATCACTGTGACGTTCGGCGGGTCAATTTGACCCGCATATTTTAACGCTCTAAAGCAACTGTACTGATTCAAATTAATAACATTTCTTGGTTATATTTGGTTATTTTATTTCTTTACTACCTAATGAAGCTAAAACATGAGCTTTTCCACACTTATTTCAACACAGAAACATGTTTTAAGCAGCAGCGCGTGTGTGAAGTTCTGATCCAGAAAGAGCGTGACTTTATGAAAACAGCCGACTTAGGAAAAATACATATTTTCATTATACAGCTGCATTTAATTGTTCAGTGATGATGTTCTAAGAATAAAAAAAGTTTAAAAAAAAAATGATTTATTGTATTTAAAATGTACTGTTTATTTTCTAATTTTGTCAAAAATAATTTAAAAAAAAAAAAAAAATGGTTAAACATTTTCATTAAATCATTTCTTCAGATATGTATTTTTTGGAATATTTGACAAATGTTGATATTAAAAATGCACAGTTTGTACGTGAATCTTTGTTGTTTTTCATAGAGTGATTTGAGGAATTGTATTGAATCCAATCAGGGTCAGTTTGACCCGCTCCATAACGGGTGTCCACAGAAATCCAACAGCGCATGAGGGTTAAATAAATTTTTTTTTTAAAAATCCACCCAATGATTGCTAAATATCAACAGGGCTCGACATTCAAGGATTAGCTCACTTCCTGAAGATTTACTCTCCTCCATGTCATGTAAGATGGAAAAAGAAATGAAGAGGAACTCAATCCAGGATTGTTCTCCATACAGTGGACTTCACTGGGGTTCAACGGGTCCAAATGTCAGTTTCAAAGGATCTACATCAGTGTTTCTCAAACTTTTACAGCCCAAGGAACACTTTATCTTCCAATGTTTTTCTGAGGACCAGAATCCCACTCTAACACGCCCCCCAAAAACAACAAAATAGGAAGGATAAACTATCTTTTAAGTTTAATATTAGTCAAAACCTAATTATTCAAACACAAATGCAATGATATGATCAGAAACTATTATATGAATTTTATTTCACTTGAAAAAGTCAATGTGAAACATGAAAACTGCACGTGGAAAAAAAAAACCAAAAACTGCAATTAAACATACCGTAACAGCCTAGATCCTTCCAAAGAGCCATTAGCTTAAAACTGAGGTGGTGGGAATGAATAGGAAGTCTATGGTTGTGGTACTACGTTAACAATAAAATGCTGAAAAAATGTTCCCCTAATGTCCAAAATCACTGAAATGACTGGGATTTTACACATTAAAGAAAAACTAGTACATCACAAAACTAATAGATCTGTGCATTTCATATTTTGAGGTTTCCATCTAAAGCTGAACGTGAATATAAATGATGAGTTTAGAGGACCACTAGAGGTCCACACTTTACGAATGACTGATCTACATGATCCCAGACGAGGAATAAGAGTCGTGGCTATTTCGCTGTTAATGATATGCAGAAACCCACCGGCGCGTGATTGGTTAAGGCAGTTTGTGACATCACAGACACATACTCAGAGACTTCAATTTGCACATGTTTTCTCTCAACCCATATGAACATCTAGTGATTTTCACTTTAAAAATATCAATATAGCAGTTTCTCCCCACGGTTTCAATGTCAAAACTGTGTCCAGTGAAAACGCAGAGTGGCTTGTAACCTTGGAAAAGCACTGGCCACAGCAGCAAAAGTTCATCTAAAGCCCTGAATATCAGCGGTCGGTTACAAAACAAAACGAAGCCAGAGTGCTCCCTTTGCATAAATGGCTTTTGAACACGGCGATAACTCGCTCCCTTGATCTTCACAGAAAGCTGAAGTCTCATTTAAGCCGGGCGAGCGGGATTGCAGAGCATTGCGTCCCATTGTTGTGACGACTAAGGGTTCTGTATAATTCAAAGGCTTTTGTGCGCAACTGGCACTTGAGGGTCAAACCCCACCCGACCCGAATTACTCAGACGGAGTTACGCCGCCACAGAAAGGAGCATTAATTTCATGAAACACTGGGTGCTGCTGTCAAGCCTCGAGTGCGAAACAAGCCGAGTGGGAGGCGAAGACGTCATTACCTGGACGAGCGGTGACATTTGATTTGTCAGCGACCGTGCCGGAAAATTCTCCCCCTGACGAAATCCGCCATTAGGCCAACACGTCCCTTCTATGTAGAGTGACACAGGTAATAAGAGCTCGTGTCAGGCAGGGGAATAATTGATTGCCTTTCGTGGGGCCTGATTTCTTAGTGTCAGGGCAACCATGAATCCCGTTTGGCAAACAGGCCCGTCAAACATCAGAGCAATAACTGGCGTCTGGAATTGCACACTTTCACATCCACCACTTCCCGGGTCATGTACCGCTCAGGCACACGTTGTAATTCATCAAGGCTTGGAGTTGCAAATGGATTGCTTATTATTGGCCGGGGCTGATAGCCTTGAGCCGTAGGCTAGAAGACATGAAGTATAATGCCAGCGCAATTTCATTCCACTCCCTTTTCCGCGCGTCCATTAACGGCGTGGCGCTCCCAAACAGAAGCGGCGTACGAAATCGAACATCAAGGGCATGTTTTGCACCGCATCTGTAACGTGTTCTCGCACGCTTCCAAATACTCACGACGGCCAACTGGTCGTAAATCAGACGCGAGAACCGGCCGAGGAGCCAAAGCGAGGAAAGAGGTTCCTGATCATGTCCGATAGGAGAACATTCGATTCCCTTGGAGAATTTGCATAGATGGCCGATTTGGAGGCACTCCAATAGCAATAACCTGTTTGCGTTCAATAATATTGATCCATGGTTGGCTTGAATGGAAAATATATGACTTAAGAGACGGAAAAAAACAAATGACTGCCAACACACACACCACTACTGGAGGATTAAAAAACAAAAACATTTAAAAATGTTCTTTTAGACGGGTTAGTTTTCAACCTAGTTCATTTAGTTCCGATTGGAAAAGAAACAAAATGCATTCAAGATAAATCATTTAAAGAGTTAATCATATTTCACCTTTTTAACTTCAGTTAGTGTGTGATGTTGCTGTTTGAGCAGAAACAACGTCTGTGAAGTTACGACGCCAGATTCTTTTAAAGAAATCGTTTGGTAGGAACTACAACGAGCTTCTTCCTGGGTTAGTGACATCACAAACCCTGATATTTACATAAACTCCGCCCCCGAGAGCACTCAACAAAGGGGGCGGGGCCGTGTCGGGCTGCTTTAGAGTTGTTGTCGTCGAGTGTCGTCGACGCCGTCATTTTACGCCGGACCGCTTCACGAACGAGGGTGGATTCGAGGAAAAAAGACGAACGACATGCTAGTGACGAGTTGATCAACTCCACAGCAACGACATCCATTTATCCACGAACCGTTCAGAAACGACTCTCCATCAGTGTAAAATCCTCATTTTGTCTGCGTGAGATTCTCCAGCTTTGTTGTTGTTGTTGAGCCGTTAAAGCACCGCCCTCTTCTGGAGCAGCAGCTCATTTGCATTTAAAGGGACGCGCACAAAAATGGCCCAAACAGAAGTTTGAGCTGAAACGTCACATAATTCTTGTAAAATCGTGTAAAAAGGGCATTATAGGTCCCCTTTAAAACAGTGAATTTTAAGAAATTGACCTCGTATTAAATCGCAATGCAAGAAATGTATCCATTCATGATCTACACCTATGAATTACATCGGCAAAGATTCACGCCTCGAATAACCAGAGCCTCAGCAATGATTAGACAAATTACAACCATATTCGGCCCGACAAGCCAAACCAGAACCTCCAAGGGTAATCATCGTGAATTCCAGCTTCATTTTTCCTCCCAATGAACCCTGAGAAAGTGCCACAGCCATACCGAAAGACAATGCCACGGCTCCTTCAGGCCGCAGCGGCGACAATCAAATGGATAGAGATCTGCATTATGCATGCGTCTCAGCCTTCCAAAGCTGCAATTCTCTAATTTGATACGGCTGTGCAGCCTGCGTGATGGTACTGCGAAATGACCAATCCGAAACGGCAGCTTTACCCCAAAAAAAAAGAAAAAAATAGATTAAACCAGATGATTTGAAACCACCACTGTGTACGTTCAACCAACAAAGGTCAACACTGGGCCCTCTGACACCCACCAGTCTTCCATTTGGAATAACAAGATGCCTCCCGTCGTGGCAATCTACTGCGTCACCGCTTCCGCTCAGCAAGGTCTGCCAACACCGGATGAAGCTGCATTACGGAGAACGAGATCCTGGTTCATTAAGCACAAACCGCGGCGAGAATTAATACAGAGACAGCAGGCCAACAGCATTACTTCACTCTAGAGCGTCGCGGGCATTAGTCGCCACGTTTAATTTAACGCAAATGAAAAGTCTGTGAGGGACAGGCTTTGGCGACGACAAAAAAAAAAAAAAAAACTGTGGCGTTCAGAGTTGAGCACAATTCAGAATTGAAGAACGGACTCAATTCATCAGCGTGATATTGGTGAAAGGAAGTTCGATTAGAAACCGGAAGAGGAAGTTGAACACACACAGCAAAATCCCCAGAGTCAAACCAACTCTGCTCAGAGAACATTTGGTCCCTCTCTAAATAGTGTTAAAGTAACACTGAAGATTAGATAATTAAGCAATTCATGAAGTGATGATTGAACATGAATGATAATTATTATCCTCATCAATAAGAGCTTGTGTAGACATGTGAAAATAAAGTCAGCCTGGTCAGTAATGAGTGAATCTGGTAAAGCTGATAAATGAGTTGATGAATCAGATCTTCAGAGATTAAATGTCTCTTATCTTCAATTGATTTCATCAGTTGTAGTTCTTGTGTTTCTCTGTCCTTCAGTGATTCTGCTTGTTAACAGCAGGCGTTCATCATTACTGCTCAATCACCACTTAATTATCTCATTGACTTCAACTCTGCTTCAGTGTTACTTTAACACTCTTTAGAGACGGACCAAATGTTCTTTAGGTAATGCATTGTGAATTCTATGTCAGCCAACAAGGTAACTTGACAATTTATCAAATAAATAGACATTAATATGGCATTTTAAACTTGTATATCTGGCCTATAAACCTTCAAGACTTTGCAAACATCTTTCAAAAGTTTAAGTTTGTCTTGGCGTCTCTACTTCAAAAAAGGACTATGAATTCATGTTTTGCGAATGTTTACTTTAATTCTACTTTATTACATTTAAACTGGATTCAAATGCACATTGCCAACTCATCAATTCGAATTGGTTCATCAGACATCTCAAGCGTTCTATAGATATTCTCCTCATGTCTTTGAGACGAGTTTGAGTTTGTTCATTTTAGTAATGTGCTCCAGTTCACAGAGACTAAGACGGCAGAAAGCACATGTTTGTTCTTTATTTTACAAAAGGCACGACATTCTTATTGTGAGTTTACAAGGTTTCGAATTATGCATTCTTATCTGTATGACTAAAAATGGAGTATTTTACATTTAGTCATTTAGCAGATGCTTTTATCCAAAGCGACTTCCAAGTGAGGAAAACAAACAAGCGGTTCTTCATGAATTGGCAAATAACACAGGAAGTGCTCACAATACAAGTTTCAGACGTTGCTCAGTACCATCAGCTAGAGTAGGAAGGGAGAAAGGAAAGGATAGAAGTTGTTTTCAGATAAAAACGCAGCTGATCACACCAGAACCTAGGTTGATGTTAAATCAAGCGGCCACTACAACTACTAGTTTCAAATGAAAAGCCAAATTTGATGGATGATAGGCAAACGTTTCCTGTTTGACATACTGTGATTACCACCATCTGATCGGTCCCTCGTGAGCTGTGTGGCTTCACCACAAGACAACCAATTAATACAGTTTGTCAACTAAGCCTCTTCTAGCCGACCAGCGCTTGTTGAATGTTGGGGGGCGAATATCAGCCCTAGACACAACCTGGAGTCACTGCTCAGTTTTTAAACCCCATACCATAAGCATTTAAGTCAATAAAGACTCATGAATCTTAAAAGGAATTGTTCACCCAAAAATGAAATTACTCACCCTGAAGCCATCCTAGGTTTACATGACTATTTTCTTATCTGAGATATTAAAAAATATCCTGCCTCTTTCCAGCTTTATAATGGCAGTAAATGGGGCTTGAGATTTTGAAGGCCAAAAAAAATGCATCCATCCATCACAAAAGTAATCCACAGGTCACTCCTTCGCCATAACGACGCGTCCGGCCATTTGCCGGAAGCTAGTTATTAGTATTATAAAGTCTTAAATATGGATATTCAAGACCCTGGAGTCAAATGATTACTTTTATGATGGATGGATGGATGCACTTTTTTGGGGTTTCAAAATCTCAAGCCCCACTCACTACCATTATAAAGCTGGGAAGAGCCAGGATATTTTTTTTAATATCATGGGATAATTTTCATTTTTAGGTGACTATCCCTTTAAGACGCTTGGTTCTAGTCTTTTTTTTTTGGATCTTGTCAAAAAAAAAAAAAAAACACGAACTTGTCTGTTAGGGGTCAGATTAACCCACAATCCACCTAAAAACCAATTAGTAGAATTTGAAAAGTAATTTTGCATGTCCACCCAAATAATGGACCCCAATAAATGTGGTGTGGATTCAACAGTCGGCGGAAAGGGTTTTTAAAAGCACATTTTTCATTGAGAAGCAAGCAAGACGACATGGCAAAGCTCAAAGAGAGCGGGCCGGCGCCTGAGCATGAAGACCGTCCGTGAGGAGAATCCCACGGGACTGACGAGGTGCGCGCCGCAAAGCAAGAGAAGTAAAAGGAGGGGCGAAGCACAACAGCTTGAATGATGGGATGTATTTGTCAAATGAAGGGTTGCTTTGGTCGAATCTTGTCCCATTAGAGGCACAAGATATTGACTTGTATAAAGCAGCCTGATGTTTATTTTCTGCAGCAGTGGCAGCGCTGCATCCCTCCCGGCGCAGAAGAGTGTCAGGCACACACAGGGCTCTCTTAACTAAGATTAATTGCAGCTAATCTGTGATGCCCGGTGGAACACAGAACAAAGCGAGCCTCAGATCCTATTATGCAGCTGCTTGCAAGGAGAAAATTAGCTCGCTTGCCTCGCCGACGACGTGGGGGCTCGATATGTTGTTTGCTTCCAGCCACACATGCATCTGTCAATAAGACGGCGAGAAAACATGTGCCGGCATGTCACGATGACACTCCCTCCGCATTTCACACAATCCCTATTTTGCTGGCTGGCCGAATAAAAGGAGAACAGAAGGAAACGTGTTTGCGCGCCCTCCAAAAGCAAGTGCGAATGGCAGATGATTTCATATTTCACACTCGTCCTGCAGAAAGAAAGCCTGGCGAACTTCTAATTACCTGTAGGAACGTTTCATTTGACTTGCACTGCAACAACATCAGAGTAACAAGAACGCAAGTGGCGCGAGCGCTCGGAGCCTGGGTGGCTCGCCAGAACGGAGGGGGATTCGCTCATCGCTCATCGTATAATGCGCCAACGAGCACAACAAGGATCTGCATAAGGACGATATCTTAGCTCTAGAAGAGGACAAATAACAATGAACTTCATATTTCAAGCAGTCAATCAGGGGGGAACCCTCTAGTGAGGCAAAACACTATTCCTATTTTACGCAGTAGTGCCTTATGGCAGCCCGCTGGATGAAATACGGCCCACCGGAGCAGCAGGTCATAACAAGCATTACCCAACAGCCAAACACAAGAGCTACTGCCATTGTTTTACATGCTAATGTAACAACAAAGACTGGATTTAACCAGATAATCTGACTTGGCTGATTGGCAGGTTGGATGCTTCAAACAATTGACCGTTCGTGAAGCCCCGCCCCCTTTAGTTACTGTCGCTATGTCCGCTCTCACGCCACACATCATGTTCTCACGCACAACGTTCATCTACTAACTCCCCTGACCGCTTTGACGGACAAAATGGCGGATTCCGGGTCACGATCGGTCAGATCGCCTGTCAATCAAACTGACTGTGAAGGGTCAACTGAATGCAGTGAGCTCAGAGCTCGAGTTAAAATAAAATACAATGTTTTACGCAACAAATTTGCATGTTTATTAGAGCAGCACATCATTAGTTTAGCAACAAGCCAATACCAAAATCACAAATGAAGACGTCTAGATTTTGGTGGGCAAAACAGTTTGTGTGGTTCACAAGGTTCTGTTAGCATGCATTAATGCATTAGGCATCAATTAAAACATTATTTCTTGTATATGAATGTAGCCTACACATGCATTATAGTGGAAACCTAATTTAACTATTAACAAACATAGAAAGGCAATCAGATTGCCTGGTTGAAAACAAACAAACAAAAAAATTACATTTTGTAACACTATTTCAATCGTCCACTTTAGACATTTTACTACTTTTAATTAACTCACAGTCATTCGAGTATTATTAGACTTAATATCTGCAACCACTTTATTTTGATGCTCCCCAACAGACATTCTACTAACTTTGAAAGCAAGACAACTTTTTTTTCTAACCCCGGACACTCTAACCCCGGACACTCCAACCCCGGACACTCCAACCCCGGACACTCCAACCCCGGACACTCCAACCCCGGACACTCCAACCCCGGACACTCCAACCCCGGACACTCCAACCCCGGACACTCCAACCCCGGACACTCCAACCCCGGACACTCCAACCCCGGACACTCCAACCCCGGACACTCCAACCCCGGACACTCCAACCCCGGACACTCCAACCCCGGACACTCCAACCCCGGACACTCCAACCCCGGACACTCCAACCCCGGACACTCCAACCCCGGACACTCCAACCCCGGACACTCCAACCCCGGACACTCCAACCCCGGACACTCCAACCCCGGACACTCCAACCCCGGACACTCCAACCCCGGACACTCCAACCCCGGACACTCCAACCCCGGACACTCCAACCCCGGACACTCCAACCCCGGACACTCCAACCCCGGACACTCCAACCCCGGACACTCCAACCCCGGACACTCCAACCCCGGACACTCCAACCCCGGACACTCCAACCCCGGACACTCCAACCCCGGACACTCCAACCCCGGACACTCCAACCCCGGACACTCCAACCCCGGACACTCCAACCCCGGACACTCCAACCCCGGACACTCCAACCCCGGACACTCCAACCCCGGACACTCCAACCCCGGACACTCCAACCCCGGACACTCCAACCCCGGACACTCCAACCCCGGACACTCCAACCCCGGACACTCCAACCCGGACACTCCAACCCCGGACACTCCAACCCCGGACACTCCAACCCCGGACACTCCAACCCCGGACACTCCAACCCCGGACACTCCAACCCCGGACACTCCAACCCCGGACACTCCAACCCCGGACACTCCAACCCCGGACACTCCAACCCCGGACACTCCAACCGGACACTCCAACCCCGGACACTCCAACCCCGGACACTCCAACCCCGGACACTCCAACCCCGGACACTCCAACCCCGGACACTCCAACCCCGGACACTCCAACCCCGGACACTCCAACCCCGGACACTCCAACCCCGGACACTCCAACCCCGGACACTCCAACCCCGGACACTCCAACCCCGGACACTCCAACCCCGGACACTCCAACCCCGGACACTCCAACCCCGGACACTCCAACCCCGGACACTCTAACCCCGGACACTCCAATGAGAGTTAGTTGACAAAGTTACTTGTCTAAAGGCCTGTTCACACAAAGACAACATCTAAAAACTGTTCTAAATATAGAAGAACAGCAACATCCAATAACGATATAGAGAAACGATATCATTGGAAACACAATTTGAGCATTTAAAATGGCAGACGACATTGTGGAGAAGCTAATCGCCGAGGTCCAGAAAGTCAAACCTCCTTTCCAAGGACACTTTAAAGAAAATGGATATATGGAAAATAATCGGTCATTCCCTCGGAATAAACGGAAGTATTAACGATGAGTCCATGATGTCAGGCTAACGAACGGGTATCAGCGCAAGTTTCGATTGCGGTGAAAAAAGACTAGTGTTTTTATTCCACTATTTTGACTTGGTCAGCTAAAGTCACCGTTCGATTGGATCGATTACACTAGCTATTCTCTCCAAACAGAGCGTGCTGAGGACACCTGCTGGTTAAAGCCTGTAACAGCAGCAAAAACATGTGCACACTTTGAAACCGCAGAATAAACAGGCCGTTATCGTTCAAACACAGTTATTCCTAGTCTACTTTAAGGCCCATTCACACTATCGAAATAAAGCGTAAACTTACATTTAACAATATTAAAAATGTACTAATTAAGTTTTAAAATCTCCTTCTCCCAGTGACCAGCATCAATGAGATGTAAAGTCTAAGACCCACATTCACCTAAACATCAACACTGCTCTTCCGCCGCCTCGCCAGCACCGCCACTTCCTTCTGGAAATGGAAATCTTGTTTGTAGATTAATTATCCAATGTGATACGTTTGTGACACGTCAGTTCACAGCCGCTCATAATCTGACAGATGGCGCTTAATTCTGTCGACGTGCTGCCAAAGTGCAACTTCAAGCGGATGTTCAGCTGCAAGGCTAATTTGGAAAACACTCTGCCAGTCACCACTTTCTCGACCACTATTTACAATCAATCTTTCATTTCTGCCATGATCCAATTGAAGAAAGCATTGAAATGCTCATGTTTACATCTCTCAATCACAACGATGTGGAGACGAGCGGTTGGTTCTTCGGTTTATACTCATAAAAAAAATCACTGGATTCCATCATGCTTCTTGCATAAATGATATTTAGTTGTTCATGAGTCGTCATGACACTTATACTTTGTCAGTTCTGTAAAACGAATACTGGAGTAAATGCGTTCGTTGATAAACATGAATTCGGATGCATGCAATAAAGTTTAATCGTGTATCAAAACTTTTGCTGCATCTTCCCAAACTCATGATCAATTCCAAAAGGCGTATAGAGTCATTTGGGATGACTAAAGGATTTTCTTTTAATAAGTTGTGACCGACTTCAGTATATTCTGAGTGAAACAGAATGAGAAAAGTGTAGGGCGTGGCTGGTTTTCCATTCTGGGAATTGATTGGATCTAAAATTTAAAAAAAAAGGGCTGTTACAGGAAGCCAGTGATTATATCATATAAGTCTTAAAAATGGATATTTTCGCATCCCTTCAGAAGGCTCGCTGGAGTCGTATGGATTAATTTTATGAGACGGATGCACTTCTTGGAGGTTCAAAAACTCATTACAAAGCTTGGAAGAGCCAGGATATTTAATATAACGCCGATTGTATACGGCTGAAAGCAGGATGGCTCGCGAGTGAGTAAACTATGGGACCATTTTCATTTTCGGGTGAACTATTGTTTTGTTATACGTCCCTGCAAAAGCACTTATCACCTGGTGAATATGGATCGGAGCAAAACTACAAATATTCGGATTTCCAAGAAATGTACAGGCCCAAAAATAAGAACCGAGACTGAAAAGCAGACATCGGTGGCACCCGGGACGTGACTTCATACCTTCATCCGACTCCGGAGTCACGGCGGTGCGATTCCCAGAAGATACGCGCTAGTCACCGTGGCTGATCTTCCAGCACTTGATTAATTATGCCTTGACAGAGGTGCAGAGCAATCTACTAAAACCCTGGACCGGACACATTCAGTGGTGGCATCAGGGACCATTAATAAATCAGGCCATTTAAGTAGAAGATGGGAACACTGCCAGGGTCATGATGGCGGGCCACGTCCCCTGAGAATCCAAACGGGAAATGGATCGTGATTCCTCACTGATTAACTTACCCTTAAGGTGCGGGGTTAAAGTGTCTGATGGATCTCAAGGTTTCTCAGACGCTGGTTCGTGAAACCTTTTGGGGTTCGTCAGATCACGGTTGAAACGCCAAAGCCAAAATCAGGTCACGAAATGGTGGATTTTAACGGTAAAAAAAAAAATGTCATTGTCAGAGACGTGACTTAATATGATGGACTAGGAGTGAAACTTAAATTCAACAACCAATTGTTACAACAGAGAAACAGCGACATTATATATAAATATCTCTCTCAATTTTCAGTAGGGTCATTTTTTTGTCCAAAGGCCTTAATAATAATAATAATAATAATAAAAATCAAAAAGTGTGTAAGGTAGTCCAACTATATCTTTTTAAGATAAGGTTTTTAATAATATTTTGCTTCATATAAAAATGTATTTTAAAGACTTTGAAGGGTCAAAAGGTCAGTACAGCCATTTCATTTGTGATTAAAACGTCTTAAAATGTAGTAAACTTTCATCCATCTTGTAAAAAAAGAAAAAAAAAGACAAAAGCAGTGTTGATTGATTATAAAAACTTTGAAATTAATTACATCTCCATTATGTTTTTTTTTTTTTACACTTTCAAAAACCTTGTCTTGTCAATGACCCAGTAGCAAATCATTAAAACTGGTAAAAGCACGCTTTTGGACGGGGAAATTGCAGTTTTCTATGCAAGCACGCATTAAGAAATGTCTTTTTTTTATCTTATGACTCAATATGGAGGGCTAGGAGTGCAACCTGAAAATAAATAAATACTAAAATAACCCTGAAATTGTACAACTTAAAAGGAAAGTTCACCCAAAAATCAAAACGGTCATTTACTCACCCTCAAGCAGTTCCAAACCTGTATAAATATCTCCGTTCTACTATACACAAAGGAAGATATTTGGAAAAATGTTTGAAACCAAGCAGATTTCACCCCCCATTGACTACCATAGCAGGAAAAAAATACTATAGTAGTCAACGGCGGGCGAGATCCCTTTAACTGCTGAATAGCAACTCAAATGTTCAATTTATTTCATAATAGATACTAAAATAGAAATGACAACTTAAACACCTTCCAAGTAAGAATGAAGAGAATTAAGAAAATGGGTGCTGGAATTTTGATACGATATCTTAAATAGCACAGGGTAATAACACACACACACACACACACACAGCCATACGGATCATGTTCTCATTTTTGATCATTTGGGTAATCTTGTTGTAATAGCTTATACAGCATGTTCTACTTATGTTTGAATCGTTTAACTACATTTACACAAATAGAATAAAGAGAAATGAAATGCTTACAATACAAAGAGCAGCGAGTGATTTCGATTGCCATTAATTACAGCAGCAGGATTATTAGGCTGCCGTCACTTTAAGAGCGAATGCACGGATCCAATATACTGATACTCAACATGCGTTTTCTCTCAACTCTGTTCCAATACTGACTATTCACGTGAATACTCTGACATTTTGACATCGTTCTGTATGTATTTGACCGTTTAAGCCTGGAAAGAGAGCTCAATTTGGTACTCGTGAGCCGGCTTTATGAGAGCGACACTTATAATATCGATCAGTGGTGCATTCGCTTTTGGTGCGAGCGCGACACCTGCGGGAATGACTAAAACCATGCGCCACACAAGCACTATTAAACCTGTCAATCCACCGCCGGAGAGAAGAGAGCAGCAGAAAAGGACTATTTGTTTGCATATCGAAATATTTCTCACAACACGACTCTTGAGATTCAAGTGTCTTCGACTCAGAAGACTCGGACTCAGGAGGTGCTTCCGGCAAATACTTCAACATCAGGAGTTCAGCTGACCTGACAGAACAGGTCATCACGAGCTGGACTTTAGTTGGTCAAGTTGATTACAAAGAGGTGAAGACTGTCGCCCCGCCGTACACGTGAACCGCACAAGCCAAATGGAAAGTTTGTTTGATTCAATGCGGAGGGCTAGATAAGCTTATCTAAGGGCCACATTGTGAGTCTAATCTCTAGCGCACATGGCTGGCAGCGCTTGTCCCAGTAGGGTCCGCATAATCGATAACCGCCGCACACCTGAAGCGTCTACGTCTCGCCACGACGCCCCTCTGTCATCCCTCACCTCCGTTTGCACGGGCTCACGGCATCAGATGTCAGAAGAGCCCTGGAAACTCGAATCAAGTTCAGAGTCGCTGCTTTCATTGATGCGTGCAGATATTCAGCCGATAATCAAGCACACGGCATCTTTTCTTCTCCGCGCTCACGCTGGTGCCGGGATGAGCTCCACTGTAATCAATCTGCTCTCTGACTGTTTCCACGTCAGCCTGCCAGACGCACGGGCTACAAAACAGGGTGGAAAACACTGGAAAATTAAGTCAGTGAAATGTGAGGCTTAACCCTCACAAAAAAAAAAAGCGGTTCATCCACCTCAGGAAATCGAACTAAAATCATGTACGGTAGAAACGTGTGGGGTTCTGCTCACCATCTATTCAACCAAAAATACAGTAAAATATACTAGAATAAAATATATATAGTACAGTGTAATTTATATCCAGTGATCAAAGCTGAATTTTCAGCATCATTACTCCAGTCTTCAGAGTCACATGATCCTTCAGAAATCATATGATGATAAAAAAACATTTATGATTATTATCGGTGTTGAAAATGGTTAGCCGATTAATATTTGTGGTAAAAAGTTATTCATGACGACTCAAATATTTCAAATGAACGCTGATCTTTATTATATATGCTATAACTTTATTATAAAAAAGCATCCAAAATATAAATATAATATATATATATATAAAAAACAAAAATATATATATAACATAAAATAAATATATATATATATATATATATATATATATATATATAATATATATATATATATATATAAATTACATAAAAATAAATATAAAATATAAAAATAATATATATATATATAAAATATAAAAATTATATATATAGAGAGAGAGAAAGAAAGAGAGAGTATATATATATATATAGTGTATATGTGTGTATGTGTATATATATATGTTGTGTGTGTGTGTGTGTGTGTGTATGTATGTATGTATGTGTATATATTTAAAAATTCATGCTAAATTGTAATATATTCACAATATTTGAAAAACAAATGTACTGAACCCAAACTTTTGAACGTTAGTGTATAAGTGGTTGCCTTTTTATACTCCCAGGTTTGAAAGCCTGCAATCAATTTGGGTCTAAATACGGTTTAAAAACCCTTTTATTGTAACTCTCTACCAATTAAGTGAATGTCAAAATTAACTGCCAAAATGGTTGCAAATTCAAATGAAGTGGTCACTCAGGAGGGGTTACTTTGAGCCAAAATGTTGGACTGTGCTTCTTGATAAACTTGCCAAATAAATCCAAGAAAACACCCGCTCCTTTGCAGCCTTGGTAACGAGGTTGAATGTTTGAGCTTGACAAATAATGTCAACACTACGATGCGAAGAACTGCAGAAAATGAAATTAGGTTTTTTCGTATTTTCATTTACATCCCAGCTATTCATTGATCCAGATGACAAATGAAAACTAGATTAGCCAGAGAAAAAGGGAAAAGCAAAAAGATGATTTTTTTTGTAGATAACATGCTGTAAAAAAGGTAAATAAAAAAAAATGTATCTATTATTTTGTTTATGTTATCTTCCATTTTAAAACGACCACAAAATACTGGGTTAAAAAACAACTCGAGTTGAAAAACGGACTAACCCAGCGATTGGGTTAAATATTAGCCAAGTGTGCTGGGTAGCTTTATTTAACCCAACTATTGCTTAAAAATGACTATAAAATAGATTAGAAATTAAATCAGACACATAATTAGCAGAGGAAACAATAAATCAAAAGTGAACATTTATTAATAAGCAATTTAATATTTGTATATTCTTCATTAAACTTAAAAATGTTCATTTCCAGCATATTTTGGGTTCATTCAGCAACACCACAGTAATTTAAGTAGCCAAGTTAAATAAAACTACCCAACCACTGGGTTTGTGCATTTTCCAACCCAACTTGGGCAAACATTTAACAACTGATGGGTTAAATCAACCCAACTTGGGTTGTTTTTAACCCAGCATTTTTCTTTAGAGATAAGGAAACCCAATAATGCCATCTGTTAAACTTCAGGGAATAGCAACAGCAAAAATCAGGAGGAGACGCAAGGAACTTTCCTTCGGCGTCCTATAGCCGGGCAATATCTGCGATTTGAGCTCCACTTATCCACATCCCATTACTCATCATGCACGGACAGACAGGAAAAACACACCGTGTGCTTGATAGGACTGAATGACTGATGAGCTGCAAGTGTGGTCCATGGAAAAGACCTTAAGAGGCAGCTCACGTTGAAGCACACCACATAACGCAGGCAACATTTCTCTTTCATGTAGCGAGTCAAAAGGACCTGCACTTCAGGATCAATACTAAAATGAAAAGAACAACAAAAACAATGCAAAGACTCTAATCTTCTTACAGTATCACGACAACAAAGCACTGAATCACAGACGGCGCCGTCAAACCCCAGCATGCAGTCGGCAATAAACTACAAAACCACGGGTCGAATCAGAAGAGCGATAAATCCAATTCCAGCTGCTCGATTAATCGTTAAAAGACAGATCTCAACTCAAACACCAAAACGATCTCATTCCTAAACGATTTTCACACGGCCAGTGATCATGTGCAGGTAAGAAACCGCTTCACAAACATTGCTTTTAACCGCACAGTACGATCATTCAAATTCATCACAGAAGTACTGGGATAAAAGCTTCGGAAATAAACGATGTCTTTCAAGAAAGTTGAAGTGAAGTCTTTGAGTGAGTCATTGAATCATTCGTTCAAGAGATTTGTTTAAAAACGCTGATTCATGCATTAATTAAAACAAGTGAAGTGTTTGAGTGAGTCATTGAATCATTCATTCAAGAGATTTGTTTAAAAACGCTGATTCATGCATTAATTAAAACAAGTGAAGTGTTTGAGTGAGTCATTGAATCATTCGTTCAAGAGATTTGTTTAAAAACGCTGATTCAGCCATTAATTAAAACAAGTGAAGTGTTTGAGTGAGTCATTGAATCATTCGTTCAAGAGATTTGTTTAAAAACGCTGATTCATGCATTAATTAAAACAAGTGAAGTGTTTGAGTGAGTCATTGAATCATTCATTCAAGAGATTTGTTTAAAAACGCTGATTCAGCCATTAATAAAACAAGTGTTTGAGTGAGTCATTGAATCATTCATTCAAGAGATTTGTTTAAAAACGCTGATTCATGCATTAATTAAAACAAGTGAAGTGTTTGAGTGAGTCATTGAATCATTCATTCAAGAGATTTCTTTAAAAACGCTGATTCATGCATTAATTAAAACAAGTGAAGTGTTTGAGTGAGTCATTGAATCATTCATTCAAGAGATTTGTTTAAAAACGCTGATTCAGCCATTAATTAAAACAAGTGAAGTGTTTGAGTGAGTCATTGAATCATTCGTTCAAGAGATTTGTTTAAAAACGCTGATTCATGCATTAATTAAAACAAGTGAAGTGTTTGAGTGAGTCATTGAATCATTCATTCAAGAGATTTGTTTAAAAACGCTGATTCAGCCATTAATAAAACAAGTGAAGTGTTTGAGTGAGTCATTGAATCATTCGTTCAAGAGATTTGTTTAAAAACGCTGATTCATGCATTAATTAAAACAAGTGAAGTGTTTGAGTGAGTCATTGAATCATTCATTCAAGAGATTTGTTTAAAAACGCTGATTCAGCCATTAATAAAACAAGTGTTTGAGTGAGTCATTGAATCATTCATTCAAGAGATTTGTTTAAAAACGCTGATTCAGCCATTAATAAAACAAGTGTTTGAGTGAGTCATTGAATCATTTGTTCAAGAGGTTTGTTCAAAAACGCTGATTCATGCATTAATTAAAACAAGTGAAGTGTTTGAGTGAGTCATTGAATCATTCATTCAAGAGATTTGTTTAAAAACGCTGATTCAGCCAATAATAAAACAAGTGAAGTGTTTGAGTGAGTCATTGAATCATTAATTCAAGAGATTAGTTTAAAAAAATGCTGATTCATCCAGTAATAAAACAAGTGTTTGAGTGAGTCATTGAATAATTCATTCGAGATTAACTCAAAAACGCTGATTCATCAGTAATGAAACAAGTGAAGTGTTTGAATGTCATTGAATCATTCATTCAAACCAATTTTTTTTTTTTAAATAATTCATTTAGATTCATTAAACATTTGTTAAAAAACTGCAGCAATTCATATATGGTAAGAACCAATAGTAAATTGCGTCACTTTCTTTAATGGTCCGTTTAGAATCGTGGGAGAATCATGATCTCGGTTCGTGACCCTCAATTACTCCAGAATGGAGTGGACAAAGTAAATACTAGATCATGAAATCAAATAAAAGCAAAACAAAAACTCAGAACAAATAAATAAATAGATATGTTAAATGTGTTCTTAAATAATGCATGTGTATGTATATATATATATATATATATATATATATATATATATATATATATGGGGCGCTATCACTAATGTTCTGAAAGAGTACAGAATCTCCAGATCAAAACACAGACGAAGAATAAGCGGAAACAAGCGAATCAGCATACAGGCATTACAAACACTATTGTGTGCATTAAAATCAAATAATGTAATTTAAAAAATGTATAATGTAGTGATAAGATATAAACTAAAAGTTAGTCATTTCTTTGTCAGATCATTTTCAGAAGGATCATGTGACTCTGAAGACTGGAGTAATGATGCTGAAAATTCAGCTTCGATCGCTGGATATAAATTATATTTTACTACATATTCACATAGAAATCCTCGGATTTAATCATCAAAAACATTTCACAATTTTTAACTGTATTTTTCAATCAAATAAATGCAGCTTTGGTGAGCTTTCCAAAAATATAAACCCCAAACTCGCACTGTGTATTTAATGATTTCTAGTCTGTTAAGATTCCTCCAGGCTTTGCAAAAGCATTAATTTAATTGTGAAATGAGCGCGCTCACTAGCATAACTTGTTGCGATATCACAATTAATATGGAGAGGAGTGAAGTTTCACTGGCAACGGCTACTACTCCTCTCATGTGCTGCTGAGAGCTCCCAGCGAGAGACCGGCCTGGATCTGTTCTCCGCTTTGAAATAACAGAGCGCATCCCAGCGGTAAATATACAGTACCTGAGCTCAGGCCTGCTCTTATCGAGGCAAGTGTATCTCGGTCTCCACATAACAGGCGGTGCTGTATCGACTCGAGCCTCGGCGGCAGTAGGGAGCGTTATTTCGTGTGCCGGCTGGAGAGATAAAGCAGTCGTCCTTAGACACCAGCACCGGTTTGGTCAGTGGTCCTGCAGCTTGTTAGTGCTCAGCCAAACGCTTCAACCGCACTAACAAGCGGCATCTAACGGCAAGGTCATCGTGGCGAGGACGGGGGCTGACCTCTCCGTGACACCTGACGCCAAGCCGATCAATGTCCAGGAGATAATTACACAACCACCACTGGACCGGGCCAGCGTGGACAACTAATAAACACTTCCTCCCATGGATGGACAGGACGGCACAACGATACGGCCGGAAAGCGAAAATGGCAATAAGTGCTGAAAGTCGAGCTGGAAATAATTGCAAGCATCCCTCCTTTATTGCGTGATACGAAAACCTCAGTAAAAGTAGAGATGCGCAAGTGATTACAACGTCGCCGCTGCTGTGATTCTGCATCAAATTTCAATTCGATATATGCATTAATTGGATTCTAGTTCAACAGCATGTGATGCAAATAACCTGAAACAAACCAGAATGAATATTATATTGAGCATCATGTAGACACTGACCAGGGGTTTTCAAACGTCATCCCAGATTAAAAATCACCCCCTTCCTAAAAATAAAAATGTCTCCAGAATTCAATAAGTGGATTTAATGTTCTTACAGGATTAAAAGGCAAAGAAAATGATGAAAACATTCTCTGGGAAAGCTTTATTTTGCACATCTTTTCTCCATGTAGTAAAACTGGACTGCAATCATGATTTCTGAGCGGTCTTCAAAAAGAAAAATAACTCATTTTAATCAAATTCAATAAACGAGACAAATTTAACAAAATGATATTTTAATATAATATTTTAAAAACATGTATTGTTGAATATTGTGATAAATGTATTTACTTTACAATAATATGCATCTATTAATAAATATTTTAAATTGAATAGAAAATACTGAATATAAAAAGTAACAAACTAAAAATATTGAATAAAGTAAAATAAGAATTGTAAATGAATGTTACTCAAACCCAAGCAGCATTTGCAGCCCTGGTTTAGACGGCTTCATTTATTAATTGTTAATATAATAACATATTTACAATAAGTTTATTACAACCTATAATATTTAATATTAAATCAAAATAAAATTTGAATAAAATAAATAAATGCAATAAAATTAAACGTATTGAATATATATACACTGAAAAATAAAATAAAAATACAAATAAAAAAAACTGTTTGAGAAGCGCTGGTTTAGACGGCTTCATTTATTAATTGTAAATATTGTAACATATTTACAATAATAGTTAATTATAACCTATATGAGTTAATATTAAATCAAAATAAAATTTGAATAAAATAAATAAATGCAATAAAACGAAACCTATTGAATAAATATACTGAAAAATAAAATAAAAATACAAATAAAAAAACTGTTTGAGAAGCGCGGGTTTAGACGGCTTCATTTATTAATTGTAAATATTGTAACATATTTACAATAATACTTTATTACAACCTATATGAGTTAATATTAAATCAAAATAAAATTAATAAAATAAATAAATGCAATAAAACGAAACCTATTGAATAAATATACTGAAAAATAAA
>CM074300.1:743357-903357 GCA_037194245.1 Opsariichthys bidens | reverse complement strand
ATTTCTTTCCATTTCCATCTATTTCCATTTCCATCCATTTCCATCCATTTCCATCCATTTCCATCCATTTCCATCCATTTCCATCCATTTCCACTCCAGCATATTTTAAGTAATAAAATGTTCTCTAAAACAGGTGATGATATCTAAACAAACCTTCAGAATACAGACAGGAACAAAACTGAAGTTTGGTGCGTGTGAATGCGACTCAAAACTCATTTTGAGAAACGGCCTCACATCGTAATCGAAATCTACAGATGCAAACATGAGACTGTAATAGACACTCAAGTCAATTTCGGGTGTTTTCAATCCATTAGTCTGAAAGACGACGTTATGGAAGAAAACAGCGCAGAATCTCAGAATTGTTCTGCGCATGAAAACAAGAGTCCTGACCCCAATCAAACATTTCCAAAGACAACTATATTCAGACTTTCGCACGCGATCCAGACGCAGCGAACAGTGATCCATCTCAGCGCACGCTTGCCATCGCACATTAATATCAGGCTTACGTTCTCCCCTGCGCTTTAGACGAGTCTCAGGAGAACATGAGAGCAACCTTCAATCTCCAGGTTGGCAGAAACGGAGATGATCAATCCGGCTGCATTCGCCAGCGCTTTAAAACTCTAGTTGGAGGGCTAAATGCAAGACTGCTGCTCCATCTTAACATGGTACTTTGCGACCACTCGGAGCAGAAAAACACGGAGAAAGAGCCGGGGTTAATGGAAGAACAAATACACTGTCTAATTACTCTGTCTGAACAGCCTCTCTGAATGCCAATCCACAGGGGGGGGTTTTCATTCCTACAGAAGCAACAACATCTTCAATCCCATTGAGAGAGACGGCTCGCTCGCCCGAGGCATGACGGGTCTCAGAAGGGACACGGCATTTCATTTCGCCAATATCTGATGGGGAACTAAAGTGCATCAGTACATCTGCAATTTCACACGGAGCAGAAGCATTCGAGTTAGACGACATATTTACAGCGACTTCAGCGGATAAGAGCGGCCAAACCTCAAATCGCTCCTATTCTGCTTAAAAATGTTCGTCAATGTTTATATGCATGCTTCCAAAAATGGACAGTACCAAAATATGGACCGACTAATCGAGCGCTCTTGTGTGTGAAAGTGACGTGGGAAATTATTTAAACGTTAAAGTTTAATGCATGAATATTAATTTGTCACATGATAATCTTCAGCAGACGTCAGAAAACACCTTCACAATACGCAGGATTTGTAAATTCAACAGCCGATTACACACTCATGTTGGTAAACCACAATGAAATGTGAGCCTCAAAAGACATTAAAACCATTAATAATTTACAAATTCATCTTTATAGTGTTTAACAATATGGAATATAAACATCTTCAACTCAAATGTCATGAAAATGTGTCGCACTAAAAATGCTGGTGTAAAATCAACCCCATTTGGGTTGAAAATAAATAAAACTGTCCAACTCAACTCTTGATTAGAAATGACTGCATGTCTGTCTTAAAATGAACCCAAAATATGTTGGACATTAAATCCGAAAATAATAATCAAAAGGTGCACATTTATTAATGAATCTTTATTGTTGTGTTTGTTCATTTTTAGCAACACAGTCATTTATAAACAACAGTTGAAAACATTCAACCCAATCGCGGGGTTTGTGCATTTTCAGCCCAGCATTTTTAAGTGTACGTCTTCAAATATGTCATTTGAGGTGTTTAGCATTTTACAACTGATCTAGAGCTAAAACTAACGATTTTTTTTTTTGATTGGTCGGCTAATCTAACGATTATTTTTTCTGTCGGCTAATCTAACGGGTTTTTTTTATTGGTCAACTAATCTAACGATTATTTTTTTCTTCTGTCGACTAATCTAACAATTTTTTTTATTGTTTATTTATTTAAAAAAAATTTTTTAGATTAGTCGGCTAATCTAATGATTATTTTTTTCTGTCGGCTAATCTAACAATTTTTTTTTTTAATTGGTTGACTAATCTAATGATTTTTTTATTATTATTATTTAGTGATTTTGGGGTTTTTTTCGCAAGTAGTTAGAACTAATTTATCAGTTCATTGAGGTGTAGAAACACTGGGACACGCCATTATGTAATAATACGATTTGATTGACTAAAAATAAGACCTGAACCATGAGTTTTTCCTCTTGCTCCGTCTGTAATGCGAGTCTCAGCGAGCGCGCGGGGCGGGAATCAGGAGCGCGAGCGACTCAAACCTCGCGCGTGCGAAAGAGAACGTCCGCGCACATCCAAATAAATTTCTGTGAAATGCAAAACTGATTTTCGTTCGCTCGAAATATTTTCTTATTTGCGAGACGAAGATTTTCTCCTCAACTCAGTTCACGCGCGAAACGCCCTTTTCTCAAAATATGATCTTGCGCGCGCAAAAATTCGGCAGAGATCCAATTCCACAGGTGTGGAACGCCATTTCGGTTCTGCAAAGGGAACAAAGGAGCGTTTTATTCGGCCTCTGTTTAAAGTATTGCCACACTTTTGATCATCGTGGTCTGGGTTTTTGTGATCGAATGAACCTTCTCCGTTCACACGAGCAGAAGCCGCCGTTACGCCGGATGAATATAAAGAGTGTGACACGTCGACGTATTTTCGTAGTCGATGACGAAACTAAACTAATCCAAGTAAAACCATCGATTTCTTTACTGTTATGATTATTTCCTTTACAAGAAGAGAATTTTATTCAGCGATCAAAAGTGACAGCTTTCAAACATATATTTGTAACGCAAGTTCAACATTGATAATCAAATGTTTTTTGAGCATCAAATCAGAATGATTTCTAATTTCTGAAAACTCAGCTATAATATTTCACAATACTACCATTTTCACTGTACTTTTAAATCAAACAAACGCAACCTTGGCGAGACTTCAACCCTACACTGTACATGGATCTAAATCTCAATATTTGTAAGGGATAATTTAGTCACGCATGCAACACATCTTCCTGGTGACAATACAAGAACATTACCGCAGAACACTGGGATTGACCAATCAGAATCAAGTATTTCAGTCGGAGCCGATAGCCTAGCGGGTAGCACCGCGACCAGAGTTCGAGCTTTCCTGTCGCCGAAAATAAATCTTGAAAAGTGAGTATTCCAGAGAGCCTTATCACGAGATGTAATATAGTTCAGATCAACTATTAGCCACCGAAATCATTAAGAATCACGATTCCCTTCGCTTCCCTCTCGTAGCCCGAAGCCACATGGAACAAATCTGCCATCATTTACCACAACACTCATAAAACAGTGTGCTGGAGGCAATATTACACACAATTCTCTGGGTGCAAGTAACATGTCAAGCCCGAATGACCTGACAGAGCTCACCACCACCGAGTTGTAAAGATATATGAAGCATTTCACAGTGTTGTGTTGAATTAATTATAGATGGACTCCATGTAAACAAACTTACAACCTTCATCTGGCTTCTGAAAACTCCACACAGACGGTGGTCAGACGTACGGTGGGTCTCCACACGAGCTAGAGGCTCTGTTTGCCGTTTCCCGCAGCTTATCGTCGCCTCTTTGAGGGGTTTGTAACAGGCTTTAAGGTCAGAATGAGAAAAAGAAGAGGTAAAGTCAATATTCTCTGAGCCGAGCGCTGCCCATCTGATCATTTCAAGTCGAGGTGGAAGAATTGTGAAAAAGCCGTTCGCCTAAATCATTCGGGAGGGAAGTCACACACCTGCTTCCTCAAATGAATACAGTCGCCGCCCGCCGCCACGAAACGACACAAAGCCGGCGGCAATGAGGACGGCGTAAACAGAAGCACGGCGAAACGCTCGAGACGTGAGGGAACGCGAATGTCACTAATTGCCTGAGCAGTTGTAACGCATTAAAGGACAGGAAGCGGCAGCATCCGCCTTCCCGTTGCTCCGATCGAAGGGTTTGAATCATCACTCGCTCCGTTCAAAGCAATTAATGGCTGATTAAAGGAATAAACGTGCCGTTTTAAACGACTCCACTCCTCATGGATGTTAATTGGTTCGTTTCTTGCCGTTCTTCGCCAATCATCAATGCAGCGGTGAAGAAGATCAATGCTATATTTCAAAAGCAAAAAGACAGATTCTTTCCTATTTAAAGCCAATGACATTTCATACGGAATATGTTGACCAAAAATATCACAGAATAAGAAGTTAAAATCAAAACATTGTTTAAATGGAGTTAAGATTAAAGTAAATTAAATGATCATTTATATTTAATTAAATGCATTATCAAATTTGCTCATTTTATTTTTTTTTAATGCAACTTGAACCCCCGTTTTAGACGATGTGAGACTATAGTTTGAATGAATCCCTGTTCGAGAACGGCTCGTTCGGCTTTTATCCTGAACATTGTATAAGCATTCGTTCGTCTGACGCATTATAGAACAACAAGCGGTTCACAAATGGGTCCCAAAACAAGCGATTAACACACACAATTCTTACACACACCCGCTTAAAGGCAGAGCTAGTTATTACATTTTAACGTGCAGGTAAAAAGTCCAAGCCAGTTTTATGCAAAAAGCGAGCATCAGCGTGGCCGCGGCCGGCGAGTTCCCCTGAAGCCCATCCGTCAGCGCGGGCCGGAGCGCGCCGGGGTTTTTTACCACAGGTTCAAAGTGCCGCCCACACGCTCTCCTCCATCAGCCGGTGACAATAACGGAATACTTAATGAGGACGCGGCACCCGCTCCGACTGCTGCACAGACGACACGCGTCCCATCAAAGCCTCGACACTCTATCTAATGATCCCCCGTGAACTCGGGAGAATTGCACGCTTGCCAGTTCTATTTTTGATAGGCGCTTTCGTTTTGCAATGACTAGCATTCTCTCTGCGAATGTTCCTGGGCTTTCTTGCTTTCACACTCGCCTCAGCTGACGGGTGACGCAATCCACACGCCGGAGGCCATCAGGTAGAGGCGCTAACACGCTCCCCGCGGATCGCGCCGACGTGAACGCCTGTCCCTGTCAGTTAGCGGAGGAAGGACCGACGACGGGTCGCCGAGGCCCATGATTCATCTTCATAAAACATGATCTCTAACAACGCGCTCTCCTTCGTACAGACTTCAAGCGCTCTCAGCACGAGGCAAGCGTTCGCTTTAAATAAAGTCCCCACGAAATCAAAACCGTGGCCCTCAGTGTGAATAAAGAGCTCCAAAACACCGACAACATTCGCTTTAGAAGATGTAAGCGTTCAAAACTTAAGTCTCCTCGGCCAATGTGGATCGACGATTTTGATGACATCACTGTCCAATCAAATGCTCTCGAGAATCTGAAGAGCTCCGCCCCCTACCGTTTGAATTTTAACGATTTTAATTCTGCTCATTGATTGCCACTCTTACTAATTCTCAGTTTTGACACCAATAAACGGAAAATTAAATAAATCAAGCATTTAGATACCAAACATTTATTTATTTATTGTTTTGAGTTTTTAAAAAAAAAAATAATTTAAATAAATTAAAAAATAATATTTATACTTTTTTACTTTATTATACATGTTGTGGAGAGAAAGTTGTGTTTTTTATTATTATTATTATACAAATTATTTGTATTATTCATTATTTAAAAAACAAAAATAAGCAATTTTTTATACATGTTGGGGTGGGAAAGTTGTGTTTTTTATTATTTATTATTTATTATTATTATACAAATTATTTGTATTATTCATTATTTTAAAAAAAAAAAAAAGCAATTTTTTATACATGTTGGGGAGGGAAAGTTGTGTTTTTTATTATTTATTATTATTAATTATTATTATTCAAATTATTTGTATTATTCATTATTTTAAAACAAAAATAAGCATTTTTTTATACATGTTGGGGAGGGAAAAGTTTAGTGTATTTTGTGTCATTCATTAAAAAAACCCATCCAACTTAATGCAAAAATAAATTATCAATATTGATTGAGTATATGAAACATGCACTACAAATATAGTATATTATGACTATCAAAATTCTTTGACACGTAACGAATCTCATTTGCGTTTTTCAAACTTCAGTCATGTGACCCCAATCCCAACCCCAACACACAGGCAATTTTTAATTCAACAAGCGCAAATATTAAATTGAGAAATCTGGTTTGAGATTCAAAAATTCGGATGATGAATTTCAGTCCGTTCTCTCACGAAAGGGTTTCATCTCTAAAGTCTCCAAATACAGCAGAACAGATCCAACACATGCTTGGGTTTTTTGGGGAAAAGCGCAGTTCTGACCGTCTTCCCAATATCTGAGAGACGACAGTAACTTTAGGATGAATGCGAGTGAGAGATGAAACTACAGTCCTATCAAGGTCAACCTAATGTCCGAAATGCAGTGACCACAAAGCAGAAGTGTTTTTTCTTGAGACGACGTCGCCCTCTTTTGGCAGTGATGTGTAACGCAGCAGCGCAGACACAGACGCTGCAGAGGAACAGCAGTCCACTCCAAACGCTAAACTACAAACTTCAGCGGGTACCGCACGGAAATCACTGGTCCGTGTAAAGAAACGCAAGCCAATAGTGAGGAACGATTTGGAAAAACAACTGCAGGAAAATACTGTACGGCACCTAAAGATGAAGAAGAAAACGAGGCCGGCAGTGGCAGAAATAGGAGAAAACATGAAAGAAGCTGGAAAATACATTAAACTTTAAGACGTTTTAGCTTTAAAGAAACAAACAGTGTTCTGAAGAAGTCAGACATCACATTAGAGCCATTTATATAACATCAACCAATTATAACACCCACAAAACATTTCTATTTCAAATGAATGCTGATCTTTTGAACTTTTTCATCAAATGATCCTGAAAAAAAATCATAAATGTTTCTTGAAATCAGAATGATTTCTGAAGGGTCATGTGACACTGAAGACTGGAGGAATGATGCTGAAAATTCAGCTTTGATCACTGGATATAAATTATACTTCACTAGATATTCACATAGAAAATAGATGATTTAAATTGTAATATATTTTACAATTTTTACTGTATTTTTGATCAAATAAATGAAGTTTTGGTGAGCAGAAGAGACTCTTTCAACAACCAAACTTTTGAAAAACTTTTTCATTTGCGGCAGAGAGTTCATTGAAAAAAAAAAACGCATACAAATCCCAAACTTATGATGCAATGAGATATATATATATATATATATATATATAAAATTAATATTTTTTTTTTTTTTACATATATCTGATATTCATCATCTAACGGCATGAACTGAACCGTGACGTCCGTACTGTGTGTGTGTGTGTGTGTATATACACACACACATCATATTATCATTCAAAGTGTGGGATTACAAATTTATAAAAAGTGATGTACATGGTGGTTTTTTACATTTTGTGTTACAGTCTAAGGCACTGGTTCTTAACCCCAGGGGTTCGGCGGAGGTCAAGACACACACCCGACTCATATGATTCGTGATGACACGCCCCGCTTTTTCCTATTAAGAAGGGTTCGGTGAATGCGCATATGAAACTGGTGGGGTTCGGTACCTCCAACCAGGTTAAGAACCACTGGTCTAAGGGGACGAAGTCAGGCAGTCATTAACATTTGGTCTGTGGGTATCGTCCTGTTTATTTGGCATGACAAAGGAATAGCTGACCCTTTTGTCTCTATGATAATGTGAAGGAATGGGCGATACTGTCAGACTGATTTGAATGACACTGTTATGCTGATTAAATCAAGGCTGGGGAAACGCCGGGAACGGCCATTTGTCTCCACCTGTACTGTTGAATGTACTTAAAACTGCAATGTCCACTAGCTTGGAGAGACTTGGATGACCACAGCAACGCACGTTTTCTCAATAAAGAGCAACTTCTGCTTAAAAGACATCCCAAGATCTCCTGCTCTTTACTTCCACAAGGAAAAAGATTCCAACAAAAGGTTTCCGATTTATTCAATTTCTCCATATTGTGTGTTGATGAGAAAAAATACAATATATTTTTTTTTTAAATAAAAAAACACGTATGCAACAGAACTGCATTATGATTATTACTATTATTAATTATTTTTGTTTAAAAAAACTTTTTTTTAGATGTTGGGGAGGGAAAGTTGATTGTATTTTGTGATGTAAACACTGTATAATATATAATACAGGCTAATATTATACAATATACAGCAAACCCAACACTTTTTAACAGTAGTATCATCATTTACAAAGAGAAATAGCTAAATGTATATATAATATAAGAGATGTATACTTTGAAACACACCATGGTACCGAAATTCACTTTACTGTAGTACTTTTGTTAGGCCAGATCCCATATATATATATATATATATATATATATATATATACATACATATATATATATATATATATATATATACATATATATATATATTATTATATAAAAACCATGTTAAAACCCTGGTAAGAACTAACAGCACAAACAAACAGTTCTGAGGAAGTTTGTTGCTTTTCCCGCCGAACGCTCGCGCCTCACGACAAACCGCCGCGTCGCGCCTCACAGGAATCAGTCAGCGGTTCGTTTACTCACCAGCCCGTCGATCTGGATCTGTTTCACCGGGGAATCCATCGGACTGGACGCCGAAGACGCTGATTCTTTGCGGCTGGCCATTGTCGAGTGTAGAAGAACTGGGCCAAAGCACGTGTAAGAAGGTTCTTCCGGAATGATCCGATCACTTCCTGCGCGAGGACTTCACAATAAAAGCCTCGTCAAAATAAGAGTCGCGGTTCGGCGGCTTTACATGTACGATTCTCGTGATTTAATCCTGAAATCAAACGCAAAAGTACCGCACTGGGATGTTATACTCGTAATAATTAAGTAAGAAGTTGGCAGAACACACACCGCGCAATGGCTGTGTTCACACTACTGCACATACTGCACACTAGCTTTATTAGTATGTGAAACAATGATGTGTTAGCGTTTTGTTGCCATAAGGTTTTATTACGCTGCAGTTATCAGTTAAAAGTTTTTATTTGGGTTTGTGTGTGTGTGTGTGTGTGTGTGTGTGTGTGTATGAAAATCCAGTCGAACAAAAAATGTAAAAAAAAATAAAAATTATAACTATAATAATAACTATAGTTTTTAGGTAAATTAATAAATGCCAGAGTACAGTAAATCAATTCAGAATTGACATACTGTATTTGAAAATTAAGTTTTGTCAATTTAAAAAAAGCTAAAATGGTGTGTATATATATATATACACATATATACACGTGTGTGTGTGTGTATGTGTATATATATATATATATATATATATATATATATATATACATACATACATGAGAGTGTGTGTGTATATATATATATATATGTGTGTATATATGTGTATGTATATGTGTATATGTGTGTATATGTTTATGTATGTGTATATATATGTATGTATATATGTGTATGTATATATATATATGTGTGTTTATATGTGTGTATGTATGTATATATATGCGTGTATGTATGTATATATATATACACATACATACATATATACAAATTCTGTATGAATCTACAGTACCGACATTTATTCTATTTTTTTTATATTATCAAATATATATCCAGGTATATGTATGTGTAATATATATATATATATATATACATACAAACACATACATATACTTTTTAGATAAGTTAACTAAGAATATAATTTATAATATGATCTAAGGCACCATACATCCATTAATTAAATAACCAAGTAAAATGAGGAACTTTTTCAATCAATATCAAAATTTAATCACAAGTGCATAAAAATTCCAATTGTATGTAGGAGTTTAAGAAACCTTTAATAATCATAATTGCCATTAAAAGAGAGATACAAAACATTGAACTATTGTGTCATTAAATCCACTTGGGTTTCCAAAAATAAACCTTTGTCTCTCAATTGTGACATTATTAAAAAGTTCAAATGTACACTTAACTAACTCTACTACAAATGTAAAACTTACTGGAATAAAGCTTATGAAGGAAAATAAAAACAAAAACGATGGGGAAAAACAAGTAGTGAAACAAATCCCAATGGTATGACAATATGGAGGTCCAACATGCACTAGCATAGAACACCTTACTATGAGGGAACAATGTCTTCATGATCTATCGTGTTTGACTCAAAACCTTTAAATTGGCCCCAAAGGACAAAAACAGATACAAAAAGCAACAGTAGCAAAACAAAACTGTTAAATACAACTACTAAAAACAAAACAGAGGGTATGCTTCTATACAATATGGAACCGCGGTCCAGGCGTGGCGACGATGTCGCTGTAGGGCTCCGTCTGCGTCAGCTCGATGGCCTGCTGTTTCTTCAGCACCAGGAAGCTGTAAAACTTGGCCGCAGCCTGCTTCTTGTTGTTGTTTCTGCACAGCTCGAGCAGGCTGATGGACTGCGCTCCGGTCTTGGCCACCACACGCTGTCAAACCACAGAAGGAAATGATGTTTTGAACGCGTTCCTCGGGACATGCGTGAACGTATATGGTGCCAATACAAACCTGAAGGCCGTGAAGCATCTGCTGAGTTCTCTTGTTCCACCTTCTCTCCTCTTGGTCCTGGTCTCCTCCTTGTCCCTCTTCGCCCTGTTGTTTGAAACCAATCGAATGAGTAACACACCATCGTTGGAGCCGCATCATTAAAACATGACGATCTCGATTCAAACGGATTCGGCCGTCTGCTCCATAAGATCACAGCGGACACTCAGATCTGTGTCACTCTCGAGGTACATTGATGTCATTTTTCATTTCATTTCATTCATTCATTTAGCAGACGCTTTTATCCAAAGCGACTTACAAGGGGAGCAATTAGGGGTCAGGTGTCTTCACTTTAGTCATGATATCGAGAGTGCTGTTCATTCACAATCCCCACCTTCAATGCCTGCCGGCGTGGGAATCGAACCAGCAACCTTCAGGTTACAAGCCCGACTCCCTCACCACTAGGCCACGACTACCCCGATGTCATACGCCGATCAGTCTGCACAGCGCCAACGCATCTCGAACAAGCCGTTTATGAGTGTCACTGCATCAAACCGATTTGTTCAGAACCATTAATGAACGAATGAGCGAGTCATTGAATCATTTATCCAACAGATTCGTTCAAAAATGCCGATTCATCCAGTAATGAAACGAGTGAAGTCCATAGGCCAGTTTGAGATGCATCACATCAAGCCTTTTATGAGCGAGTCATCGAATCATTTATTCAAGAGATTTGCTCAATTCATCTAGTCATGAAACAAAAGAAGTCTTTGAGTGAGTCGTTGAATCATTCACTCAAAACAAAAACAAATTCTTCAACGGACTGCATCAAATTAACATTTTGTCAGAAGCTCTAGTAAACTAGATGTAATCGTGGGAGAATCGTGTTCTCCATTTAAAAAAAAATTCACCCAGAATCACATGTTCTTCCTCCCGCGAATGCCTCACCTCTTCGTCGCTGTCGTCCTTGTCCTTCTCCTTGCTCTTGTCATCTAACAGGTCGAACTCCGGCACCAGTCTAGAGAGGCTGCTGATGTCCTCGGGAGGAAGATCCACCTGGGGCATGTCAAGCTGATGGGAAAGAACCGACTGATCCACGGGCTGAAGCGTCTGATCCAACACTCCCATTTGCTGGAATAACAAATGTGCACGTTACGCTCGGTTTCAAAACCTTTCCTAGCGAGCATGATTATCTGGTTGACTTACAGGCAACACTGCCTCTTTCTCAAGCGACTTGCGCTTGGTTCCGCGCTGGCGGGACGGGGGCGGCATCATGGACTCGTCGAGAGCGGTTCTGCTGCCCTCCACAGAGGACGCCTGCAGCATACTGGGCTCCTCCATGATGGTCTGATCTGTAGGACACAAACTCGTTCACTCAATGCTTTTAAATGAGCCTTCGATCTTTCAGACGCCACTGATTCACCAATATGATCATCCAGGTGTGAGAGAACCATCAATTTAAAAAGAAGCTACATGTTAAAAAGTCATTTTTACTGCATTATGCATTTTCTACTTAATATCACCCCACAGTTAGGACGGATTTATATTTGCGCATGCGATTCATTTTTTTCCAGTCTAACATGTTAAAAATATTTAAGGCAGCACCCGTGTTTCCGATCATAATTTGGCTCTCGTTACACTATCTGGTGACGCTCTCAAGTGCTTTTAAACCATCAAAACGGCACGAGACGAACGAGAACACGCCGTCTGCGAACGCCGTGTCATGTGACACGCTCAAACAAATTCTGTCGATTATCCTCGAGAACATCTTAAATAACGTGGAGAAAACGTGTTCGGCAGCTCTTAAAGTGACAGCGGCCTAAAGATCACAACTGCAGCTTTAATTAAGACTAATGATCATTTCTGCAGTGAAGACTGGAGAGTGTTTGAGAACTTTATTCAGTTTCTGTACATTTCTACCTGCTCGACAGAGAAATATGACATTTATCATGTGAAGATTGGTTAAAGTTCACTTTAATTAAAAGTTGTTTTTTTCTAAAAGCCAAATAAATGTTCAAATTGAGAGCTTTTAGATATAATTAACGTAATACTGACCTTCATTAACAGATGTAATATTTGAAATATACTGCCGTTTCTACATTACTTTGGAGAGTAACTGAGAAATTACTACATCACAAACATCTTAAAAACTCGCGATGAGTCAGTCTGTTTGACAGCAGCAATTTAATTACTTTTTTTATTATTATATTTTTTTGAACACTTTTCTATTTTGGTTAAACCTTACGTTTCCACACTCTCAGCCCGTTCATCTCTAATCTTTTCCCAGCGCTCTCGTGTTAAGCTTACCGATCACATCGCTCCTGTGACCCAGCGCCTCCTCTCTGGGCACTTCTGGGTTCTCCAGCTCCTTCAGGAAGTCCTCCAGGCTGTCGGCTTCTCCTCCCTTCCTCCTCTTCCTCAGCTCATCAGGCACCAGAGGAGTCAAGCAGCGAGTAAACATCTACAACAGACGCACATCCTCTGATTTCAGCCCTGTGCTTCAGCGCACCGATGTTAAAAGAGACACAAGATCAAGCCATCACCTTCAGCAGACGTCCGTTCCAGAGGGGCTGAGCAGGCAACGAGAAGAGCTTCTCCACACCTCCGGTCTCCTTCCACATCATCAGCTTCTTCGTGGGAGGAGCCAAATCCAGTGTGGTGACGATATCGGAGTAATCGCTCAACTGGGCACGGATCGTCTTGCTGTCCAACTCCTTCAAGCTGTCGACGATGAGCTTCCTCTTCCTCTTGGCCTTGGTCTCTTTCACTGAGGATATTCAGGCACAACATTCACAATTAACGTCGATTATGAGTCTGAGATCTAAAATTGAATTTATCCTCCAGTTTTACCCGTAATGTCGATGGGCTCCAGAGCGAAAGCTTCGTCTTCGTTGGGCACCAGAGTGGTCTGCTCTGTCTGGTCGGTGGTGTTGGGAAGAGGCTCCACCGGTCCAGATTCTGGACTGTCAGGACCGCCGGGCGCTGAAATTATGCAGTCATGAGGGTCAATGGCTTTATGCTCAAACGTATAGTTTAAAAATGCAATTGCTACAGATGTTGACATGACATTTGGAAAAAGAAATGATTCCACGATTGTGTACGTTTTTGCATTTTTAAAATATAAAAGTTTTACAATGAATTAAAACAATGCGTTGACACTTCATCTTACAGTGTCTGATTTACTATAGTAAATTATGAATAATTACCGACAACTAAAGGAATCCTTACCCCTACCTCTATTCCAAATACTTTCCAATTAATACCAGGGCTGCACGATTAATCAAAATTAACCTCGATGTTGAGCTTAAAACAATTTGGCTTAGTGCGATTATGAAACTGCAAAGGCTGAGACTGATCTTAAAGCACAGCTCTGAAATCACCACAAGTTTGAGGCGCTCATTTGACATCTTTCCAAACACGGGAAGCATTTATTTATACACGTTTTTACTTCACAACATCAGTTGAGTGTTTTCAAACACCCTTTGTGAGATGATGTGGCTTCTTACACAGAGCAAGGCATATTATTTCCTAGTATTCTACACTGCGATGAAGGCGAGAATGTCGATTAGCGCTGAAGTGTAAACATACTTCATAGTGAAAATCCCCGAGAAGGCCTGAAGAACTCCGATAAACCATATGTTGTGGTAATCGTGCGTTTTATTAGTCATGTTTAATCAATCAGCGTTTCAATCTGTTGTTTATTCAGCTACAGCAATAGTGTGACGTCTATGTGCGTTACGTCATTCTTCTGCAGGGCATGATGGGAGTTTCTGCACAAGAGCGCCCTCTGGCTTTCAGATGGAGCAGCGTACGACTGTATTAAATGCATTACTACTGATCAGAGCCATGACAAATAAATCACAGCCTTCGCCAAATCATGTTCAGTTTAATTGCGAATCCCTATTAAATCTAGGGATGCACCGAATGTTCGGCAACCGAAATTATTCGGCCGAAAATAGCCAAAAAAAAGCACTTTCGGTATAAGTAAAAAGGCCGAATAAATTTTGCCGAACAATGGCGTTTTTAATGACGTTTTAACGTTCACATATCGCGTCTTTTCCGCGCGCATATTCTTTATATCCTATGTGGGCGCGCGGTAACCGCGCGCAAAACGGAAGGGACGCGCATGCGGTGCGCTCATTTTTTCCTGGCACGCCTGTGCCGCGGCGAGAAAACATCTCAACTTTTCAGCATGCCGCAAGCGCACCGCAGGTCATGTGACAAGAACCAACCGATCATCTTCGACCTTTCCGTAACAAAACATGGAAATCTCCGCCGAACAGCTGATCATAGCTGTACAGGGGGGTTGTTATGTCTCATCTCCATAAATATATCTAGTAGTAAAGCTAAAGCAAGGGCTAAAAATCAATGTATCCCTTGCTGAAACTTTCTCATCGTCAGAAAGCACAGTTCATGGTTGCATAGCAACGACAGACGCCACAGAAGCGCGAGCTCCCGAACGCTTGCGAAAGAAGGAGGAAGCGACGCGGCCGCGCTTTACACGCTTTATTAGGCGCGATATGTGAAGTCGGCTTATGTCTAGGACAGTTTTTTATTTGTTGTGGGTTCATCCACATTTTTTTTGCACTATTCAATGCACATTTGTTGTTGTAGACATACAGAGTTACACTCTTTCAGCAGTCAGTTATAGGCTATTCAAGAAGAACATAGGCTTCAAAGATGGCCAAATAATTTTTATTTTTTTTTATTTTACAAATTTATTCATTTTAAGTTACATTGTGCTTTGCTTGTATAATATCTGCTGGAATGTTAAAAAAATGTTCAGTGTTAAATATTTTGAAATTATATTTTTGTTATTTGATTTGTTTCTCTGAAAAGCAACACAAAATAGTAAAAAGCAAATTTTTTACTCTTTAATTATTGTAATGGTGAAAAAATTGGCAAAATAAATGGAAAAAATGTGAAACACCGCGTTCGGTATTCGGCCTTCGGCCAAGCATTTCATTATTATTCGGCTTCGGCCAAGAATTTCATTTCGGTGCATCCCTAATTAAATCACCATTTTTCAGTATTTAATTGTACAACCCTATAACCTTAAATTGAAGTACAACTAAACAGTTTTATTACCTAGAATAAAATGTGCTTGAAAATTTAGGATTGAATCTCTCAGTCAAGAAATATTTAACTTGCATATAAAAAAACCTTTTTCCAGAACAAATTAAATGTGAATTAAAATTGGAAAATTTGATTGCGTGGCAAGAAAAACTGAAATCAGGGCTGGGCAGTAAAGGTTGAATTATTGTTTTCATGGGTGAGACGCTGCCAAAGACACGAGAGCCACAGCAAAACACGTCCGACAAACAAGCAATAGGAAAACTGCGACTGTGCGTTTGACATTTCATGTTTGTATGATGGCCGAAAAGTGAGTTATTTTCTGTGTTTACGAGGCATTTGTTGCTAGTAATAGCCCATTTCTGGTGTTATTTATTGCCATTATTTTTTGGCTCTTATATTATTTGTGCCAATATATGGCACGTTTAAGATATGTTTGTACAACAATTGGCCTCTTATTTCCATGCATATTTTCTGCAAAGAAGTCCTTTTACATTTGTGGTTTTTTATTTTACATAAGTGTTTCATATTTACACCATGTTGATCACTTATTAGAATATTTTTTTAACCAGATGGTTATTAAAGAGAATGTTACTTGAATCATAAGCTTTTTGTGATATTATTCTATATTGATTTGTACAATTACTTCTCAATTAATTGAAACTGAAATTCAGAGCGTCTAAACAACGTAATTTTTAATCGGGTTAATACTTTCCCCTTAAAAACGCCGCGGGTGTAGTCACGTGACTCCGCACCGTCCAGTCAGAAACACGGAGGCGAACTCAAACGGCGAATCAACACGCCGAAGTGAGATCCCTTTCACTTGCATCCGTGTTTCAAGGCTTGCCAGTTTGAACACTCATGATTTTAGACCATGATGCATTGTGGGGCGTGAACACTCACACAGACAGTCATCACGTGAAGATCGTGGGCACAGAGAGGAGCTTTCCTGTGATTTATCATTAAACTCAAGTTACAGCATATACTTACAATCCACAGCTTCACAATTCACGCAAACGCTCTCATATTGTACCGTTACTGTGCTAATTTATCCGGATCTGATTACGACCCATAGATAAAACACCCGCCGTTCTGTCAGAGCGCTCTTTCATTTAGGAAAAAACATCCCACCTGTAATAGTCAAGCATACAAACCTTTTCAGTGAACTATGAGGACAAATAAACAACCGCAGATTAATCGTAATCGAGGTAAAATACCATCCTAGGTCATCCCGTCCTGCCTCATCTCCATTTTCCACATTTGCTAGAGTTATTTTATTCTCCTTACTTTAAAGTAATAGCAACGCAGTCATTTGTAATGTGAATGTCTCATCTATTTGTGTTATTTCAGCTGAACAAAAACGGTCCGTTTTAGCTGCTTAATACTTCAAACTGTTGATTATCATAATTATATTGCATTGGTTTGTAGTGCAAATTTAACCATTTATTGCATTTTGCTATTAACTCGTGCGCATTGTTCAAATTCACGACCCTTTCGTTATTTTAACTGCTTTAAAAATGTATCAGATAAATATTTTTTTCAAATTTTTTTGCTTAAATCTATGAATCAACCTCAGTCCTGATCAAAACTACTAAATTTAAAAAAAAAAAAAAAATTCAGGATTTTAACTCTTTAAAACGTTAAAATCTGATACTGCACAAAAACTACCGACGCATCAAAGCCGATGTTGTTTCTAATCTTTGACACGTTTTTTCCCAAATCTGTGACATCGTTTATGAATTTGGCAATTAAAGAGTTAAAATCCTGATTTTTTTTTTTTTTTTAAAAATTAGTAGTTTTGATGAGGACTGAGGTTGATTAATAGATTTAAGCAAAAAAATGTGAAAAAAATATTTATCTGATACATTTTTAAAGCAGTTAAAGTAAAAAACATCCCTAACAGCACGTAAGGGTTAATCAATCGGAAGTTCGCATTCGTTCACAGAAAGAGGCGTCTGCGTTGCAAAATAAGGCGAATAGAGATGAAGAACTTTTCAGGTTTACTCACGAGAAAAATTATCAAAGTCGTCTTCATCGTCATGGTCTTGAGGCATCATCACGCTGCCAGTGATAGCTGGAGGATCGTCAAATATACCACCACCATCTTCATTGCTCAGAATCTTATCCACTGAAATGGAGCACAAACAGCGAGTTCAGCATCACGTCATCGTCACATGAGCATCACACAGGTCAAACCAACCAGAACGCACTCAGAATGCCGCCGTCGCTGTTCTCCAGGTTGTGGTCCCCGAAGTCGTCGTACTCGAGGTTGGTGGGTTTGTCCGGGAGGTGAGCGGGACCGGGCTCGGCTTCCAGAAGCAGGGTGGTGGTAGAGGACCCGTGGATGATGTCCACCTCAAAAGCATTCTCCTCCCTCATCATCTCACGATCATCCATGCCAAAGTCACCTGGTACGACATTACGAGCACTGAGTTATGGACCTCGTGACTCATCTGGCTAGAATAAATATGAACAACAGCTTTTGAGATTTTACCGAAGTCATTGTCGGTCATGAGGCTGATGTTTCCTACTTCCTCCCTCATGGTGATCTCCTCAACACGACTCTGGTTCAGGGTGAACTGCTGCGCTACATCTATATCACTGAAAAAACAGGCGTAATTCATAAATCACAAATGTAAATGTAATTTAACTAAACATCCAGGACCGTTGAGTAGTTTAGAATCAAGCAAAATGATCACAATCACATTGAAAATGGCCCAAGGTCTTCGTCTTAAAGGGATAGTAGGACTTTCTTCTTTCAGACGAACACGTTAAATAATGGCTCTTCCCAGCTTTATAATGGGAGTGAACGGTGCCCAAGTTTGAGGCTCCAAAAAAAAGCGCATCCATCATCATGAAAAGTAGGGGGTTAATAAAGACCTTGAAGTGATGGTTTGTTAATCCCAATACGAATCCGGGAAGAGCCAGGAATTTAATATAACTAGTGCTGTCAATCAATTTAAAAAAACCATTAGTTTTTCATATTTTTGTACCGTAATAATTTCAGTTACTCTCCAAATTAATACAGAAACAACTTAAAGTCTATTTTAAATATTTGTTTAATGATATCTATTAATGATACAATGTCCTGATACTCATAAATCATCATAGACATTCAACATTACAGTATAACTAAAAGCTCTCGATTTATTAGGCTTTTAAAATTCAACAATTTCAAATCTAAGTGAATTTAAAACCTATGATAATGTCACATTTACCTGTTTAATCAAGTTAAACACTTTCCAGACTTCGTTGCACAAATTATGACTTAAATGCATTTTTCTCTCATCGTTGTTGAACATTGATGACATCACAGCAACTGGTTCATTAGGCGACCGTCACTTTAAGAGCTGCCGAACATGACGCGCATCTCGTTCAAGACGCTATTTAACTCGTTTAAGATGCGCTCTTATGAGGACGCGCGACAAAACGAGCAAATTCTGTGTTTGTTCAAGCGTGAGAGACCTCTGCGTGTCACGTGACGACATTCACAGAGAGCGCGTTCTTGTTCATTTTATGGCACTTGAATTGTTTATTAAATTATGATAGAAGAAAGCAGATGCCGTGTTAATCGCATAAAGTACTTAAAATAAACATAACGAACCGTTTCGGGCTGAAAGAAGGAAGTCGTATACCCCTAGGAAGGCTTGCGGGCGAGTAAATTATGGACTAATGTTCACTTTTTTTAACCCTTGTGCATTGTTCAAATTCACGACCCTTTCGTTATGTTCGTGGCTGAAAACAGCCACTATTTTAACTGCTTTAAAAATGTATCAGATAAATATTTTTTTTGCTTAAATCTATGAATCAACCTCAGTCCTGATCAAAACTACTAAATTCAGGATTTTAACTCTTTAAAACGTTAAAATCTGATGCTGCACAAAAACTAACGACGCAACAAAGCCCATGTTGTTTCTAATCTTTGACACGTTTTTTCCCCAAATCAGTGACATCATTTATGAATTTGGCAATTAAAGAGTTAAAATCCTGATTTTTTTTTCCCTTCTTTTTTTAAATTTAGTAGTTTTGATCAGAACTGAGGTTGATTAATAGATTTTAGCAAAAAATTTGACATTTTTAAAGCTGTTAAAATCATAACGAAAGGGTCGTGAATTTGCCCACAGAGTTCTGTTGAGTTTTTGAACATTTTCAAAGCATTTTCCCAAAATATGTGTCAAAATAAGATTTGTCACCAAAAATCATTCCATTTGCTGAAACACGGAGAAAGTTACGGCCAACTTAAGACTCAAAAATTCCCCATAGTGGATGAAAACATCCCGAACGGCACATAAGGGTTAATGCAGACTGAATACGAATGTGTAAAAAGACGGCAAGCGTCTCTTACTCCAGATCAGGGAGAGGCTGGTCAAAATCGTGGAACTCCTCCGGTAAAGTGATGGCATTGTACGCGGCCTCACGGTTGTCTTCCGGCAGATCAACGACGCCTGAAAACACACAGTACAGTAAATTCCCGACCGACAAACCCAGAAATGACTTCACTAAAACGAGTGTGTAGATTCAATACCTGGGCGGAACGCCATTTTGATCTTGATGAACGCCTCGTTACAATCAGCCAGGAGATATTTGGCTTTTCTGTGGTAGATCCTCACCACACCCAGGAGAAGATGGCCAGATGTGCGCAGAGCCATTTTCACCTATTTCAGAAGAGTTAACGGAATTACCATACGCATAGACGCCATTCACCAGCGAACAAGAAGCAGGGCTAAACACGCACCTTTGGTGAAATGATGCTTTCCACGCTGCTTTCCAGGTTGCATTCAAAGACGTGCGCTTTGGTCAGTTTTTTGTCCCAATGGGCCGCCAGCCAGATCTTGGCCAGCGGCCCACGTTTACTGAGGACGAAGTGGGCGTAAAACATTGCCCTGGTGTCTGGTCAAAGCTCTGAGAGCTTTCTGCTACACCTGGAAGGAGACAAGAGCACAATAAACCCCTGCAATTGAACACGCAACAGATGGTCTCTACTGGATGCAGATCAATCCGCAACCACACAATGAAATGTACAAGTCTTAGGCAAAGAAATACAGCTTTAGATTTGCTGCAAGTATCGCACACTTAATCTGAGTTATTGCTTAGATGACACAATTAGCATTGAGAGCATTGCCCGCCTTTCCATCAACATTAAAACAAGAAGAAAGCGCGCTAAAACGAAACTCCAAAACGCCGCATAATCCAATACGAGTAACCCAAAAAGCTCCAACACACGGAATATACCGGAAAATGCATTTATTAACGACGCAAAACAGTCGCGTTAATTTCCACACAAGCGTTTGGCTAAGTTGTTGATTAGCACGCAGAGCTACTTAGCTTAAAAATAACCAAAACATGGATCGCTTATAAACCACACGTGATGTAATTCATTCTTAATGCTCAGGTATAGCCATTAAAAGCTACAAAGCGACTCTATTTATAATTTACGGGAGCTCGCGATGCCTAGTTACTCTCAACGCTATCGTTAGCATTTAGCACTAGCCAACTGTTGATTAGCAACAGCACGCAAGCGTCAAATTTAATTCCCCCGCTCGTATGTTAGACTTCACGAGCACATTAATCCGCAATAACACACATTTTCCAGAACGTACCATTCAAAATATCTAATCCGTGTCGATCGCGGCTAGGCTATTCGCTCCCCTCCCGCGGAGAGAAGTTAGCAACCGTTTCCTCTCATTGAATCCGACAAAGATGGCGCGCGCTCTCGGCGGGATGTTTACAGTCAAAATTTGGCGGTGGGAGGGGCTTGGCTGGTGATTGACAGGAAGAGGTTGCAGGGGAGGATGCCGGTAGGTGGGGCTTGGCTGGTGATTGACAGGCCGTGGCTGTCGTGGAGCCCAATGACAGCGCGCTGTGCGGTTGGCAGAGGGCGGTGTTGTGTTACTAAACGAACAATGAGCCACAGGAAGTCGAATGAATCGACAGCTCTAATATGTTTACTGTCTCTTTGTGTTCATGAACAGATGAAAATATGCAAGCTACGTTTCATAACGTGCTCATAGAATACATTTGAATGTTTTGGAGCGTCTGCCAAATACGTAAATGTAAATGAACAGACAAAATATCACTGATTCTTGAGATAAGGGACAACATGTCCTACACACAAAAGCCCTCTTTATGTTTAAATAAATAAAAAAATTAAAAAATACTTAAATCTGGAAATTCAGGACATTCATTTATTTTATTTTTAATTTTTTTTAATTGTTATTTTAAATGCCTGCTAAATACTTGGAAACACATGTGATTTAACCACGAGGTCACAATGTAAAACTGCCAAACAAAGTCTTTAAAAATGCAACAAACTCACATTTAAAGGCAGAGATCTAAAATATATCAAACAATACAAAACTATGTGTTGAATTACATTTTTCCTTAAAAAAATGGCATTCGAAGTTGTGTCGTCACTTTGCACATAGTTCACACACATAGTTCTGGAAGTTTTATATTGTTTTTATATTTTATACGAACAATGTTGAAGTCTCTGCGGTCTTTCACATGTTAACGCCGTAATCCCGGTGTAATAGTTTCTGTAAATAGTTGTGGGATAAATCTTGCCATTTTTGACGTTTATTAAGGCAGCTACAACTGAGAAAAAACAAAACAAAATTGCTCCACTGTAGCACATGTGGGAAAAAATTCAGTTTTGTCAACTCCGTCACACGTCAACTCCGTCAGGTTTTATTTGTAGTGGTTGACAAGTGCTCTCAAAAAGTCAATATCATTTGTTTTAATATGTTTTTTGCACATGGGGAATTCCTCTGATGTTGTTTCATGATTCCGTTTACATATACTGTATATTTGGCGCCAGCTGGACCTTTGTGAACACCGTCAGTATGAGTCAACTCCGTCTGTACATCAGTTCTGTAATTATGTGTGAACTCCATCATTATGTGTCAACTCCGTCAGTATTTGTCAACCCCATCAGTAACTGGGTCAGCTCAGTTATTATTTGTCAACTTTGTCATTATTTTTCAAATCCGTCATTATTTGTCAACTCCATCAGTGTGTCAACTTCGTCATTTTGTGTCAATTCAGTCCGTATTTGTCAACTCTGTCATATGTCAACTCCATCGTTATTTGTCAAATCTGTCAGTATTTGTCAACTCCGTCATGTGTCAACTCCATCGTTATTTGTCAAATCTGTCAGTATTTGTCAACTCTGTTATTGTGTGTCAACTCCACCAGTATGTGTCAGCTCTGTCAGTATATGTCAACTCCGTGAGTATTTGTCAACTCCATCAGTATTTGTCTTCTCCATCAGTATGTGTCCACTCCGTGAGTATTTGTCAACTCCGTCATTGTGTGTCAACTCCATCAGTATTTGTCTTCTCCATCAGTATGTCAACTCATCAGTATGTGTCAACTCCATCATTATGTGTCAACTCCGTCAGTATTTGTCAACCCCATCAGTAACTGGGTCAGCTCAGTTATTATTTGTCAACTTTGTCATTATTTTTCAAATCCGTCTTTATTTGTCAACTCTGTCAGTATTTGTCAACTCCATCAGTGTGTCAACTTCGTCATTTTGTGTCAATTCAGTCCGTATTTGTCAACTCCGTCATGTGTCAACTCCATCGTTATTTGTCAAATCTGTCAGTATTTGTCAACTCTGTTATTGTGTGTCAACTCCATCAGTATTTGTCAACTCCGTCATGTGTCAACTCCATCGTTATTTGTCAAATCTGTCAGTATTTGTCAACTCTGTTATTGTGTGTCAACTCCACCAGTATGTGTCAACTCTGTCAGTATTTGTCAACTCCGTCATGTGTCAGCTCCATCGTTATTTGTCAAATCTGTCAGTATTTGTCAACTCCGTTATTGTGTGTCAACTCCATCGTTATTTGTCAAATCTGTCAGTATTTGTCAACTCTGTTATTGTATGTCAACTCCATCAGTATTTGTCAACTCCGTCATGTGTCAGCTCCATCGTTATTTGTCAAATCTGTCAGTATTTGTCAACTCTGTTATTGTGTGTCAACTCCACCAGTATGTGTCAGCTCTGTCAGTATATGTCAACTCCGTGAGTATTTGTCAACTCCATCAGTATTTGTCTTCTCCATCAGTATGTGTCCACTCCGTGAGTATTTGTCAACTCCGTCATTGTGTGTCAACTCCATCAGTATTTGTCTTCTCCATCAGTATGTCAACTCATCAGTATGTGTCAACTCCATCATTATGTGTCAACTCCGTCAGTATTTGTCAACCCCATCAGTAACTGGGTCAGCTCAGTTATTATTTGTCAACTTTGTCATTATTTTTCAAATCCGTCATTATTTGTCAACTCTGTCAGTATTTGTCAACTCCATCAGTGTGTCAACTTCGTCATTTTGTGTCAATTCAGTCCGTATTTGTCAACTCCGTCATGTGTCAACTCCATCGTTATTTGTCAAATCTGTCAGTATTTGTCAACTCCGTTATTGTGTGTCAACTCCATCAGTATTTGTCAACTCCGTCATGTGTCAACTCCATCGTTATTTGTCAAATCTGTCAGTATTTGTCAACTCTGTTATTGTGTGTCAACTCCACCAGTATGTGTCAACTCTGTCAGTATTTGTCAACTCCGTCATGTGTCAGCTCCATCGTTATTTGTCAAATCTGTCAGTATTTGTCAACTCCGTTATTGTGTGTCAACTCCATCGTTTTTTGTCAAATCTGTCAGTATTTGTCAACTCTGTTATTGTGTGTCAACTCCATCAGTATTTGTCAACTCCGTCATGTGTCAGCTCCATCGTTATTTGTCAAATCTGTCAGTATTTGTCAACTCTGTTATTGTGTGTCAACTCCATCGTTATTTGTCAAATCTGTCAGTATTTGTCAACTCTGTTATTGTGTGTCAACTCCATCGTTATTTGTCAAATCTGTCAGTATTTGTCAACTCTGTTATTGTGTGTCAACTCCACCAGTATGTGTCAGCTCTGTCAGTATATGTCAACTCCGTGAGTATTTGTCAACTCCATCAGTATTTGTCTTCTCCATCAGTATGTGTCCACTCCGTGAGTATTTGTCAACTCCGTCATTGTGTGTCAACTCCATCAGTATTTGTCTTCTCCATCAGTATGTCAACTCATCAGTATGTGTCAACTCCATCAGTATACTGTATGTCAACTCCTTGAGTATTTGTCAACTCCATCAGTATGTGTCAACTCTGTCAGTATGTGTCAACTCCATCAGTATTTAACACCATCAGGTGTTTGAGAGAAATATCTTATTGTTTTTTTCAATTGATTGCGTTAAACATTAAAACATCAACTGAAGTACATGATATCATGTCTGATTTACCTAGGAACATTGGTTATATATGTTTAATATTAAAAGCAGCCTAGAGAATTAAGAAATTTAGGAACTGGATTGTTCATAAATGAGAGAATGTATTTTTGTCACTTAGCTCCTTTGCTGAACACCATTATTACATAATGGAAGACTTTACACTGTTGTTGGATGGATCAGATTAAAATATCACGCTTTGTAATGCGTCTGACGGAGTATCATTAGTCTGTTCCCATCATCAGCATATAAACACGACCCTCAAACTATGATTCACCTGATCGATGTGCAGTCAACAATAATTGATTTCACCCCATGCCTGTGTTTTGCTGCAGGCTTTGATTGGTTTCTATTAAGAAGGAGTTGACTCAGTGACCAAAGGCTAGTCATTAAAGGCCCGAGACTCTTTCATGGCGGTAAGTTGATTTAAACCGCAAGAGGTGATTAAGGGGCGTTCGCCGCACAGACCCGAAGCTATTCTCTGCTACTGATCTACTGCGCCTTTGATTCAGAGGCTAAATAAATTTATATATCGCTGAGGCACGATGGAAACATTTTTAGATTTCACCATGCAAGGCACCGTGTCACATTAGAAATGCAATGCTTCATTGAAACACCGTAAACGCGACATGGTGTAGTCATAAATGTGAATGTGGATGCCTTGAGTATATGAGTTTAGAAATACTCTCGAAGCACTTGACCAATCACAACACACCGCTCCAGCCCGACCAATCAGAGCACATTGTGCGTTTCAGAAGGAGGGGCTTCATAGAAACAGGGCGTTACTGACAGACTGGGAGGAGAGGAGCTGAACAATGTCAAAAATAACATTCGAGCATGAAAATCTGTTCTAATCTGTTCACCCAAGAGTTTGACAAAGGACATAATAGAGAAATGAGTGATTTCGGGCTGAGTCAGAGCAAGATGGCTGGGTCTTCGGTGTGTCTCGGCGTTAACAAAACCCTCAGGTCTGTGTGTACGATCCACTTGCCCTCGTCTAATGTCTGTTTGGCATGGTAATGAGAAAAGGTGGTGGCATCGCGTTGCATATCAGACATGGTTTGTATTCATTGGGAACAGCTCTGAGAAATGGGACTAATCAAAATGTGCAAATTAAACCTCCCAGTGAATTGATTCCTTTTATCCAATTGATATTCCACACATGCCCAGGTTCAATTGAAAAATGTGCGAGCCACCTCGGGTTCACAAGCTCATATTTAAAAAGGTGGAAGATATCACCATGACATGTGCTCTGCCTTTTCAGCACTTAAATGTAAGATCTCTGTTGTTCGTTTTTCAGTGCGTTTCAATGCGTGTGTTGATTCTGAATCGTTGTGGCCCAGAAACACATTTGGACTTTTATAAATGATAAATGAAGGCCTCGGACTTTCTATTTATTATTATTATTACTTCTGTGTGTGTGTGTGTGTGTGTGTGTGTAACCCACTGCAAACTGTTGTTAAAAAAAGGATTTAAATGGTGGCTGTGATAAAAACAATCAAAAAAATATACATTTTTCAAAAATAAATGAATGAGGTTAAGTAAAAATATAATGCGTTTTGAAAATATTTAACAATCTTCTTCTATCTTTATTTTTTTGTCATGAAAAATGGACATTTTAATCCCATAATTTTATCTCATAATTATGATTTTTAAAACATGATTTCAAATTTTTTGTCATGACTTAGACTTTTTAACCTTATAATTTTGAATCTTTGACTCATAAAGTCATAATTAATACCTTTCATCTCATATGCATGACTTTTTGTCATTTTATTTCATAATTATGACTTTTAATTTTCAGTCATATTTTCGACTTTTTATCAGAACTTTGACTTTTTAAATCAGTTTTTATTTTTAATTTCATAATTAACTTTAAAGTCATAATTTTGACTTTTCATCTCATAATTGTATCATAATTTTGACTCAAGTCATGATTTTGACTTTTTTTATTGGAGAATTTTGACTTAATTTCATAATTATGACATTTAAAATCATAATTCCCACTTTTCATCTCACAATTAAGTCATAATTTTGACTGTTTAAATCATAATTTTGACTTTTCGGCTAATAATTATGGCTTAGTATGTAAATTTTTTATCTCATAATGTCATACTTATGACTTACCAGAACATGATTTGTTTTTATTTACTTTTTTATGTGGCAGAAAAGAGCTTCCACAGCTCAAAACTGACATTAAACATGCTTAGAATCACATTTCTCCACAAACGGCTCCATCAAAAACCTGTGGAATTGTGCATTATAATTAGTTTTATTTGCAAATAAAGTGTTACCAGGGATGAATATCAGGAAATATCTGACCGTATTTCGGAGAGGATTAATGTGGGTCACAGCTCAGATCATTTGGTCACAGGAGAATTTGATGAGACCTCTGATGCTTTGACTTTTCTCAGGAGAAGGTGTGAGTTGAATGTAAATAAATAAATAAGATGAAGGAAACTCAAGCCAAAGTCTATTTGCTCCATGAGAAACACTGAGAGATTAAAGAGAGCTCCTGCACATGAAACCTTGTCAACATCATGCATTAACATGATTCATTTCCATGTGCGAGGACGCGTCTCAGATGAAAACAAATGTATCTCAGCAAGCTCAAAATGAAGCTCAAAGCGTGAGAAAACAGATAAAAACTGGAGAAAGGCGGTTCTGAGCGTTTATAGGTGAGTGTCAGATGAAAAGACCTCAGCACTCTGATCTGAAATCCACCTTGATCAAACGCTGGTCTTTTATTATGTGAACACATTGAAACTGGCAGATGTATTTGCATATAAATGGTCTCCACGGCTTGCCGTCAGACCACAGTTCTTTTCTATTTTTATGGATGGGACATTTCAAAACAGTCATATTTATATTGACTTCGACACCTTTCAGAGTGTATGCTTTTGTCTGCTAACTCAAGGGATTTTGAACAAACCCTAAATCCTCAAATCATGCGTAACAATCATGTTCTGTTTTCTGTTATTTTAGTTTGTATTTCATTGTTCCCCTATATTTCTTTTGATCACAACATTCCCACCTCTTTTCTGTTTCCCAGGCTTCATTTAAGTCCATTTTCATGCTCGCTAACTTCCCTCCGTCTTCCGTTGCACAAGCGCCCACTACTGGCGGAAGCCTTGCGATGTGTTTAAATGGAACGTGCTAAACTCTTCATCACTGGAATCCGGAATGGAGCTGACTTATTATTTACACTATTTTCCCTACAAATTTGTTTTGTGTACCATTATACAGGCCTGTATTCAGGGTCGGGGAGTAACGAAACACAAGTAACTTAGTGACGCATTTAAAATGCAACATTTGAGTGACTGTGTTTGATTTGAAATGGCTGGTAATCAGATTCCAGTTCCATCTGAAAAGTGTTTTAGATTACCAAAGTGATTACTTTGAGTTTTAATGTCATTTAAACAGCGATTGGTGATTCTCTGACTCTGACCGTCTGAAAAAGACGAGTTCAGTTTCATGTTTTCCACTGTTTTCATGTTTTGGGAGTCATTTTATTATTCACTCGACACTGTGACTTTTTCTCACTATTTGTTTTTTCCCTCACAATTGTGAGTTTGTGTTTCACAATTCTGACTTCTTTTACTCAGAATTTCGAGATTTTTAAACTCACAATTGCAAGTTATAAAGTCAGAATTGGGAGATAAAAACTTGCAATACTGACTTTTTTCTTGCAATTATGAATTTAGTGTGTGAGTTTATATCTCATAATTCTGACTTTTCTCAATATTGTGAGTTTATATCTCATAATTCTGACTTTTCTCAATATTGTCAGTTTATATCTCATAATTCTGACTTTTCTCAATATTGTGAGTTTATATCTCATAATTCTGACTTTTCTCAATATTGTGAGTTTATTTCTCATAATTCTGACTTTTCTCAATATTGTGAGTTTATATCTCATAATTCTGACTTTTCTCAATATTGTGAGTTTATATCTCATAATTCTGACTTTTCTCAATATTGTGAGTTTATATCTCATAATTCTGACTTTTCTCAATATTGTGAGTTTATTTCTCATAATTCTGACTTTTCTCAATATTGTGAGTTTATATCTCATAATTCTGACTTTTCTCAATATTGTGAGTTTATATCTCATAATTCTGACTTTCCTCAATATTGTGAGTTTATATCTCATAATTCTGACTTTCCTCAATATTGTGAGTTTATATCTCATAATTCTGACTTTTCTCAATATTGTGAGTTTATATCTCATAATTCTGACTTTTCTCAATATTGTGAGTTTATTTCTCATAATTCTGACTTTTCTCAATATTGTGAGTTTATTTCTCATAATTCTGACTTTTCTCAATATTGTGAGTTTATATCTCATAATTCTGACTTTTCTCAATATTGTGAGTTTATTTCTCATAATTCTGACTTTTCTCAATATTGTGAGTTTATATCTCATAATTCTGACTTTCCTCAATATTGTCAGTTTATATCTCATAATTCTGACTTTTCTCAATATTGTCAGTTTATATCTCATAATTCTGACTTTTCTCAATATTGTGAGTTTATATCTCATAATTCTGACTTTTCTCAATATTGTGAGTTTATATCTCATAATTCTGACTTTTCTCAATATTGTCAGTTTATATCTCATAATTCTGACTTTTCTCAATATTGTGAGTTTATATCTCATAATTCTGACTTTTCTCAATATTGTGAGTTTATTTCTCATAATTCTGACTTTTCTCAATATTGTGAGTTTATATCTCATAATTCTGACTTTTCTCAATATTGTGAGTTTATATCTCATAATTCTGACTTTTCTCAATATTGTGAGTTTATATCTCATAATTCTGACTTTTCTCAATATTGTGAGTTTATTTCTCATAATTCTGACTTTTCTCAATATTGTGAGTTTATATCTCATAATTCTGACTTTTCTCAATATTGTGAGTTTATTTCTCATAATTCTGACTTTTCTCAATATTGTGAGTTTATATCTCATAATTCTGACTTTTCTCAATATTGTGAGTTTATATCTCATAATTCTGACTTTTCTCAATATTGTGAGTTTATTTCTCATAATTCTGACTTTTCTCAATATTGTCAGTTTATATCTCATAATTCTGACTTTTCTCAATATTGTGAGTTTATATCTCATAATTCTGACTTTCCTCAATATTGTGAGTTTATATCTCATAATTCTGACTTTTCTCAATATTGTGAGTTTATATCTCATAATTCTGACTTTTCTCAATATTGTGAGTTTATTTCTCATAATTCTGACTTTTCTCAATATTGTGAGTTTATATCTCATAATTCTGACTTTCCTCAATATTGTCAGTTTATATCTCATAATTCTGACTTTTCTCAATATTGTCAGTTTATATCTCATAATTCTGACTTTTCTCAATATTGTGAGTTTATATCTCATAATTCTGACTTTTCTCAATATTGTGAGTTTATTTCTCATAATTCTGACTTTTCTCAATATTGTGAGTTTATATCTCATAATTCTGACTTTTCTCAATATTGTGAGTTTATATCTCATAATTCTGACTTTTCTCAATATTGTGAGTTTATATCTCATAATTCTGACTTTTCTCAATATTGTGAGTTTATTTCTCATAATTCTGACTTTTCTCAATATTGTGAGTTTATATCTCATAATTCTGACTTTTCTCAATATTGTGAGTTTATATCTCATAATTCTGACTTTCCTCAATATTGTGAGTTTATATCTCATAATTCTGACTTTTCTCAATATTGTGAGTTTATATCTCATAATTCTGACTTTTCTCAATATTGTGAGTTTATATCTCATAATTCTGACTTTTCTCAATATTGTCAGTTTATTTCTCATAATTCTGACTTTTCTCAATATTGTGAGTTTATATCTCATAATTCTGACTTTTCTCAATATTGTGAGTTTATATCTCATAATTCTGACTTTTCTCAATATTGTCAGTTTATATCTCATAATTCTGACTTTTCTCAATATTGTGAGTTTATTTCTCATAATTCTGACTTTTCTCAATATTGTGAGTTTATATCTCATAATTCTGACTTTCCTCAATATTGTCAGTTTATATCTCATAATTCTGACTTTTCTCAATATTGTCAGTTTATATCTCATAATTCTGACTTTCCTCAATATTGTCAGTTTATATCTCATAATTCTGACTTTTCTCAATATTGTGAGTTTATATCTCATAATTCTGACTTTTCTCAATATTGTGAGTTTATATCTCATAATTCTGACTTTTCTCAATATTGTCAGTTTATATCTCATAATTCTGACTTTTCTCAATATTGTCAGTTTATATCTCATAATTCTGACTTTTCTCAATATTGTGAGTTTATATCTCATAATTCTGACTTTTCTCAATATTGTGAGTTTATTTCTCATAATTCTGACTTTTCTCAATATTGTGAGTTTATATCTCATAATTCTGACTTTTCTCAATATTGTGAGTTTATATCTCATAATTCTGACTTTTCTCAATATTGTGAGTTTATTTCTCATAATTCTGACTTTTCTCAATATTGTGAGTTTATATCTCATAATTCTGACTTTCCTCAATATTGTGAGTTTATATCTCATAATTCTGACTTTTCTCAATATTGTGAGTTTATATCTCATAATTCTGACTTTTCTCAATATTGTGAGTTTATTTCTCATAATTCTGACTTTTCTCAATATTGTGAGTTTATTTCTCATAATTCTGACTTTTCTCAATATTGTGAGTTTATATCTCATAATTCTGACTTTTCTCAATATTGTGAGTTTATTTCTCATAATTCTGACTTTTCTCAATATTGTCAGTTTATATCTCATAATTCTGACTTTTCTCAATATTGTCAGTTTATATCTCATAATTCTGACTTTTCTCAATATTGTCAGTTTATATCTCATAATTCTGACTTTTCTCAATATTGTCAGTTTATATCTCATAATTCTGACTTTTCTCAATATTGTGAGTTTATTTCTCATAATTCTGACTTTTCTCAATATTGTCAGTTTATATCTCATAATTCTGACTTTTCTCAATATTGTGAGTTTATTTCTCATAATTCTGACTTTTCTCAATATTGCGAGTTTATATCTCATAATTCTGACTTTTCTCAATATTGTGAGTTTATATCCCATAATTCTGACTTTTCTCAATATTGTCAGTTTATATCTCATAATTCTGACTTTCCTCAATATTGTGAGTTTATATCTCATAATTCTGACTTTTCTCAATATTGTGAGTTTATATCCCATAATTCTGACTTTTCTCAATATTGTCAGTTTATATCTCATAATTCTGACTTTTCTCAATATTGTGAGTTTATATCTCATAATTCTGACTTTTCTCAATATTGTCAGTTTATATCTCATAATTCTGACTTTTCTCAATATTGTGAGTTTATATCTCATAATTCTGACTTTTCTCAATATTGTGAGTTTATATCCCATAATTCTGACTTTTCTCAATATTGTCAGTTTATATCTCATAATTCTGACTTTCCTCAATATTGTGAGTTTATATCTCATAATTCTGACTTTTCTCAATATTGTGAGTTTATATCCCATAATTCTGACTTTTCTCAATATTGTCAGTTTATATCTCATAATTCTGACTTTCCTCAATATTGTGAGTTTATATCTCATAATTCTGACTTTTCTCAATATTGTGAGTTTATATCCCATAATTCTGACTTTTCTCAATATTGTGAGTTTATATCTCATAATTCTGACTTTTCTCAATATTGTGAGTTTATATCTCATAATTCTGACTTTCCTCAATATTGTGAGTTTATATCTCATAATTCTGACTTTTCTCAATATTGTGAGTTTATATCTCATAATTCTGACTTTTCTCAATATTGTGAGTTTATATCTCATAATTCTGACTTTTCTCAATATTGTGAGTTTATATCTCATAATTCTGACTTTTCTCAATATTGTGAGTTTATATCTCATAATTCTGACTTTTCTCAATATTGTGAGTTTATATCTCATAATTCTGACTTTTCTCAATATTGTGAGTTTATATCTCATAATTCTGACTTTCCTCAATATTGTGAGTTTATATCTCATAATTCTGACTTTTCTCAATATTGTGAGTTTATATCCCATAATTCTGACTTTTCTCAATATTGTCAGTTTATATCTCATAATTCTGACTTTCCTCAATATTGTGAGTTTATATCTCATAATTCTGACTTTTCTCAATATTGTGAGTTTATATCCCATAATTCTGACTTTTCTCAATATTGTGAGTTTATATCTCATAATTCTGACTTTTCTCAATATTGTGAGTTTATATCTCATAATTCTGACTTTCCTCAATATTGTGAGTTTATATCTCATAATTCTGACTTTTCTCAATATTGTGAGTTTATATCTCATAATTCTGACTTTTCTCAATATTGTGAGTTTATATCTCATAATTCTGACTTTTCTCAATATTGTGAGTTTATATCTCATAATTCTGACTTTTCTCAATATTGTGAGTTTATATCTCATAATTCTGACTTTTCCTCAATATTGTGAGTTTATATCTCATAATTCTGACTTTTCTCAATATTGTGAGTTTATATCCCATAATTCTGACTTTTCTCAATATTGTGAGTTTATATCTCATAATTCTGACTTTTCTCAATATTGTGAGTTTATATCTCATAATTCTGACTTTTCCTCAATATTGTGAGTTTATATCTCATAATTCTGACTTTTCTCAATATTGTGAGTTTATTTCTCATAATTCTGACTTTTCTCAATATTGTGAGTTTATATCTCATAATTCTGACTTTTCTCAATATTGTCAGTTTATGTCTCATAATTCTGACTTTTCTCAATATTGTCAGTTTATATCTCATAATTCTGACTTTTCTCAATATTGTGAGTTTATTTCTCATAATTCTGACTTTTCTCAATATTGTGAGTTTATATCTCATAATTCTGACTTTTCTCAATATTGTCAGTTTATATCTCATAATTCTGACTTTTCTCAATATTGTCAGTTTATATCTCATAATTCTGACTTTTCTCAATATTGTCAGTTTATATCTCATAATTCTGACTTTTCTCAATATTGTGAGTTTATTTCTCATAATTCTGACTTTTCTCAATATTGCGAGTTTATATCTCATAATTCTGACTTTTCTCAATATTGTGAGTTTATATCCCATAATTCTGACTTTTCTCAATATTGTGAGTTTATATCTCATAATTCTGACTTTTCTCAATATTGTGAGTTTATTTCTCATAATTCTGACTTTTCTCAATATTGTGAGTTTATATCTCATAATTCTGACTTTTCCTCAATATTGTGAGTTTATATCTCATAATTCTGACTTTTCTCAATATTGTGAGTTTATATCTCATAATTCTGACTTTTCTCAATATTGTCAGTTTATGTCTCATAATTCTGACTTTTCTCAATATTGTCAGTTTATATCTCATAATTCTGACTTTTCTCAATATTGTCAGTTTATGTCTCATAATTCTGACTTTTCTCAATATTGTCAGTTTATATCTCATAATTCTGACTTTTCTCAATATTGTCAGTTTATGTCTCATAATTCTGACTTTTCTCAATATTGTCAGTTTATATCTCATAATTCTGACTTTTCTCAATATTGTGAGTTTATATCTCATAATTCTGACTTTTCTCAATATTGTGAGTTTATATCTCATAATTCTGACTTTTCTCAATATTGTGAGTTTATTTCTCATAATTCTGACTTTTCTCAATATTGTGAGTTTATATCTCATAATTCTGACTTTATAACTCACAATTGCAACTTTATATCATGCAATTCTGAGGGAAAAAGTCAGAATTGTGAGATAAAAACTCACAATGATCTTTTTTGTGTTTGTTTCACACTTATTAGTATTCCAAAGTATTCTAAAGTATTTAGATGAAGTGACTAAACTTGAGTAATGGAACGAAATACGTCACAAAGGACTTTTTAAAGCATGTATTTTGTAATCTGTAGTGAAATACATTTTAAAAGTAACACACCCAGCCCTGCCTGTATGTATGCTCGGCCTGTTGGCGAAAATATATAAAAAATGACACAAACAAAAATGAAAATACATTAAACTATAACTGTCAGAGTTAAGGTAGCTACAGTATGAAATGTGGTTCAAAGTCAAAATAACTCCAGTATCATACTCTAGAGTTCTGTGGGTCGGGGGTAATCTCTTTTGGGATTTCAATCTCTGTTGTGATGTCACAATCGTGACTACGGATGCCTTTAGTGTACATATCGACACACTCACTTGACGAAGTTGAACGCATTTCAAAATGCCGGCGAGGATTCCCCCTAGAGGAAGTTCACGAGTGGAGATAAAAGCAGCCCTACTGATTATGCACCGTTTTGTTGCTATGGTTACTGATTGTTTTGAGCACCTGTTTCTTGTTCAGTTTATGTTCTCCTGTGTATTTAAGCCCTCGGGTTGGTTCTCCTCACTGTTTTGTGTTGCTCTTATGTTGACTCCTGCCTTCTGGATTGCTTTCTTAAGGCCATTTACAAAAAGAACAATAACTATATTTGCGTCCATGTCAACGAACCATAACGGTCTGTTTTTTCTGTGGTTATAAGTGTGTATAACATGTTTTTGCTGTTCGTGTCGCATTTACACGGCTTTAACCAGCAGGTGTCCTCAGCATGCTATATTTCGAGAGAATAGCTAGTGTAATCGATCTAATCTAACAGTGAATTTAGCTGACGAAGTCAAAATAGTGGAATAAAAACAACACTAGTCTTTTTCAGCGCTACTTCAAAGGAAGCAGCGCGATGTTGTCGACCAGCGCCGATACCTGAGGTGATTTTACGTTACACCATTTGCTAGCCTGACGTCATGATCTCATCGTTAAAACTTCTCACCATTTATTCCGAGAGAATGACCGATTGTTTTCCATAAATCCATTTTCTTGAAAAGGGGGTTTGACTTGACAAAAAGTAGTGGATTTTTCTGGAGATTCTGATTGGCTGTCAGTGTTTTATCGTTGAACAGCTTCTAAAAGTGATCTTTTCTCTATGTCCTTATCGGACATTGCTATTCTTTTATATTTAGAATGATGTTTAGAACTATATCTATATCTACTGTATATCCGTGGCCCGTTTAGTCTTTGTTTTTGTAAATAAACTAAGGGTACGTTTACACGAAGGCAATGCAATAAACATGTAAAGGCCTTTCCTGCGCTTTTATTTTGCGTACAGATGACGACGTTGTCAAAACGATCCTTGAAAACGAGTAAAATCACTATATTCTGCTGTCAGGCCAGTAGATGGCGATGTCTCGTTGTAAAGAAACACTACCGACTGAACATGAAATATGCATGTTATATACGCATGTATATTGAAACCTGTTTTCAAAAAAATTATATTTTCAGTTCCCCAAAATTTTAATGCAACATTTTCTTCATAAAAGTAAAAATGCTGCTTAACCCTGTAAAACCTTACAAATGAAATAATCTAATCTATTTTTTTTTTTTAAACAGAACTCGCAAACAAAAAAAATGTACATAGGCCAAACTAACAATATACGAAAGTTATTCTTACATTTACTTTATAAAAATCAAAATTTCACAGCAAAAAAAAAAACATTCACACCTTCACAGTCAGTTTGATTGACAGGCGATCTGACCAATCAGAACCCCGAATCCGCCATTGTGTGGGTCAAAGCGGTCAGGGGAGTCAGTAGATGAACGTTGGTTGAAACAACATTCCTTCTGATGTTCATCATGTTTATTTGATGCTATAAATGAACTAGAGATGATGGAGGAGCGACACATTAAACACACACTAGACGCTATTTACTGATTCAACTGCTTTAAAACATCATGAAACCGTTTCATACGTCGTCAGTGTCCAGGATGTATTTTTCACCGCGTGAGAACATGATGTGTGGCGTGAGAGCGGACACGGCAACAGTAACTAAAGGGGGCGGGGCTTTGCGAAGGTTCAATTCATTCTGCGATTCCACACGATGCTTTAAAAAGTGCTGTTTACATACTCAACTCACTTGATTTGGCAACAGGACAACAAGGAAATACATCAACACTGAAGAAAACCGATCTTTACGGAGTGATGAAGAGTTTGCACTGACGTTCCAACTGCTTGACAAAGAGGCAAATCTGATGTGAAAATTTGCCAAAACACTTTGACGCTCGTATTCAGCGGCTGTTGAACCAGGGATGTTTACACTGCGGCCTGTCATTCGTTTTCAACCCAGTGCTCAACCCTATTGCAAAAGTGCATTACATGCTGCCATGAGCACATCAAAACACCGAAACCAGATACAGTTAACAAGCAACCACCTGCAGTGAAATATACTGCGCCGTGTGAACAGTCCGGCTAGATATAAACATACGGACAGATGTAAAGACAACGCGCCTTTGTGTTTTAATCCTCGGAGATCTGGGACGGTGTCGATCTTTCCGCAGATAAAATCTGTGTCGGATTGATTTGCGTAGCCATCCGTCAGTACGGAGGTTTAATTGATGCAGAAATAATCTGACTGTCAAAGGCATGTTAATACCGTCTTCCCTCGCTGCGAATGTGACAGTGTCGGGAGAACAGCATCGTGTCAACAGCGCTGGATTCCTAAAGGCTTCGTCTAATCTCTCAGTTCTGTTTGCAGAGCGAACAGGCTGATACACGTACGACTCCATCTGATAGCATCTGAATTTAGAGTTTGTTAGACGTGGCAAAAACGGTCACCTTGATGAGGAAAATGGCGGAAACTATTTTTAAGTGCAGTGATTCAAAGTGTAACTCTATAAAGTCAACCTTTGTCAGACTGAAAATATCCAAAGATATTTTAAAAAAGAACAAAGACATTGGCTTTGCTGTTTCAGTCCCCTCTGTGATGCTACGAGAGCCATTTGGGAACACACAAAGGAGCTGATAGTGGTCAAGATGCCTGTGCATCGGGGGTCAATGAATCGTCACACCTTTAGTACAGTGGGGGAAGTTTTACCTCTGATTGGTCATTAGTTTGAACGTCTCACATTTGGGTTTCAGTCACATGGTCAAGGAACAGGATAAAAGAAGATTGCAGCTATTGCTCTGTCTCTTCTTCTTCTTCTTACGCTCTGCTTTCTTGCTGTCTCTTCTTTTACTCTCTTACTTTGTCTTTCTCTCTCTATCTATCTCTCAGGTCGCTTTTTACATACATGCTGGGTACGATTAATGGTATATGTTTTTCATCATCTCATCTATTTTGTAATCATTTTAAGTGTGACCATAAACCAATATATTGTCATTAAACTCGTTCACTACAAATGATGTGCTAACTAGTTCTGCCTTGGTATTAACTGTGATATGTTACCTATTGCAATATAATATTGTCACATTATAGCAACGCTCTCCCACATATTTAGCTATTATAACTGCGCTTATTTCCGTCGTTGGTATAAGTGGCAGTGGGTGGTAATAGACAAGAAATGTACAGTTTTCTACCATCTTGCTGATAATATTTCTTAAGTCATTCGACTCATACACCTTATAATATTTCTAAGGCCTTTACATGAACTGAAAAACCTGTCGCACACAATCGTTTTAGTGATTGACCCTTTACAAAGACCTGCTGCTGCGTCTGACAAGACACTGACGACGTATGAAACGGTTTCATGATGTTTTAAAGCAGTTGAATCAGTAAATAGCGTCTAGTGTGTGTTTAATGTGTCGCTCCTCCATCATCTCTAGTTCATTTATAGCATCAAATAAACATGATGAACATCAGAAGGAATGTTGTTTCAACCAACGTTCATCTACTGACTCCCCTGACCGCTTTGACCCACAAAATGACGGATTCGGGGTTACGATTGGTCAGATCGCCTGTCAATCAAACTGCCGGCGAAGGGTCGACTGAATGCAGTGAGCTCAGAGCTCGAGTTCAAATAAAATACAATGTTTTATGCAACAAATTTGCATGTTTATTAGAGAAGTTTAGCAACAAGCAAATGCCAAAATCACAAATGAAGACATCTAGATTTTGGCGGGAAAAACACAGTTTGCAAATTATGACAGTATTTAGTATTGTTACTAAAACAAAAACTGCAATTAGTTATTTTTTATATACCATGACTTTAATAATATATAAATACATAAATATATATATATATATATATATATATATATATATATATATTTAAATATATAATCACAGTTTTAGTAAAAATAATGAATATCTAAGGGTCACGCTGTGGACACTGAATGACGTTCCTGAGGTGAAAGTAATGATTTCATTCTCAAGCTGTTTTATTGACGTCTTTCTGCGGTTGAGAGATTACACGCAAACTCATCCACGCATAGATCGTCTGTTCTTCCTCTTCTGCGCTTTTCCCTGTTGTGGCGGTCAGCAAACACTGTTGCATTCCCGTGTGCGCCCCCTTCTGGAGTGGAGTGTGACTGACTGTGTGAAACATGTTCTGTTACACCACTAATATATATATATATATATATATATTAGATGAAAAACTAAAGCATAAAAAATTGGTGGGAGAATAAAAGACATATTTTTATTACAAATGCCAGTATCCTGTTGCTCTCCTTGTCTGAACAATCAGGTGAAGTGTGTGAGGTAATGTTTACTCATTTTGAATCATAGCAACCGTCCCACGAGCGTTCACTCTGAGTCCGACACTTATTTTTGTTCTGGCTCATTTGTTGTATTATTAATAACAGACTCTTTCACTGCAAGTCAAAGAATATTTGCTGAAGTAGTTGTCAGCTGTGTTCCTCCGGCGATGTTATCAGAGCTTAAGCAACTTGTCGTGTGTTTCATTACCCCTGCGGTTTCTCCATATATCTGAGCGCTGCATGTTTCGGCTTGATAATTGATCCAGAAAACTATAAATTAAAGTAAAGCTGACATGAACCTTTTATGGTTAACACTAATACTCAATTTACCATGAACTCTATGCCAATAGACTGTTGTCAGTTAGCGAATGGAAATCAACTCAATGAACTGCTTAATGTTCCCGCAGGGCAAAGCCTTCCGACTTGAGCAAGACTTGAGTATGTACAGATAGCAGAGATGTGTTTTATCTGCTTAGGTTTGTCATGACATAATCAGATATTTAACTATTTAAAATGTGGGGCTAAAATTAGATACGTGCAGGCCGTTTCAACGGTCTTATTTCTCAACTGTTCTAGCGTAGGATTGTCCATTCCACTCATGCTTCAAGCATATCATGATCGGTAGGATTTTCAAAGAGTGTCTCGGATTTGCCCTTGGAAAACGTTCAGATATTCTGGGTTTTTTGAAAAACGTACTTTTTGCGAACGACTCCTAGGCTTTTCACCTGTTCAGTGCGAAACCAGTGATTCTCTGGAGTCAATAATTAGTAAAACATTTTTTTTTTTAAAGTAAAAATTTCGTTTCATGTCCAAAATGTTCGGAGTGGGCGTGGCCACTTTTACTAAAACAGAACGAGATCATTTCACCAAACTCACCGCACACACATGCCTCAGTCTTTGGTCGCAAAAGGATGAAAAAGGAAAAAAAAACATGTTCAGATTGAGGAACACATTTGAAAACATGTAGAAATCTAAGTCATAAATGTTCACCCAAAAATGCAGAGAGCAGGACCTGAGGGTGGGGTTTGGGTTTGGGTCTGAGGCTGAGACTAGTCTAAAATCTACATGTCATGTCAACAAAGGCATGCTAACGATGCTTGATTACAATGGCTCCAAACTGGCTGTTGGGGGATTTAAAGGACCCGGCATTGGTCATGTTGCCCTGGGGGTACGACCTCTGACCTCCAGTGATTCAGTTTGAGCTGCATTCTGTTCTAATGACATGACTTATTGAAGAGATTCATTTAATTACTGACACCACCATTATACATGATATAAAGTCAGAATTGTGAGATATAAAGTCAGAATTGTGAGATATAAAGTCAGAATTGAGATATAAAGTCAGAATTGAGAGTTATAAAGTCAGAATTGTGAGATATAAAGTCAGAATTGAGAGATATAAAGTCAGAATTGAGAGATATAAAGTCAGAATTGTGAGATATAAAGTCAGAATTGAGAGTTATAAAGTCAGAATTGTGAGATATAAAGTCAGAATTGAGAGATATAAAGTCAGAATTGAGAGATATAAAGTCAGAATTGTGAGATATAAAGTCAGAATTGTGATATATAAAGTCAGAATTGAGAGATATAAAGTCAGAATTGTGAGATATAAAGTCAGAATTGCGAGATATAAAGTCAGAATTGAGAGATATAAAGTCAGAATTGTGAGATATAAAGTCAGAATTGCGAGATATAAGAAACAAGTTTCCAAATGAAGGAGAAGCCTAATTAATGACAGAATGTTCATTTTTGGGTGAATTGACACTTTAAACACATTTTACCATAATCAAATGTATTTCCGCTTAAATATCAACTCAGAAAATGAAAGAAAACAAAGATTCCACCTGTGGCCATCAAACACATTCACATGCATCTGAAAGGACCACGTGCGAATAAAATGTGACATGCAATATCAGCTCGAAAGGAAAGAATGAGAGGATGGAAGGAATGTTAGACAGAAAGGAGAGGAGGCTAGACCTCCACTTTGATCACTGGCCCGTTGCAGCCCCCGAATACGGACACGGCTCCACAACCTCCGAGGAATGTGGTTTCAAATACCTCCTTTGCTCCTGTCCTCTCCTCTCACACCCTCGCAGCTGGACTAATAACTCACAGACATGTTTGATTCAGAGCGCATACATTCATTTATGAAGCGTCGTCTCTCCACTGCGAATCTATTGAACCCTATTTTAACATGACTTCATTGTGCTGCTGAAACTGACTGTCATGCTTGTTTTCCACATTCTCTCTGTGATTCATCACATATTTTGTAAGGGACTGAATACAGCTTTTAAAAGAACTAGAATCAATCAAAATGCTGTGTGATTCATGCATGCAATAAAATAATCCCTTTAAAGGAATAGTGCACCCAAAAATGTTTGAATGTTGTAAGCTGTTTTCCTATTAAACTGTGCCACATATAAATGTTTTTGGCAACATTTTGTTGTTAAATGATGTTTTAATCAAGTTTGTGTTCTGTTAAAGAACTTTGTGTCATTTTCTTATGCTTTCAGTGGCTTTTTGTGAAATGGTTATGGGACAATATCTTTGTTTAAAATACACACCATGTATATATATATATATATATATATATATATATATATATATATATATATATATATATATATATATGTACACGCAGGGCTGGGTGTGTTACTTTTAAAATGTATTTCACTACAGATTACAAAATACATGCTTTAAAAAGTCATTTGTAACGTATTTCGTTCCATTACTCAAGTTTAGTCACTTCATCTAAATACTTTAGAATACTTTGGAATACTAATAAGTGTGAAACAAACACAAAAAAGGTCATTGCGAGTTTTTATCTCACAATTCTGACTTTTTCCCTCAGAATTGAGTGATATAAAGTTGCAATTGTGAGTTATAAAGTCAGAATTATGAGATAAAAACTCACAATATTGAGAAAAGTCAGAATTATGAGATATAAACTCACAATATTGAGAAAAGTCAGAATTATGAGATATAAACTCACAATATTGAGAAAAGTCAGAATTATGAGAAATAAACTCGCAATATTGAGAAAAGTCAAAAATATGAGATATAAACTCACATACTAAATTCACAATTGCAAGAAAAAAAGTTAGTATTGCACGTTTTTTACCAAAATTCTGACTTTATAACTTGCAATTGTGAGTTTAAATCTCACGATTCTGAGAAAAAGAAGTCAGAATTGTGAAACACAAACTCACAATTGTGAGGGAAAAACAAATAGTGAGAAAAAGTCACAGTGTCGAGTGAATTATAAAATGACTCCCAAAACATGAAAACAGTGAAAACATGAAACTGAACTCGTCTTTTTCAGACGGTCAGAGTCAGAGAATCACCAATCGCTGTTTAAATGACATTAAAACTCAAAGTAATCACTTTGGTAATCTAAAACACTTTTCAGATGGAACTGGAATCTGATTACCAGCCATTTCAAATCAAACACTGTGACTCAAATGTTGCATTTTAAACGCGTCACTAAGTTACTCGTATGTAAGACATATATGTACATACGTCGCTGCTGCCTTAAACACGTCGGCTGTGGTCGCGAAAGGGTTACAGAAGCCTTGGTCCGCCCGGAAATGACGCGAACCAATCCCGACGCAAGGAGGCGCGTGACGTCAGCAGCCGTCGTGAGGGGATTGGAATGCTACAATGTAACAATCGCAACTGGACGCTTCAGATTAAAGCGCTGGAATGTAACATTGTATCATCGGCATCGCGAAAGCGCTCTGGATGTGACGACGAGCAGCAGCGCGTGTCTGTGAGGTGTCCGCGCGCCGTTTCACAACAACATCTGCGCGACTGAAAAGCAGGATTTATCATGTGAGGACACACGGATTTGTGAGGATTTATCCGCTCGGGAAGTTTTTGACAGGGTCTTTCTGACCAACACGCATCACGTGGGAAATTCCTCCGCTTCTCCGAAAGTACTTTCCGATGCTTCCCATCGATCCCGAGCCGCTCCGATGGTCATCAGACAGTAGTTCGGATGCTGTCTGAGGTCAAGCAGGCGCCGGAGAGCAGAGGCAGATCCACAAAAAGGGGTTTAGTTTAAGTCGCCCACATGCTCTGGATTTGGGATTGGAATCATAAGGTGGACGTCGAGAGCATCAAATCCCTGCAGGTCTGTGGAAGATGCTGTCCAGCTGGAGTTGAGACCCTCGGATTCATCTGCAAGCCGCCCCATCTGGATCTAAGGACACATGCAGGCCAAAAAACGCTATTTAATTCTGTCCTCTGCGGGTGTGTGTCTCATTCTCCTGTTTTACCTGCAGGGGCCGGCTTCCAGAAGGAGTCCGAGCCGAGGCGATGACCCCCATCCCCGCTGGCCCCCCTTCTCAGACCCCCTACGAGCCTTCAATCCCTGGGATCAGACCCAAACCGAGGACTACAATGCCCGCACGTCCCCGAGACACAGAAGACACGACGACTCCGGAGCTCGCAAGTGCGGAATGGACTCGTGCTTTGACTTCTCCTTGTGCGAGAAGAACGGCTTCAAAGTCTACGTCTACCCTCAGCAGAAAGGTGAGAAGATCTCAGAAAGCTACCTGAACATCTTGTCCTCCATCGAGGGCTCCAGGTTCTACACTTCGGACCCGGGACAGGCTTGCCTCTTCGTTCTGAACCTCGACACCCTGGACCGAGACCAGCTGTCGCCTCAGTACGTCCACAACCTCAAAAGCAAGATCCAGAACCTGAACCTGTGGAACAACGGCCGCAACCACCTGATCTTCAACCTGTACTCGGGCACGTGGCCGGATTACACGGAGGATCTGGGCTTCGACATCGGTCAGGCCATGCTGGCCAAAGCCAGCATCAGCACCGAGAACTTCAGACCCCGATTTGACATCTCCATCCCCTTGTTCTCCAAAGATCACCCGCGGACCGGAGGAGAGAGGGGCTTTCTGAAGTACAACACCATCCCTCCTTTCAGGAAGTATATGCTGGTTTTTAAAGGCAAGCGCTACCTGACAGGGATCGGATCCGACACCAGGAACGCGCTCTATCACATCCATAACGCCGAAGACGTGGTTCTCCTCACCACCTGCAAACATGGCAAAGACTGGCAGAAACACAAAGATGCCCGCTGCGACCGGGACAACGCCGAGTATGAGCGGTAAGGCCCGACGGATTTACTCCACATCTCACAACGCATCACAGGAAGAGTCATTAAAGTTTTTTAAAGATCATGAAATAAGGTCCCACATTAATAATGAGAAAAAGATGTGTTACTGTACTCCTAAAAATACAAATGTCACTAACTCTGGTGCATGAACTAAAATTAACTTTGACTTTTACAATGGATTTGTCGAGATTAACGTGAACTACGATCAATAAAAGCTTAAGAGTTTAGTTCATGTTCAGTAATGCAGTTAACCTTATTGTAAAGTTCTGCCTATAATATAATTCATGCGTCAAAGACGAAAATGTGTAACACAGCTTGGAATTGATGTTGTTTTTCTGAGCAAAAAATGAATTATCACACAGTTTAGCATGATTTACAGAAAAGCCACTAAAATGTCGTTCAGTGTCACAATCTTGTCAGGGAAATTACAAAAATCAATTCATGCCAAATTAAAGACTAATTTCTTAATCTCTGCCACTATCCTCCGTTTTCTCGGAAGTTTTTACTCATTAAAAATGTAATTTTTTTTTAATATATTTCAATACGATATAAGTGTTAAACTGAGTGACAATTGAACATTTTTTTTTTTCGCCCAAAACATTTTTGTAACCTTAAAAGTACGTTTAATGTGCTTTCTATGTGTATAGAATCACTTTTTGTATTGATGCGGACATCTAAATGTCTTTGATCCAAACATATGGTATATGCTGTATATGATTATGTTTGTGTAAATATACACACACTTAAAAAGTGTTATTATGCGTTCGATGGAAAGAAGACATTGCAAACATGATGCTCTCTTCAGTTTGTGTGTGCGGTGACTTTAAAGCGGCTGCTGTTGAAAAGTGATCTTTAGCGGATGTGTGAAGCGTGGTTGTTTGGGAGAGTGCATGTGCTTCAAGTAAATGTCGCTTTGATATTTGATTCTGATTCAGTGACATTCAGAGCAAAAATGCTGTTTGGGTTCACCGGATGAGTGAACATCTATTATGCATTCGCTATTTGAATATACATTTAAGGATAAATTCTCTGTACTTGATGTGTTATTTTACGAAGCATTATAAAGTGTTACCAAAAACACATTTGCTGTTGGGAAATACGTTGAATATCTTGATTGAAGTGCGGATGAACAAACTGCTCCGGCTTGAATGCGTGTCCGTCCGGAATATCTCGAGCAGGTCATATCCATCAGTGCCTACACTGTTGTTCAAAAGCTATGGGTTGTTTTTTAAAATCAAAAAATACAGTAAAAATTCAGATATATTTTTTAGAACGTAAATCATCTGATTTCTATGCGAATATATAGTAAAATATAATTTATACCCAGTGCTCAAAGCTGAATTCAGTGTCACGTGATCCTTCAGAAAGCATTCGAATTGGATGCTCAAGAAACATTTTACCGAAATCTAGTGCGTTTCTGTCTGCGTTTGTCAGTCTGAATCCGGATTGCGGTAAACATCGAGGTTGGCGTTAACTCTTTACTCGGCCTTTAACGCTGTTGGTCAAGCGGTGATCTCCGTCTGGGTGGTGGGTGCCTCGGGCCCCGGGCTCCCGCTGTGATTTTTGTCCTGGTGGCTGCGGCGCCCGGTGAGACGGGAACGGGCGGCTCTGAAGGATTAGTGGGAACAATGTCCCTGGTGCCAGTGGGGGGAAAGCAGCCCTCTCTCTGTTTAAACAGCCGTTGCCCAGACCCCTCTCCTTCACCCGAGAATGCCTGTGTCCCGGCTGACCCCTCGTCTCTGGCAGCGTGACCTCGGTGTCAACCCGCCCACCGACGGGCTGTTCTGAAGAGACACTCGCATACTTAACAACATTTATGATGCTGTTCTACTATTAGCACACACGGTTCAGTCATATTTGTGTTCGACGGAATAGTTTGACTGATGCTGATATAGACACATTTTTTATGTCAAATTAGATTTTCTGAAATCAAATTAATATATATATTTTTTTTTTATTTGATGTACCTAAACTTTTGTTAATCGTTCGTGATTTTTGGCATCTTGAATTGGCGAGTAAATTGGCCGATTATTAATCGATCTGTTAATATGTAAGAAGCAGATATGTGGTTTGCGGACGTCTCGCATATTCAAGGAAAATTATGAAAGCTTGTTTCCGCCTCGGAATAAAACAATTTAAAAGATAATTGCGACATTATCTCACAATTCTGACATTTTTGTCATATTTTTGAGATTGTATATTTAATATAAAGATATATAAATGGATATAAAAGATATAAAAAGTTTATATCTCGCAATTCTGACTTTATATCTCTCAATTCCGACTTTATATCTCGCAATTCCGACTTTATATCTCGCAATTCTGACTTTCTATCACACAATTCCGACTTTATATCTCTCAATTCTGACTTTATATCTCGCAATTCCGACTTTATATCTCGCAATTCTGACTTTCTATCACACAATTCCGACTTTATATCTCTCAATTCTGACTTTATATCTCGCAATTCCGACTTTATATCTTGCAATTCCGACTTTATATCTCGCAATTCCGACTTTATATCTCGCAATTCCGACTTTATATCTCGCAATTCCGACTTTATATCTTGCAATTCCGACTTTATATCTCGCAATTCCGACTTTATATCTCGCAATTCTGACTTTATATCTCACAATTCTGACTTTATATCTCGCAATTCCGACTTTATATCTCGCAATTCTGACTTTCTATCACACAATTCTGACTTTATATCTCACAATTCTGACTTTATATCTCTCAATTCCGACTTTATATCTCGCAATTCCGACTTTATATCTCGCAATTCTGACTTTCTATCACACAATTCCGACTTTATATCTCTCAATTCTGACTTTATATCTCGCAATTCCGACTTTATATCTTGCAATTCCGACTTTATATCTCGCAATTCCGACTTTATATCTCGCAATTCCGACTTTATATCTCGCAATTCCGACTTTATATCTTGCAATTCCGACTTTATATCTCGCAATTCCGACTTTATATCTCGCAATTCTGACTTTATATCTCACAATTCTGACTTTATATCTCGCAATTCCGACTTTATATCTCACAATTCCGACTTTATATCTCGCAATTCTGACTTTCTATCACACAATTCCGACTTTATATCACAATTCTGACTTTATATCTCGCAATTCCGACTTTATATCTCTCAATTCTGACTTTATATCTCGCAATTCTGACTTTCTATCACACAATTCCGACTTTATATCACAATTCCGACTTTATATCTCGCAATTCCGACTTTATATCTCACAATTCCGACTTTATATCTCGCAATTCTGACTTTCTATCACACAATTCTGACTTTATATCTCGCAATTCCGACTTTATATCTCGCAATTCCGACTTTATATCTCGCAATTCCGACTTTATATCTCGCAATTCCGACTTTATATCTCGCAATTCCGACTTTATATCTTGCAATTCCGACTTTATATCTCGCAATTCCGACTTTATATCTCGCAATTCCGACTTTATATCTCGCAATTCCGACTTTATATCTCGCAATTCCGACTTTATATCTCGCAATTCCGACTTTATATCTCGCAATTCCGACTTTATATCTCGCAATTCCGACTTTATATCTCGCAATTCCGACTTTATATCTCGCAATTCCGACTTTATATCTCGCAATTCCGACTTTATATCTCGCAATTCTGACTTTATATCTCTCAATTCTGACTTTATATCTCACAATTCTGACTTTATATCTCGCAATTCCGACTTTATATCTCGCATTTACGACTTTATATCTTGCAAAAATGATTTGGTTTAAGTTCCCCGAGGCGTCACACACGATTGTGTTCTCAAACAGCAGCACCTGAACACAAGAGAACATGACAGCGTTTGTTTCATCTGCCGCAAACTCCTCGAACTCGTTCATGAAAAAAGAGTGACGATTTCTTGTGCGTCCTCACGAACACACGCTGCTTTGTTCGCAAATGTTTTATGCGATACTCCAGTTAAATTTGGATGAACAAAGCTGTTGTGGTTCATGTGGGTTGTTGCTGAAGTCTTAGTAAGTAGTTTCCATTTCAACACCGTCTCAATAGCAGTCGTCGCGGGGCACGTCAATATAAAATCGGTGTAACAGGTTTCCCTTTTTCAGCAGTTTGCAATGACTTCACAGTGCACCTTTTTATAATAAATTGTGGCATTAAGAAGTTAATATTCATATGGATCAAATTCCCTTTGATCACTTTGAGTTTAAATGTAGTGCGTCTTTTGACATCCCGAGGCACACCGTCTAAAACATTTAAAGCGTAATTTTATGGACCATTTTTCTTGACGTGCCGTATGACAACTTTGAAAAATGCATGCCGCATTTCCATTGGAGGCGGATGCTCATTCCGTTCTCATTTCCCGCCGTAGCCATGGGCTCTGCGAGGACGGATGCTGAAGTTGTTGAACATGACCGTTCTTGTGAATGTGAAATGCTGACGGCTGTGGCGCTGAATAATTGATCAGATGTGTTTTATTCATGTTATGTTTTTTTTCTCTTTTTTTTTTTCTTTCTCACCACTTTCAAATTTCAGAACCTTCATGAATTATTCATGAGCGCACAAAGTCATCTGCATCATTTCAGTCCGGCGTTCGTGAAGGATTATGGAGCGAAATGATTAGCTTGAAACTGACCAAACTGAACCGTAAGGAAATAATTGATTTTGAAGGTATTTTCATGCAATTATGGTCTTTAGAGTTCCCCCTATTATGCCTTTTTTGAATATTCCCTTTCATCAAGTCTGTAAAAGAGCTGTTTGTGAATGTAAAGATCAAAGTGCATGACAAATGAAGTTATTGTCTCCTAAAAGAATCGACTCTGAACTGCTGAAATGAGTCGTCAGTAATTCCAGTCTCACTTCCTGTTACTAACCTGTAGCAAATTTACATAATGCTCTTCATTGGCTGAACAGCGTCTCTTTGCCCCGCCCTCAATCAGTGTAGTTTATCTGAGACTAGAGATGTGGTCATGTGACTGCAGTGGTTCAACCTTAATGTTACAAAGCGACGAGAATACTTTTTGTGCGCCAAAATAACGACTTTATTCAACGATATCTAGCGATGGACGATTTCAAAACGCTGATTCATGAAGCGTCACGACTCTTTTGTTGAATCAGTGATTCGGATTGTGAATCAAACTGCCAAAGTCACGTGAACTATTGATATTTTGAATCACTTATGACGTAACGAAGCCTCGTTTACTGAAATCACGTGACTTTGGCGCTCCGAATCACTGATTTGAATCAAAAGATTCGTAAAGCTTCATGAATCAGCGTTTTGAAATCGTCCATCACTAGATATTGTTGAATAAAGTCGTTATTTTGGCGCACAAAAAGTATTCTCGTCGCTTTGTAACATTAATGTTGACCCACTGCAGTCACATGACCTGTTTTAAATATGTTTTAGTATGAAAGTGTTCATGATCTTGCTGTCAATAGAGACTCACTGAACCATCAGATTTCATCAGAAATATCTTCATCTGTGTCTGAAGATGAACGAAGATCTCACGGGTGTAGAACCACATGAGGGAGAGGAATTAACGACTGAAATCTCATTTTTGAGATTTAATATATTGGATGAATTTTATAACATTACGAACGAACGGTACGGATATCTCGTGCATTCCTAATAACAGGAGCACTTTAAAGCAGCGTTAGATTGTTTGTTGGTTAGATCTTGCATAATCCCACTGTTACAAAGGAACGTTTTTACTCCAATGCATTTAAAGTGTAATTATTCTGTTAGCTTTCTTAAAGTTATGTGCATTACAGAGCCTAGGAAGAATGACTAGAAAGTGTTTCCACTGATGTGAAGAGCAGAGCTGAATAAATGCTTGATGAAGCGTCTGTATTGTGTCTTTCTGTTTGGACCGTTCGCTTTAGTCGCTCTCTGCCAAGGATCTTGGACACCGGTGGATGACAGAGCCCGTCCCGTTACATAACCTTGGATTTGCTCCGCTGTCCTGTTAACACAGCTAATCATCTTAAACCAATCCCAATCCTTTATTAGGCTGCTGCTTAATTGGGCCCCGAGGAAGTGGCTTAAATGACATAAGAAAATGACACTGACGTTCAGATGCGTGATTTAAAGGGCTCACGACATGACAAATCAAATTGGCCTTGATCTTTTTTTGACACATTTAAGGTCTTTGTGTGATGTGAAACTTCAGGGTGATTTAAAGCTTAAAAGATTTTTATGTAGTCAAGCTCCGAAAACAGCTCGTTTTGATATTCCGGGATCTGTGACATCACGGGGGCAAACACGTTTGCATATCCCCGCCTCCAGAGCGTGACATCATCTCGCCAAAACGTCATTATAAGTGAATCTTAAGGAACGTTAAGATGATAAATAAACCCGTCGTGACCCGTTTAAAATGTCGACTCCTGCTTGCTGGTGCAACTCATTTGTTTGCTATGCTTCTTTTGTTATAACCATTTTATGTGTTTGTTTTTGTGGTGGGGTGTTTGTGTGTTGGACATCAGTCCCCTAACGAACATGGCTGGAGTATGAAAGCTTAGCTGATGCAAAAACCAGATCAAACAGTAATTTGTGCCGGTTGGCCGTGTTCAGCATTTAGCTCTCGCAAATCAGGCGCAGTGCGTACAGAATCGCAGCGGACAGTGCCGTCTGTGGTTAAATAAGGTGGAAGTAATCCTCTCCCTATTTTCCACTGCCTATTATGTGGGAAATCCAGCCTTTATCTGTCACTAATAACAAGGAAGTCGTGATTGTCTCGATTCAGCGACTGAAAACACCGGCCGTGCAAAACGTCACGAGTCCGTTCCCGGCGGAGTGGAGAGTTCTGTCTGATTATCTGAAGCGCCGAGTCTTACTTTAATTGCAGTGTTTTTCGCTCACAATGTTTATCATGTCATGATTCTGAAGTGATGTGCTCTGATAATGAAAAATGATCATCTGTTGCAATTATAACTTTTTATTGAGGTCATATTCGTGTACTTGCACTGAAATGCCTTGAAATGGTTTCGTTTCTTAAATCAGAGGAGCACGAGGTTTAATGTCTTCAAAGCAAAGAGTAAAACAAAAAAGTACTGTTAAAATTTGTATTAAATTGAGTCAAATGAAGAAATTAATACAATTCTATTAAATAAACTGGATACAATTGTATTCATTTTATTAAATATCTATTTTGTGAAACTTTACTGTTTTTTTGCTTATTTTTCTTATCCGTCCATCCAACCAACCATCAGAAAGAACATTAAATCTGCCCGTTCATCCTTCCGTCCATCTGTCTATACATCAGAAAAAACATTAAATCCACCAATCCATCCATCCGTCCATCCATCCATCCATCCGTCCATCCGTCCATCCATCCATCCAGCCGTCCATCAGAAAAAACATTAAATCTGCCCGTCCGTCCGTCCATCTGTCTATCAGAAAAAACATTAAATACACCAATTCATCCGTCCATCTATCCATCTGTCCATCTATCCATCAGAAAAAAATTTAAATCTGCCTGTCCATCCGTCCTTCCATGCGTCCATCTGTCTATACATCAGAAAAAACATTAAATCCGCCCATTCATCCGTCCATCCATCCATCAGAAAAAAACATTAAAGTCCATCCATCCATCCATCCATCCATCCAGAGGCTTCTAGGGGGAAAATGAATAAAACACTTGTAATATTGAGTGTACCGTCCAGATGTTCACCTTTTGTTAAAGTTTACTCAACCCTTTTTTTGGACCTTTTAAATTCAAATGTGTAACAGTTGTATCTGATATTCTCGTCTTTCTGCGCACGCTCATGTAACGTGTCTGAATGTATCCTCTCTGATTTTATTCCGACTCCTCTTTGTGCTTTCTCATAGGACATCTCTGCCAACTCCAGAGCTTTCCCGTATTATTTTGTCAGCTGTAAAGGCAGTGCTAATTTGAAGGCTCTCGTCTCCCTTCTGTAATGCAGATTTGACTACTTTCTCCCGCTCGAGCCGCTGTAATGATGCACTCGGGCTCTGTGGCGGCTTTAATAAGATCGCACACTTCAGCCGACTGTTCTCAAGTTACTCAAATCGCTCAATTACGGCAGGAGATTCTCACGAGCTTTCCACAACGGAATATAGTGGGAACGTTAAACATTTTGGAGAGGGCATTCAGTTTGCGATGATGACAAAACATTCCCTGTTATTAATCAAAACCCTGTTGATGAAAACATTGCCATCGGCTCACATCTGTGTGTCACGACTGTAAACTTCTCAAAGTAGTCAAGAGGATCGTTGGGCTCGGTGAAGTTTCCCAGTCTCTCGTCTTCTCTGGGTCAACTTGATTTCTGGTAGAGCCCAAAAATAAAATGAAAAACAATCAAGACTTTGGAACAATGCATAATAAGTCCCGTTTAAGGAAAGGGGTGTAAATGATTGAAACTACAGTTTTTGCCTGGCAGATGATGTGCAAAAAATATGAATGTAAATTTAAGCCACCCACATCTCATGGACAAACGCCACTCACAAATCCTTCAGATCTAGTTTCACTTGCAGAAGTTTTTCTTTAACGGACTGTATTCCTCTGTAACATGAGCGTGGTTTTCTCAGGCTGACGTGTCCCGGGTCGAGTGTTCAGCTGATGTGTCAGTTGGAAGTAGTGATCGTTTACACCGTCTCACACCATGTATTTGGAAACCAGATGGGGAAAAGCCATTCGGATGTGTGGGAAAACACGGCGGGACACACAATCTCCTTTTCAGAATAGACACGAACTGTGATATTCTCATTATTTGTACAATCTTTTTGCATTTTCACTACTATGAGAAAAGTCAGAATTATGAGATATAAACTGACAATATTGAGAAAAGTCAGAATTATGAGATATAAACTGACAATATTGAGAAAAGTCAGAATTATGAGATATAAACTCGCAATATTGAGAAAAGTCAGAATTATGAGATATAAACTGACAATATTGAGAAAAGTCAGAATTATGAGATATAAACTCACAATATTGAGAAAAGTCAGAATTATGAGATATAAACTCACAATATTGAGAAAAGTCAGAATTATGAGATATAAACTCGCAATATTGAGAAAAGTCAGAATTATGAGATATAAACTGACAATAATATAAACTCACAATATTGAGAAAAGTCAGAATTATGAGATATAAACTCACAATATTGAGAAAAGTCAGAATTATGAGATATAAACTCGCAATATTGAGAAAAGTCAGAATTATGAGATATAAACTCGCAATATTGAGAAAAGTCAGAATTATGAGAAATAAACTGACAATATTGAGAAAAGTCAGAATTATGAGAAATAAACTCACAATATTGAGAAAAGTCAGAATTATGAGATATAAACTGACAATATTGAGAAAAGTCAGAATTATGAGATATAAACTCGCAATATTGAGAAAAGTCAGAATTATGAGATATAAACTCACAATATTGAGAAAAGTCAGAATTATGAGATATAAACTGACAATATTGAGAAAAGTCAGAATTATGAGATATAAACTGACAATATTGAGAAAAGTCAGAATTATGAGATATAAACTGACAATATTGAGAAAAGTCAGAATTATGAGATATAAACTCGCAATATTGAGAAAAGTCAGAATTATGAGATATAAACTCACAATATTGAGAAAAGTCAAAATTATGAGATATAAACTCGCAATATTGAGAAAAGTCAGAATTATGAGATATAAACTCACAATATTGAGAAAAGTCAAAATTATGAGATATAAACTCACAATATTGAGAAAAGTCAGAATTATGAGATATAAACTCACAATATTGAGAAAAGTCAGAATTATGAGATATAAACTCACAATATTGAGAAAAGTCAAAATTATGAGATATAAACTCACAATATTGAGAAAAGTCAGAATTATGAGATATAAACTCGCAATATTGAGAAAAGTCAAAATTATGAGATATAAACTCACAATATTGAGAAAAGTCAGAATTATGAGATATAAACTCGCAATATTGAGAAAAGTCAGAATTATGAGATATAAACTCACAATATTGAGAAAAGTCAGAATTATGAGATATAAACTCACAATATTGAGAAAAGTCAGAATTATGAGATATAAACTCACAATATTGAGAAAAGTCAAAATTATGAGATATAAACTCACAATATTGAGAAAAGTCAGAATTATGAGATATAAACTCACAATATTGAGAAAAGTCAGAATTATGAGATTTAAACTCACAATATTGAGAAAAGTCAGAATTATGAGATATAAACTCGCAATATTGAGAAAAGTCAAAATTATGAGATATAAACTCACAATATTGAGAAAAGTCAGAATTATGAGATTTAAACTCAGAATATTGAGAAAAGTCAGAATTATGAGATATAAACTCGCAATATTGAGAAAAGTCAGAATTATGAGATATAAACTGACAATATTGAGAAAAGTCAGAATTATGAGATATAAACTCGCAATATTGAGAAAAGTCAGAATTATGAGATATAAACTCACAATATTGAGAAAAGTCAGAATTATGAGATATAAACTCGCAATATTGAGAAAAGTCAGAATTATGAGATATAAACTCGCAATATTGAGAAAAGTCAGAATTATGAGATATAAACTCACAATATTGAGAAAAGTCAGAATTATGAGATATAAACTCGCAATATTGAGAAAAGTCAGAATTATGAGATATAAACTGACAATATTGAGAAAAGTCAGAATTATGAGATATAAACTGACAATATTGAGAAAAGTCAGAATTATGAGATATAAACTGACAATATTGAGAAAAGTCAGAATTATGAGATATAAACTCACAATATTGAGAAAAGTCAGAATTATGAGATATAAACTGACAATATTGAGAAAAGTCAGAATTATGAGATATAAACTGACAATATTGAGAAAAGTCAGAATTATGAGATATAAACTGACAATATTGAGAAAAGTCAGAATTATGAGATATAAACTCACAATATTGAGAAAAGTCAGAATTATGAGATATAAACTCACAATATTGAGAAAAGTCAGAATTATGAGATATAAACTCACAATATTGAGAAAAGTCAAAAGTCAGAATTATGAGATATAAACTCACAATATTGAGAAAAGTCAGAATTATGAGATATAAACTGACAATATTGAGAAAAGTCAGAATTATGAGATATAAACTGACAATATTGAGAAAAGTCAGAATTATGAGATATAAACTCACAATATTGAGAAAAGTCAGAATTATGAGATATAAACTCACAATATTGAGAAAAGTCAGAATTATGAGATTTAAACTCACAATATTGAGAAAAGTCAGAATTATGAGATATAAACTCGCAATATTGAGAAAAGTCAGAATTATGAGATATAAACTCACAATATTGAGAAAAGTCAGAATTATGAGATATAAACTCACAATATTGAGAAAAGTCAGAATTATGAGATATAAACTCACAATATTGAGAAAAGTCAGAATTATGAGATATAAACTGACAATATTGAGAAAAGTCAGAATTATGAGATTTAAACTCACAATATTGAGAAAAGTCAGAATTATGAGATATAAACTGACAATATTGAGAAAAGTCAGAATTATGAGATATAAACTGACAATATTGAGAAAAGTCAGAATTATGAGATATAAACTCACAATATTGAGAAAAGTCAGAATTATGAGATATAAACTCACAATATTGAGAAAAGTCAGAATTATGAGATATAAACTCACAATATTGAGAAAAGTCAGAATTATGAGATATAAACTCACAATATTGAGAAAAGTCAGAATTATGAGATATAAACTCACAATATTGAGAAAAGTCAGAATTATGAGATATAAACTGACAATATTGAGAAAAGTCAGAATTATGAGATATAAACTGACAATATTGAGAAAAGTCAGAATTATGAGATATTGAGAAAAGTCAGAATTATGAGATATAAACTGACAATATTGAGAAAAGTCAGAATTATGGGATATAAACTGACAATATTGAGAAAAGTCAGAATTATGAGATATAAACTCACAATATTGAGAAAAGTCAGAATTATGAGATATAAACTGACAATATTGAGAAAAGTCAGAATTATGAGATATAAACTCACAATATTGAGAAAAGTCAGAATTATGAGATATAAACTCACAATATTGAGAAAAGTCAGAATTATGAGATATAAACTCACAATATTGAGAAAAGTCAGAATTATGAGATATAAACTCACAATATTGAGAAAAGTCAGAATTATGAGATATAAACTCACAATATTGAGAAAAGTCAGAATTATGAGATATAAACTCGCAATATTGAGAAAAGTCATAATTATGAGATATATTATTATTATATGATTATAATATTCATTATTAGATGAACTTCTAAATCAAACTTGTCCATGGAGGGACATTTCATGTAAAATATCATTGTCTTGTACAGAGTTAGAGCGGACGTGTTGACTTGCAGCTAAGCTAGAGACGTGGATTAAACCTCTCTATAAATACACCGACGTCAGGCTGTCCTGCAGCATGTGTTTTTCTCGTCTCTCGTTTGGCACCGCTTCTTAATTAGAAGCGTGACGTGAGCTTTCGGTTTTACGGTGAGCATTTGATCCCTTCTCTCCCTCTCGCCGGCTGACCGCTGCTGCTGCTTGAGTTCAGGGCTTTCGTGCCAGATTGATGCAGTGACACTGAGAGCGCTTGTACTGGAGAGGAAACACTAAGCGGGGAGCATAAATGAGCATCGATCGATGCTTCTCCAGTACCTTCATTGTGCCTCTATGATGCTATTTAAAGGGTCCTAATTTTGTTTTGCTGTCTCCTATAATACATTTACATGCATTTAAGGTCAAAAAACACTCATTGTCATGTCTGAATCTCAGCACAGTGATTGGAACGGTTTTACCGTATCAATATCATCATAGTGACTATAGTAAACAGCGTCTTCTCCACAGGAGCAACACGAACCGAACTCTCAGATGAGGGCGGGGCAAAGAGACGCTGTTCAGCCAATGAAGAGCATTATGCAAATGTGTTTGTGACTGGGTTTTACTGACGACACGGTCAAACATTTGTGTTCACTGACATGAAGCTGAAATACAAGAAAATATAAATATTAGTTAAAAATCCATTTAGAAATGTTGCCTTTGCGAAAAATAAAATTGTTTACTGTAAAGAAAATAACTAAAACTTAAATTATATCTAAATATTAAAAAAACTGCCAAAAGCACATAATTAAATGACTAAAAATTAAACAAAAACGAACACACTAAAAATGTAACGAATTCAAAATATTAATAATACTATAATGCTTCATTCTTAAATCAAGAAACACTTAAATGAAATGATTAAATGAAAATAAACCTGAATTAAAGTTTTTATAAGCAATCAAATTAACATGAAAACATTTCGAAATATTAATAAAAGTAAAATAACGCAGGGTTAGAGCTCAAATGAATGCATCTTTATTGTTTTTTTGCAGATTAACATTCACTTTTCGGAAGTAGTTTGATTTTCTGAAACTCAATTTAGCCCATAAAAATGAGAATTGCTGGTGTCAACGACTGTATTTGGGTGCTAAATCCTACCTTTGTGTTTGACGTTACCCTTTCTTTCAGTGTTCTATGATTTTTGGGGGGTTTTCTGAGTTTCTGTAGTTCCTGGAGACATAAAAACATCGACCTGTTTTCTGATGGTGGTGATGTTTGTTCTGCATTCAGAGTCTCGGTTTATGAGGACGGCTAATATTAGTCAACATGTTTAATTACAGACCATGCAGATGTTTCCCAATAAAAGATATTTTTCCACGGCGCATTAAATGCTCGAGCTTCCCGCTTTGGTCTCTTTGGTTCTGCGATCAACATTTGGTAGCAATATGTGTCGAGACTTTAACTGTGCCAGATCTTGCTGATACGTGCAATACTTTGCATCACAATGTTCTCACTTTAATGGGACAGGAATGACAACAGCTAATTAAAAATGGCTTTTCTAGCGTCACTTACAGAATCTGACCTAGTTTTGTTCGCAGATAGAGTTAATGTTACACTTTCAATGGAAGTAAACTGTGTCATATTTTTGTTTTGCATTAATTATTCACTAAAACTGTCTAAATAGTTCTTTTGATATGGCACTACTTTATTAGGTTAATGATTTTTTTGGTTTATGCATTTACTGCATTGAATTGATTACTTTCCAGATGTTTACATTTGATATGAATGTTTGGGGTCAATTAGATGCGTAAAAATAAGTGAATATATAGTAAAGTATCATTTCTTCCTGTGAATTTTCAGTGTCACATGATCCTTCAGAAATCATTCTGATTTAATGATTATTATCAATGTTGAAAATAGAATCTTTTGTAACATTATAAATATCTTTACTGTCAATTTCAAGCATCCTTGCTGAATAAAAGTATCAATTTCTTTAAAAAAAGCTTATTGATCCCAAATAAATAATAATTTATCTATTTTGAGGTATGCTATTTATTTTTATGTGTCATTTGACTTGCTACAAATGGTGTCAATAAGGCTAAACTTGTAAATATATATATATATATATATATATATATATATATATATATATATATATATATAAAATATGTAACTGGTCTTTTTTTTTTGTCCAAAGGTCTTAATAATAATAAAAATCAAAGATATGACATCCAAAGTATGTAAGGTAGAACAACTAGATCTTTTTAATCGAATCCAGAATGTTTTAATTATATTTTGCTTCATTTAAAGGTATTTTAAAGATTCTGAAGTGTCAAAAGGTCATTTGGTGTAACTGTCCCAACCGTTCATTTGTGATTTAAAATATCTTAAAATGTAATAAATTTATATGTTTTTTAATCTGGCATGATTTTATAACATTATATATATATATATATATATATATCTCATCATAGTGCAAAATGGTATTAAAATTATGTGTAGAAGGCGTTGGTTTGTTATGAGAAAGAATGTCCAGTTTCATTGATGTCATTTGGAGCAACCAATATAAAAGGACCATTTTTGGATCAAGTCATGCAGTTAATATCATGTGACAGGATGTGATGTCATTCAGACACCTGCAAAGGACCACATGGTTGTGAAGCAAAGTTACTCTCTCTTATAACTATTTGAAAAATTCATGTTTTAATTAATTATTATATTATAGATATACATATATATATTATATATTTACCATAATAAAACTTTTTAAATCTCCATTATGTTTTTTTTTTTTACACTTTTAAAAACCGTATTCGTCAATGAACCATATATAATATATTAAACCCTACTGGTGTATTGAAGCGCTGCAGTAGAAACGCTACTTGAAAACGCTTGTTTTACCGGTTTATTGTTTTATAATGAATAGCCAGCCCTCCCGAAACAGTGGGAAGTGCTTTTTTCCAGATGCAGATTAATAGCCGTTTTTCTTGCTGAGGGAAAGAGGCTGTGGGAGTGAACAGATGTTCTGTGTCTCCTGAGGAAAGGAACCAGGAAAGGTTAAGATGCTTGGAAAGCAGGACGGCTCTTACTGCCATTTTTCAATGTTTTTTTTAAATACCCAGGAAAAGCTTCACATACTAAACGCTTTTAATGCCATTTCGAATGTTCCATTTTCATTCAATTAACATTTTACCGCCCATGTTTATGTGATGCAGATTCAATATCGAGTTGCCGCAACTCATTTTGCATGCAAAGAGGCCGTTTCCAGTGGCACCAGCTGGAAAAATGCTCAATGCAAGTGTGGTCCATATATGGTGGGAACCAGACCATACTCAGATATGCAGTACATTGTTATGCATCGCAGTCGATGAATTGCATTAAGTATGTGTCAGAGAGTGACGGTGAGAAATAGTCAAAGCTTGACTAAAGGTATGAGTGGATTGCGAGGAAAAGCAATGCAGCAAAAGTTTAAAGCATGACCCCTGTAAACTCTCCAGCACTGAAGCTCACTGGCGTACGGCTCCCGTGTTATCACTGCATTATGTGCAGTGAAAAACTCACTGCGACAGAGGCCTTGCCTGGTCACATTTCCCTCACGGCCCAAGACAGAGGAACTGTCAAGAGTGGTCAAATCAGGCTCTTTCCGTGGACTCACCTATGCCGTCACAAGCGTGTTGAAGCGCTTGAAGTGATGAGGAGGAACGATGGAGGTTGTGTGAGCCCAGAATGACCTGACTTATGTCAATCCATTCCAGCTTGTGCATTATGCATGTGTTTCCTTCTCTCAGTTTAAGAGTAAATCCATTTGAATATTCAGAGCTCTTCACCTTGTTTAATGTAAGCTGAATCAACGTTTTCCATAAGCGTGCGTAGGAGGATAAATGGATGATCGGTGAACGAGCAGACCCTAAAAAAAACACGGATTACCGACTGCAGGCTCTGACTAATGGACCTTTTGTGTTCAGATGATGCACATTAATGAAGAGGGAAGGTTATAATGTTCATCAGCCGTGTGCATGAAGAGCTACCTGAAATTCTGATCAGTTTCACTGAAAAATGAGATATATATATGTATGGATGTGTATATATAACACAAGATGAGCAACTCAGTATTTCTGATAAATTTCAGTACTTGCATATAGTATATATCATTTCTGTATGCATGTGTATGTGTGTGTATATATATATATATATATATTAGGGCTGTCAAGCGATTCAATTTTTTAGTATAATACACTACCTGATGTGGTGATTAATTCTATGTGGAAGGAAATACAATATCTTTTGCCGAAGCTACTTTTTGTAATGTCTATTTGATGCTTAACGAAATAATGACTTTTATCTTTTGGGAGTAATTTCTCAGCCAGATTTGATGTGCGATTAACTTGCGATTAGATTAATTTATCGCCACATCATGTAATTATTTATATTTAATTCATTTAGAATAATAATTCACTTAATTTATTAATAGTAATAATAATAATAATAACTATTATTATTATCAGCCATGTCTACATAAACATTTTTTAAATGGTTCAGTCCTACAGACAAGCACAACAAACCTGGATTTTATTTATTTTTTAAATCGCATTTTAATTATTTCACAATTGCCATTTTCGTGCAGCCCTACTTAAAAATATAAATGTCTGAAAATCAAATCCGAGGAGGAAATATTGCCCTGTAAGTTCATGTTTGGCACTTAACATGACACTTAACAGCAAACTTAAGCAAAGCAGTTCAATTTCATGCTTAGATGAAGTTTGAGGCCGTTTCCTGCACCCATTCCCCAATCCCAGAGGATTGTCCTCGTCTGCAGGCTGTGGGCCGCTGTCGTTTGTTTACCCAGCGTTCCAGGTGTTCTGACAGGATGATGTATCTGTAGACCTTGGCAGCGCTGTGCAGGTGATATATTTGACAAGGAATGCTGAGAGCAGATATTTCCAGCGCGCGTTGGGTTTGTCCTGCGCGTGACCGAAGAGCCAGTGATGACTTGCTTCCTTGGTATGACGAGGTATTTGCAGTTGTTTTTTGTTTTTTCCGGCTTGTAAGACGAAGTGTGTTTTGAGAATCACGTAGAGCGTCCAGCACAGAGCAAATCCCAGCCATTAATCTGCAACTACAGCTGCCGATTCTGTGTGAGGATTACCGAGCCATTCGGAGTCCATTTTCCATTGGAAATATGCTTCAACATTTGTTCCAAAAATATTTGATAATGATCCGGCCTCAAGCTCTTCCTTGTCTCCTGCTGAGAGAAGTATTAAGATTTAGCAATGAATACCATTATGCTATTAGATCATTTTGAATTTTAATCAAATACTACATTATCAGTACCACTGAAGAGTCGCCTATTGGTTATTGTCAAGATAAAAAATGACTTTACATTCCAAAGGCAATTATACGCTTTAATTACTAATCGGTTACAAGGAGCCTGAAGGCGTCATAAATCTGGCTCAGAGGTTTGTCGAGGAATCGTTCACCACGAATAGTGCTCGAGTCACCCTTATTTGAAGCTTCACAGTCAGAATTAGGGCTGCACGATATTTCTGTAGAGATCATAGTTGATCCGGTTTCGAAGTTTAACCATCAGAGCGAAAGTTTATCATTTGCACGTGTTTTAGGTTTTGTCAGTTTGAACATTTCAAGTGCTTTTGAACCATGCAAACGCAAGAAGACGCAAAAGAGAACGGTATATTGGATCCGTGCATTCGCTCTTAAAGTGACGGCAGCCTAATAAACCTGCCGCCGTCCGTTAGTCAAACAACAAAATACAAAGATTAATTATATTTAATGGATAAAGTGAAGGTGTTTTGATTATACAATTGCTACACCTGAAAACTGTTAGACTTGATAAACATACAGCATAAGTTGTGTTTCTGTTCTATTGTATTTGTCTCTGCTTGTGATTTATTTATTGTTTTCTCCCATATAAAGATCACTCTAGAATGATTCAAGTCATCTGGTGACTTTCATATCGCAATATTTTTCCCAGAAAAACGAAATATCGCAATGCCGATATCGTGATGCAGCTGTCTGAATCATTCCCTCAACTGGTTCGCAAAGGGTTTTTAGAGCTGTAAAATGTTTAACACCAAGAAAAAACTATTCTTTTAAGAACTGTTTCCATGCGGAACCTTCATTTTTAAGAGTGTAGTCATCCAGTTTCATGCTCGCCCACTAGGGTTGCTTCGGCGCCGGCGTGTTCTGATAATGGCAGCGAAGGTGTGATGATAACCCGATGCCCGAAGCCAGGCTCTTTGCATGGGAAGAGCTGCGTCTGCTCTGAAGGTGGACACTTGTGCACTTATCTCAGAGGCTTCACTTCATCAGCGAGATAAGAGCCCGTGAGGGCTCCGTGGGCTGATGCATTCTGGGCCACAGATATGCACAAATGAATAGTGTAGGAAAGCAGCGGTAATGCTGTAGTTCTGTGAGGTTCCTGTTAAGCTTTTTTCCGTGTTGTTTGAGCATGAAAAAGCTCGGCAAGTTCTTCTCTATAGCAGTGTCTGTTTCTGAACTCCACTGTAGTTTTGAGTTTTCTTTACAATATTCCTCATTTAAATAATTCATGCGCAGAATAAAGGGGCGGGGCCTGGTGGAGTGCGTTAGTAGTGTGTTGAAACTGGCGGTTATGGTGAGGGGCGGGACATTTCCCAAACGCCAATCACAACACACCGCTCCAGCCGACCAATCAGAGCACATTGTGCTTTTCAGAAGGCGGGGCTTCATAGAGACAGGAAGTAAACAAAATGAAGACTTGGTAAAAGGAAGCCGTTAGAAGCCCTTTTTTAAGCAGTATTTTTCGAGTTTCGATGGAAGAGTTCTCCAAAAAATCAAACCAAAAACCCGATTTTGAGGTTGTTGTTCCAAACCTGTATGACTTTCTTCAGATGAATTGAAGACTCGTGTGAACGTGAACGTGAACGGGAGTCGAATAGTTCAATTCTAGAGTGCTGAAAGGAAAGTAGAACAAATTAACATTTTTATGTGCTCATTTGCTCCAATAGCAAAAGACAAAATCCACTATAGTGTTTCTATGACTTTACAAAAGAGGAAAAAAATGTCAAGAATTTCGTCAGCCGTTATATGTATTTTAATTCTATGATGTTATTCACTGTCAGTCTGTGATAAGATTCCATTAGAGAACAACATCTCTAGATTTATATTTAATTTTTTATTCAACTTATAAAAATTCAATCAATAAAAATGTGTTTTCAATAGTTTTAGTTTTAGTTAATAACAACAATGGTCAATTTAGCACCATGAGGTAATTGGTGAAAATTTTCCTTTTTTTTTTTTTTTGGATGAACTATTCCTTTAAGAATCTAATTTAGAGATGTCTCTCTGTCTCTCTCTGTCTCTCTCTCTCTCTCTCTCTGTCTCTCTCTCTCTCTCTCTCTCTCTCTCTCTCTCTCTCTCTTTCTCTTTCTCTGATCAAGATGTCTACCTCGTCTCTGATAACCTGTTTCGCCTCACACAGCTGGAGTTTTCTTGTCTTTTGCCTGGACTTGTCTTGGCCTTTGTCCACTTGATGGCAACGCTGGTGATTGCTGGAGATCCGGTTGCACCTTTCCAGAGTCTGTCTGGCACTTTTGGCCTCTTGGTGCGTCTCCCAAACCTGTCTGAACACAGGCAGAAAATCCCCATCAATTCCACGTTCTTTTGCAGATGGAACATTTTGGATTGTTTTTAAGTGCCTTCATATGTTGATCTGACGATGAAAATTCAATGCATTGATTATGGTATTTCTAAATCGAATAGAATTGTAGTATGGTATTGTGTTTATTTCTAATTCAAAGTGCTCTTCTTGAGCCTGACTGTGAAGTAAACCGATATTTATGCGCTGTATTACAGCTAAATAGTGAGTGTAATGAGTGCGAGAGGTCCCGGGTTCAAATCCCGGACGAGCCCCCAATTATGTTACAGCCACTGCCGGAACACAAAAGAGGGACAACACAAAGGCTCGCTCGAAGAGGGCGATTCATTGAAATAACATAATATATAAACAGAGTGATGGAGAAATTAGTCAGGAACACAAATAAACAAACACGCAGACAAATAATTAAATGATTAAAAATACACATACATGCACATGTAACAACACTGGAAATTCCAAGTTGAACAGCTGCACTTTAAATCCCCGGATGACGCAGAAAAAATGAAGTGTGGAATGTTGGACAGTTCTCACAGCTTTAATTACGTGGCGGAGGGGGAGGAGCTTTTGAAAATAACCGTATAAAATTCATGCACTACACAGCTGCCTACATAGTGTATAGTGTGTCATTTGGGACACAACTGAAGAGCCACTTGAGTTAGAAATGCCCTTAGTGCTAATAATCTTACAGTAGGGGTGTGATGAGATCTCGTGCTGTGAGATTAAGTCAAGTCAAGTCATCTTTATTTATATAGCGCTTTTTACAATGCAAATTGTGGCAAAGCAGCTTCACGTTAATAAGAAAATGGGGTCATTGTGCAGCTTATTCTATATATTATTGATTCATTCCGTTGCAAATATCAGTAGTTATTAGTCTAGTTAAAATGAGACGAGTTTACTCGTCGAGGCGAAAACGTGATATTATGCGAGTGTGAGGGTGAAATTAGGATAGAATTGGCCACCGCTGCGTTCACATTATGCCTCTTACATATTATAGAAATAAAAACCATTTAATGAGCTTCAGAGTCACACTAGTGCAGCAGGAATCAGAGTTCACTGATCATGTGACGAGATGACTGACGAGACCGTGGCGGAGGATTCGTTGCGCAACAGAGCCTCGCATGGTAAATATCTCGAAGAACGCGCGCTCAGAACCGCCGTTTCCTATTCACGGAGTACACGTGAGTGATTTCGACTCGCATTCAAACCCCGTATTTTGAAAGCGGCTGCCTGGTTCGTGCAGATATGAATAATAACGGTTTTCTGAACACCTCTTGCAACTTTTTTCCAAAATCTAGGAACTGATTTGTAGTCGTGTCATACAAATAGTGCATCCACCAAATGAAATTCACACGAGACTCTCGAATGACTTTGACATTTATCTACTGACTATTATGAAAAGCAGAGAAATACGCAGCACACACATATGTGTTATATAATCCATTTGAAATTAGGTTTAACTTTTATATCAGTACTTTTTATAGATAAGAATTGTGTACACTACCATTGCAAAGTTTTTGCTTAAAGAAATGAATATTTGTATTCATCAGCGACACATTGTATTTATCAAAAGTGACAGTAAAAGACCGTTATAATGTTACAAAATATTCTATTTCAAATAAATGCTGTTCTTTTGAACTTTCTAGTCATTTAAGAATCCTGAAACAACCGTTTTCAACACTGATAATAATCATAAATGAGCATCAAATCATCAGAGTGATTTCTGAAGGGTCATGTGACTCTGAAGACTGGAGGAATGATGCTGAAAATTCAGCTTTGATCACTGGATTTAAATTGTATTTCAAAGTATATTCACGCACAAAATGGTTATTTTAAATCGCAAAAATATTTCAGAATTTTACTCAATTTAAACGAACCTACGACAGGCTTTTTCTTTCTTAGGGAAAGATATCAGAGGAACGGCGTCTCTCGTTCGCCACCGCGTCTCCTCGCTCTTCACTGGAGCTTTCTGTTGATCAAATAATCCTGAAAAAGTGTCACCGCTTCCATAAAAATATGAAACAACAGCACAACTGTTTTCAGCATTGATAATATTCACAGATGTTTCTTGGATCATCATATTATGATTTCTGAAGGATCATGTGACTCTGAAGACTGGAGGAATGATGCTGAAAATTCAGCTTTGATCACTGGATATAAATTATACTTGACTACATATTCACATAGAAAACAGATGATTTACATTGCAATAATATGTCAAAATTTGTACAGTATTTTTGATCAAATAAATGCAGCCTCGATGAAAAGAGACGTCTTTCAAAAAACGTTTTAACCGTAGTGCACGTTGATTTTTCTGTTGTTTCATTTGTCCCACGTCGATGTTTGTGTCATCAGTGCATATCTGAAAATGTGGACGTCATATTACATTTATTTGAGAGCTGGTATGAGAGCATCTCTAAAATCTAAACGCATATGGGACTGAAGAGAACCAGGTGGTTGAACAGCATCTGGTCGCTCTGATCTCTTATTCACAATTGGCCATACTTCATGTAAAAACGACGTGTTCCTTCTGCCGGCTCCACTGGGGACTCCCCTGCGTGAGGCTATAACCGAAGACCTCGGCTGGAAGCTCGCTTTTTAATCCCACCCGCTGTTAAACTAATTACCTGCCCACAGTTTTGGCCGGGGAGAGTGTTAACCAGGCTTACTTGGCATGACTTGTCAGCCGCTTTCTACTCCAGCTCTTTGCAGTTTTTGTGCTCGTGTCGGTTGTGCCGGAATTAGTGAAATGGGCTTTGCTGAGTGCAGCTCATTAGGAGTCCGAGTGAAATCAGACGCAATTAGAAATCTAGTCTGCCGTCGGTCCCCGCGCTGCTGGAGTTTGGCTCTCTCCGGGTGCTGAAGCAGTCGGTTCTCCGTTGGAAAGGTTCCATCCCCGGAATTCACATGTGGGTGTGAGGCTCTGTGCACTTCCTGCTCTGGAGAACTCGGAAATCGTCATTATATTCCACTCGGCAGGACCCCCGTGTTCCCATCATACCTCATTAAACCCAACGACCTCTCCCTGACCCGACAGGATTATGGCGCGGCGGCGTGAATGCATTCCTTGAGGTCTTTTCACCCGCTTCTAATGTGCTGCTTTCGCTCCCCTGGTCGGTCAGAAACTCAGTGTAACCTGTGGTCGTAATGGTCAGTATGGTCAACGTCACACTTGGTTACTGCTTGAATAGTTTGATGGATGTAGTACTGCATCCACGTGTCAATCTTACCATGAAAATTGTAGTGTTACTTTGTAAAAATGGCTGCGTAAGCTTCCTGATTACATTATTTTTGCTCTACCAGAAGTCTCTGCTGCTCACCGAGGCTGTATGTGAATATACAGTAAAATATCATTTATATCCAGTGATCAAAGCTGAATTTTCAGCATCATTACTGCAGTCTTCAGAGTCACATGATCCTTCAGAAATCATTCTGATATGATGCTCAAGAAACATTTATGATTATTATCAATGTTGAAATAAGGTTTTTTTGTTAATAAACAGCATTTATTACAAATATTGTTTTACTGACTGTCACTTTTGATCCGTTTAATGCAACTTTGTAGTCTCATGCAAGTGTTATTTTAGTGTCGTTCAGATAGTTTTTAATTCATATTTTAAATTTAAATGAAAACAGAAAATATAAAAATGAAACTAATGTTAAATCTTAGTCATTTGTTTGTTTGTTTTTGTCATTTTTATGTTTTAAGGTTTTTTTTTTTTTTAACATTTGTCTATATAGTTTGTATTCATTAATTTAGTTCATTGTTAAAGGAGACCTATAATGCCTCTTTTCACTAGATATAATATAATGTCTCCAGAATGTGAAGTTTGAGCTCAGAATCCCCCACAGATCATTTATTATGGATCCGTTTTTGTGTGCGTCCCTTTAAATGCAAATGAGCTGCTGCTCCGGAAGAGGGCGGAGCTTTAACGGCTCAACAACAACAACAAAGCTGGAGAATCTCACGCAGACAAAATGAGGATTTTACACGGATGGAGAGTCGTTTCTGAACGGTTCGTGGATAAATGGATGTCGTTGCTGTGGAGTTGATCAACTCGTCACTAGCGTGTGTCGTCACGTTCGTCTTTTCTCCTCCAATCCACCCTCGTTTGTGAAGCGGTCCGGCGTAAAATGACGGCACTCGACGACAACAACTCTAAAGCAGCCCGACACGGCCCCGCCCCCTGTGTTGAGTGCTCTCGGGGGCGGAGTTTATGTAAATGTCAGGGTTTGTGATGTCACTAACCGGGGAAGAAGCTCGTTGTAGTTCCTACCAAGCGATTTCCATAAAGGAAAAGATCTCCTTTTCATTGAACTTTGAGCAACGTTACACACTAACTAAAGTTAAAAATGTGAAATCCTGATCAACCAACTCTTTAAACCAAATATGTTTTTTTTAAAGCAACAAAAATGTTTTCACAGCTTTAGTTTTGGCTTCCGTTCACTGCATTAACCCGGGTGAATTTCTGCCCCCGGTACAGTAATGTCTCTGGCAGAGCGCAGTGAATCAGCCGGTCGAGTGAGCGTGTTGCGTCAATATTTGCATGTCTTGGCTTGTCTCTTTGTTAACACGGTTTCCTCCGTGATGAATTATGCATGCGGACAGTTCATCCAGGGACTGCAGCAGTCGTGGTGGTGACCAGAGAGGGCAGGACGAGCTTTAGCCCAGCGGTGACCTTACCGATCACTCCATCACCCTTCGCTGACCGTCACATGAGCCCGGCACAGACGACACGACCCGCCGCTCTTGGGTTTCTGTGACTCGGTGATGCATCGATCGGCTGAAGCCTCTCTGATGCTCCAGTGTGGGATCCAGTGTTTCTGGGGCAGCTGCTTCTTCTCTTCTGTCCTCTAAATGGACAGTGTTTTTTTTACAAGACATTTTCATTGCAAGTCATCCAGTTAAATTTATGATTTCGCACCCAATAATGTCAGAAGCGCCTTTAAATAAAGTCAAATTGACCTTGATCTGTCTTTGCTGACACTTTTTTTTTTATTGTGGCAAAATTGTTACACTTAAGAAAAAATCGGTCTAGATACATTTTCACTAAAAAACTGCTACTAAACTTCACACGTAATTGCAAGTAACTTTGAACTGAATGTGAAATTTGACAGTAGAAGGATTAAAGTATTTCTTTTAAAAACGCACAACTTTTTTTTGTTGATGTAGTCGCAATGAGCTTGTGTGGCTTGTACATTTTTGTCAACATCTGCTAATACGTTTTTAAAATCATAACATCAACAAAGAAAATAAAAGCGATCAATAATATATTGATCATTGTTAGTTTATGTTAGCGCCATCCTTTTTTCCCTGCACATTATGCACATAAATATTCGCTCAATTGAGAGAATTTTTTTACTCCAATAAGATCGACGGAAACACATTTTCCGAATATATCCCTCAGTAAACTCATCGCGTGACTTTGCCTCGGCAGAGGCTGTGATCGGATGACCAGCGGACCGATCGCATCGCAGCATCTCAAACGTTGCTTTGGCGGTTCTGAAACGTCCGAGTCAAAGTCCGTCATCGGAAACGATTTGCTTTAATTCACACGATTGTTCCCAGCGTTTATACACTCCCAGACGCTGACGGAGGAAAAAAGCCGGATTGCAGCACATTTTTAGTACAGATATTTTGCTGCAATGACGATTTTGTTCTCTTGAACTCGTGGGATGGAAACGTATACTCACATATTCACAAATGTTGCATGTGATATTAACACAAGTTAAATTCGCACATTTGGCCAGAAGCACCGCTGATAAAGAGCCGTTTATTGAAATGTTTTTCGCCGGCTGAGATTTGACGGTCGTGGGGTCTGGAGGTAAATCTTCCTCCTCTTGAGAAGTTTCACCAGCTGGCTGAAGTTCAGACGAATGCCTCCTGTGTAATTATCTGTCCAGGCGAACGTATCTCTTTCAGGAAGCACAGATAGCCTGACTTGCGTTTCACACAGCTGCGTGAACCTGGATGGATCTTTTTCGACTCATTTTGTCCTTTATGCAGAGAAAGGTCCTTTCTTGAGTCCATCTGTGCTTCGGTTTTGATTGATTTTGTTCCTCTGCTTTCAACGTAATCGACAACATTTGTGGCATATTGTTGATACATTTTTAGTAATTATCATTTGAGCATTAAATTTGTTCTCATTATTCTTCTAGTTGTTGTTGTAAAATAGAGTATAACATTACACAGATACAGTTATTCATTTATTATTATGATTGTTGTTATTTAACAATATATTTACACTACTATTCAAAAGTTTGGCATTAGAAAAATGATCGCTTTAAAGGATTTTTCTGCTCACCGAGGGTAATTGTTTTCTATGTGAATATATATAGTGAAGTGTAATTTATTCCTGTGATCCAGAGTTTCTTCAGCGTCACATGATCCTTCAGAAATCGTTCTAAATGAAAGGTTGCAGACTATTGCGTTTCCCCTGTCTTACGCAGATTAATATTACATACATCTTTTAACAGCAATTCTGTGCCGTGAAGTGGATGCTGTGTTCATGCTGCACATGTAACCCATTAGATTGAAGCGAGGGAGGGAATGAAAGGCAAGTGAAGGAGTGATGAATCTGTGTGGATGAAACGGGCTCTGAATGTGGATGCTTTGTGCTGCAATTAGATAAATTAACCCCGGGTCAGAGAGAGACACGCAGAGCTGCTGTAAATGTTTAATGAAGCTTCCTTTGAACCCGTCCGGCAAATGAGGGATCTGGGAGTCTGGGAAATCTTTGATACGCTCTTATATATGTGTTTTTGGAATTGAATATATTGGAGAAATAAATTTCACCTTAGAAATGTAAATTATTTACAGTCTTTTTTCCCTCCTCATGCTGTTTCAAACCTATAAACTATTATTCTTTACTGTGAAACACAAAGGGAGAATGTTTTCACACAACATTTCAGAGCTTAAAGCATTTATTTTAATCAAGCTCCAAAAACAGCTAGTTTTGATATTGTGGGAACTGTGATGTCACAGATACACATATGCCTGCCTTCCCAACAAGGCATTGACCAATAGTTTTGCATCACACAATAGGCCCCGCCCACTGGCATTCAGTCACTTAAAGGCTGACATTTTCTTACAATGGACATGAGCGTCACTTCAGGAGCAAAAACAAGGCATTATAACAACCGACGCCGTCTACGCCGATACAGTGCACAGATGTGTTCAGGATACAGTGCACAGATGTGTTCAGGATACAGTGCACAGATGTGTTCAGGATACAGTGCACAGATGTGTTCAGGATACAGTGGACAGATGTGTTCAGGATACAGTGCACAGATGTGTTCAGGATACAGTGCACAGATGTGTTCAGGATACAGTGCACAGATGTGTTCAGGATACAGTGCACAGATGTGTTCAGGATAAAGTGGACAGATGTGTTCAGGATACAGTGCACAGATGTATTCAGGATACAGTGCACAGATGTGTTTACAGTGCACAGATGTATTCAGGATACAGTGCACAGATGTGTTTACAGTGCACAGATGTGTTCAGGATACAGTGCACAGATGTGTTCAGGATACAGTGGACAGATGTGTTCAGGATACAGTGCACAGATGTGTTCAGGATACAGTGCACAGATGTGTTCAGGATACAGTGCACAGATGTGTTCAGGATACAGTGCACAGATGTGTTCAGGATACAGTGCACAGATGTGTTTACAGTGCACAGATGTGTTCAGGATACAGTGCACAGATGTGTTCAGGATACAGTGCACAGATGTATTCAGGATACAGTGCACAGATGTGTTTACAGTGCACAGATGTGTTCAGGATACAGTGGACAGATGTGTTCAGGATACAGTGCACAGATGTGTTCAGGATACAGTGCACAGATGTGTTCAGGATACAGTGGACAGATGTGTTCAGGATACAGTGCACAGATGTGTTCAGGATACAGTGCACAGATGTGTTCAGGATACAGTGCACAGATGTGTTCAGGATACAGTGCACAGATGTGTTCAGGATACAGTGCACAGATGTGTTCAGGATACAGTGCACAGATGTGTTCAGGATACAGTGGACAGATGTGTTCAGGATACAGTGCACAGATGTGTTCAGGATACAGTGCACAGATGTGTTCAGGATACAGTGCACAGATGTGTTCAGGATAAAGTGGACAGATGTGTTCAGGATACAGTGCACAGATGTGTTCAGGATACAGTGCACAGATGTGTTCAGGATACAGTGCACAGATGTATTCAGGATACAGTGCACAGATGTGTTTACAGTGCACAGATGTGTTCAGGATACAGTGGACAGATGTGTTCAGGATACAGTGCACAGATGTATTCAGGATACAGTGCACAGATGTGTTCAGGATACAGTGCACAGATGTGTTTACAGTGCACAGATGTTTTCAGGATACAGTGCACAGATGTATTCAGGATACAGTGCACAGATGTGTTTACAGTGCACAGATGTGTTCAGGATACAGTGCACAGATGTGTTTACAGTGCACAGATGTGTTCAGGATACAGTGCACAGATGTGTTCAGCATACAGTGCACAGATGTGTTTACAGTGCACAGATGTGTTCAGGATACAGTGCACAGATGTGTTCAGGATACAGTGCACAGATGTGTTCAGGATACAGTGCACAGATGTGTTTACAGTGCACAGATGTGTTCAGGATACAGTGCACAGATGTATTCAGGATACAGTGCACAGATGTGTTTACAGTGCACAGATGTGTTCAGGATACAGTGGACAGATGTGTTCAGGATACAGTGCACAGATGTATTCAGGATACAGTGCACAGATGTGTTCAGGATACAGTGCACAGATGTGTTTACAGTGCACAGATGTTTTCAGGATACAGTGCACAGATGTATTCAGGATACAGTGCACAGATGTGTTTACAGTGCACAGATGTGTTCAGGATACAGTGCACAGATGTGTTTACAGTGCACAGATGTGTTCAGGATACAGTGCACAGATGTGTTCAGGATACAGTGCACAGATGTGTTTACAGTGCACAGATGTGTTCAGGATACAGTGCACAGATGTGTTCAGGATACAGTGCACAGATGTGTTCAGGATACAGTGCACAGATGTGTTCAGGATACAGTGCACAGATGTGTTCAGGATACAGTGCACAGATGTGTTTACAGTGCACAGATGTGTTCAGGATACAGTGCACAGATGTGTTCAGGATACAGTGCACAGATGTATTCAGGATACAGTGCACAGATGTGTTTACAGTGCACAGATGTGTTCCTACTAAATGTCTCTCTCTCTCTCTCAAGAGTTAACAGGACTTGTTTTTCCCCAGTCATGGAAAGGCTTTCACTCCCAGCACCAAAGATTACAAATGACTAATAGAGAGGAGAATAAACAGGAACAAAATGCCAGCGATGCTTTTCCATCAGCGACGAGCCATCCTTTCCAAAGGCTCAAGAAAATAATAGAAATCTGTGACTGCAGAGTTTCTCCACCCACTCCTTCACACTGTAATAGCAGCACTGTGCCAAAGAGAGCATTGTTTTATGCACAGAATTAGTAATGGAGAAAGTCAGTCATTCTGCGGTGCTTTTGGGAGGTTATGGCATGCGTTGCATTTATTATTTTTAATGCATTTGGGTTTTAATGATATTAAATAGGTTTTTAATGCACACTTGAGGTGGCCGATGTTGCTGTATGAAGTGTGGATTTACAGTATGTCATTTTCTATATCCACAATTTGGTGTAGAAACAATTTTGACTCTGAATTTGCTAGTGGGGAATGAAAGAAAGGAAGAGGGAGAGGAGATCTGAAAAAGTAAGTAATCTGCACAAAAACTATATGTTTGCAGCTCATAATACCCGGATTATTAGTGGTGCTTGCCAAAGGCTCTATTGTTCCCTCTCCACCTTCTTCTCCTCCTCCTCCTCCTCCTCCAGCTCCACCACACTTTACGCTACTCCTAATGAGACGTCGGCCTATAGAGATGTGTGCTATATCTTTTTTAAGTAATCGAGTGTATGATGTTCTTGTTAAAAACATGCTAGCAACATGCTAATCATGTTAGCATCATGTTAACAACATGCTACGTGTGCTAGCACCATGTTGACGTTGCCATGGTAACAAAATGTTAATCGTGTTGGCATCATGATAGGTAAATGTATATCATGTCTTGTTAAAAACATGTTTGTTAATGTTAATTCTGTTAGCATTATGCTAGCTACATGCTAATCATGTGAACATCTCGTTAAAAACATGGTAGCAACGTTAATCATGCTAGCAAAATGCTAATCATAGTTATTGCATAATCTAGTTATTGTCTTGATATCGGTCGGTCATTTAGTCCATCTATATCTGTGTGTTTATTTATTTTTTGGATCACAACATTACTAGGAAAATGAAAGTGATACTAGTTATTGTAATATTATACTACATTTACTTATAGCTTAAATTTAACATTGTACCTAGATATATATATTAGGGCTGTGCAATTAATCGCAATCGCAAAACAAGCGCGATTTGAGCACATGCAATTTCTAAATCGCATATGTCTGCAATTTTATTTATATTGTAATTGAGAATACTGCGACGTTGCTGTGCGCATGTTTAAGATGTGGACCAATCAGAGCTCGGCACCAATGAGAACAAAGCAAAGCGGGAGAACAGAATAGGCAAACGGGAGGAAAGAGGAAAAAATATGGATGCGGTTCAGAATAAAAAGAGAAATTCAACATCAGTCGTTTGAGAGAGTTTTGGAGTCAAACACTGACAAAAGACGCCGACTCACACTTATTTCACACAAGAAATGTGAGACGGGCGTTGAATACGAGTTTAAGCAGTGAAATAATCCTCATTTATTTGATGTTGTGTGTTTTAAAGACAGTTTTGTTCATGAAGCTGTAAATACAGTTCCTTCATTGTGACACATTTTGTTCTGCACTTCTCGTGCACTGAATCCATTCAGAATGAAGCGTGTTTGAAAAAGCAAAAACAATGACCAACATTGCAAAATAAATCGCAATTGCAATATTCACTAATAAAATCACAATGTGATTATTTTGTCCATATTGCACAGCCCTAATACGCATACATATATATATATATTTATTATTGTGATATTGTGTGTATTTATATGTGTCTTTGGTTCTTTGTACTAGTTACTTTTGGATTTTTTTGTTCAGTTTAAAAGCAAAATAAAAAGTCATTTTCACAAGCAATTACAAATGAATTACAAAGCAACTGCAAAGTAACAGAAACACACTCCGATAATCTGTTTCATTTACAATTTGGAGAGTCATTTTTTACCGTGTGTTCCTGAAAATCATTTGTCTGAACAGGCCACATTTCTCAAGCACTTTCCAGATTTCTGTGGGATACGTGACAGATGCCTGTTAACGCACGTCTTCAAAGGACGTCTTGTCTCGTGATGTGATCTTTTATGACCTTTGGAAATGCTGATCTTCCCAGCAGTCAGCGTTGGCCCTGCGAGCTAAAACTAGCGCATAGCTGTGAGGAAATGAGCCTGGCTGTTTCCAGCAGGGTTGAAGGGGCCGTTTGGATCTCAGATGCATGCTGAAAGTGAGAGACGTGGAGTGTGTGTGTGTGTGTGTGTGTGTTCGCCTCATAGACTGGCATTCCTTTGGCTTGAACTCATGTGCTTAGCGACGCAAAACTCTCGGCGAGGGATTAAAGACGGTGTGAGTCTGACACAACCACAGCAAATTCATCCCCGTGCTCCTTTTTTTTTTTATTCATGAGAACGTCTTTCAACTCCAGCTTCATTTATTTTTAGCTTCCCAACGGTGGAACACAATGACAGCGTCACGATCGCCGGCTAAAAGCGATCTTAAAATGACACGCCGCATCTCGCGTGAGCCGAACCTTTCCGGCCCCCTCTCTCGTCTGCAACATGCATATTCTACTCGGTTCGCTGTTACCTTACTGTAATGGACTTTGTGTTTTCTCTAGGGAGGTTCGGGATGGATTGCACAAGATTTTCTCGCATCTCTCGTTTCATTCTAATCGAATAGAATTGCGGTTTTAAGTGAAGAGAGTTGGTTTTGATGCGCACATGAGGGTAGGTGATATCAAAATGCAACTGATAATTTTGCAAATGACACAAATAAGCAGCCGTTTGTTGGAGTCGACGTCAAATCAAAATACTCTATTTACTCTCCTAATGCAAGATTCACGGGTCGTTGACGAAGATCTAAAGTAGAATAGGTGTGAAACAATGTTTCATGTTGTTGCTCACAATATATGCGCTGATTTACATAGAGTATCTTTGTGTTACAGATCTTTTGTACTGTTAACATAAAGAAAATGCTGCATTTTTGGTGTTGATTTTTAAAAAAAAAAAAAATTCTTTTAAAAATTAATTATGTTTATTTTTAGTTCAAGTGCTTTATTTACATCTATATGTTTGTTCATTTTAATATAGTGTTATTTAAATATGTAAAGACTATTTCTTAGTTTATAACTCATTTATTTATATTTGTTTGTTTGTTTAAATTTAATTTTTTTTTTGTTTTATTTAAGTCTGTTATTATTTTTTATTTACATGTGTTTTCTAAATATGTAAGAAATTATTTATTACAAAATAATTTATTTAGAAAACATGTATTATTAATTTATTTATATGTGTTTGTTTGTTTAAATTAATTAATTAATTTATTCATTTACATGTGTTTTCTAAGTATGTAAAAGACAAATTCTGAAAATGTATTATTAATTTATTTATTTTGTTTGCTTATTTACATCTATTCTTTTTTTTATTTACACATTTTTCTAAATATGTTTAAAGACTTTAAAAATTTAAGTTAGTTTGTAATTTAAAAGTAGTTTATAATATAAATATTTTATTACTTACTATTATTAATTTTCTACTTTTTTTGTTTATTTACATATGTAAATATGTGGACGTTTTTTAATTTCTAACTCCGTATGTGTCGATATTTAAATATGGGCAGTATGTTAATGAGCACATGGTTTAACTCACGGAGGAGGAAACTTGAGAACCTCTTTAAAATGCCACAAATGTCCAGTTTTTCATGATAAGTGAGACGCAGATAAAGATGATCCGTCTCAGTATCTCACAGACATTTGTAGTCCACAAAGCAGTTCGTATCACCTTATTTGTCCTACAGTTTGAGTTTTTTTCTCATTAAATGTGTCCAATTAAACCGTAGACTGCGCTCGCACTGGTTGCACACGAACAACATGTTGAGCAAAAGAACACACAGGCAGATGATGAGGACGGGAGCAGCGTCTCGGGGCCGAGCAGATGGCCAGGGTCAACGTGAGCCACGACACTGTCCCGTCCAGCCACAAACAAACACGCTCCTGTTTCGGGAAGCGACACCTCAGCGGAGAGCATGCGCACAGAGACACGCTCCTAATTGCGACTAGCTGGTTAACCGGCGCTGGTGTCGTCCGGCGGAGCTCGTGAGATCATTAGAGCGTCTCGGTGACTGCGTTCGCCTCCTTCCTGCCGCTGCCAGGGTCACTCGTCCCCTGGCCATTCCTTTCCCGCTTTTAATAAGGACAAGGAATCTCAGAGACACTCTGGTCTGACGGAAAATGAAAAAGAGGAGTGCTGGAGCGCACCGTTGTTTCAGTATCATTATTTCTGTTACAACATTTCAAATGATCTCAGAAGTACTGGGATAAAAGCTTATAGTTTGGATATAAACACTGATGTCTACGGTGGTGATTAAAAAACCTTTGAAAGTAACTTATCAGTTACATCGTTACGCCAGTAGGGGTGACAAGGGAGTAATCAAGTAATGAATACAATTGAAGTCTTTATGAGTGAGTCATTGAATCATTCATTCAAGAGATTCATTCAAAAACGCTGATTCATCCAGTAATGAAACAAGTCTTAATGAGTGAGTCATTGAATCATTCATTCATTCAAATAGTTTTTTTTTAATTATTCATTCAAATGAATTAGATATTTTTTAAATATAATGCAGCAATTAACATTGTCACAATCTCCAGTAAATTGCTTGTTATTTTGTTCAGAATTGTCTATTTCGAACATAGAAATTGTGATACTGGAAAAAAAAAACACACATCACAGCATTTTATTTCTCTGCGATTTTGCATTATAAAAAAATGCAGGAGTTTTCTTATCTCGAACGGCTATATTTTGAAAGCATGAATCATTCTAGAATGAGTGCATGGAAAATATTTAAAAAATATATATATTATAATGGAAAAATGGGCTGAATGATTTTCGTCACGCTGCACTAACACATATTTATTCATGCACAATCGCTCTAAGCCATATGGCGATATCAATTTTATTTCGATATATATCGTGCATGCACCTGTCTGAAGACTCCTGGAGCAAGGAGTTTAAAACCGAATAAAGACGCCTGGATTGTCGGTTTGTGGAGTGCGAGGGTTGTTTTGATCACGGCAGCTCGGAGAATAAACCCCACGTTTCCTGAGACCCAAGTGTGAATTCCCTGCGTAATTACAGGACAGCGCAGGATGATATTAACTCGAGTCGTTATGATTAATGACACAGTCTGCAATGGATAATTAATCAGCTGGATTTGCCCTTGAGGCCAGACATCTATTTGGACCATCTGCCACGGCAGTGTGGAGACACTTTCCAGTAGCCTTTAGCCTTCAGCCTTTAACCCTCGAATGAAGTTTTCCCGAGTCTGTAGAGACCGAAGAACTTGTGACGATGTGTCCTAGTTTCTTACCAAATGTCTTTTGTTTGAAAGTTAGTTCATTTGGAAGCGGCTAATTCCCTTCAGTTTCCGTAGAGCGTCGAAGCGTCCAGATGGTTGTTCAACAGAGCGTTTTTTTTTGTAGGCCAATCCAGAAGTTAGCGCGTTCCCTCGATAATAAACCAACAGAAAATAAGCCCAGAGACCGACAAGAAGCGTGATTTTTGTTCATCAGCGGAAGCCTGAATATAATCGGCATGGATGAAAAAACGAACAAAACGAAAAAAAAAGATCTTCCTTTGAAGTTTGAGTTTGAAAGTTCTCAAGAATGATCATGAACACCATGAGGCTGTAAAAGCCTCAACCTCTGTGCTCCCATTTAGCCACTATTACTGATTTATTTCCTGTTATAGAATAATGCATGAAAAGAAATGCACGAGGCCTTATTTCAGACATTTAACCAAAAAACCCTGTCATAAAACCGATAGATATGCATTCCAGGTTTTGGCCTAAAAAAATGCATCGTTCCTGCAGCAGCAACACATTGGAAATCATGTTAAGGTGCCACTAGTGGCCTGAAATGGAACTGCAGGCTGATGATGCTCTCTTATGAATGGCACGTGCTAAATGTTTTCATTATAATAAACGCTTAACGTGGAGCTACGTGTTGAGTTTATACTCTGTGGCTTGTATGTAGAATGCATCATCAGTGTCTGTATATTGAATTCTTTTAATATCACTGTCTTATTACATCAGCACTTGGTACAAACCTTTAAAAATGACGGCGGGCCTTGCTTTGTCTTGAGTACGACGTCACGGGAAAACGCTGAATGCATCTACGTGCGATATATAATTATGTTCGGTATATCGCAGATGTCTTTAAATAGGTTCCCGGCTCCAGCATGAAGCACATTCTTTGCTGAAGCTCTTCTGGAAATGGAATTTGCGCTCCGTCAGCAGGATAAATGGACGTCGGTAAACTGGTCGTGCCGGAGCCATTAATGTCTTTTTGTCTGGATGCGCTGACAGCGGATGCAAGTATTGCACATTAACATGCATTGTTGTTTTTGGAAGTCAAGCGGCATCTTTTGTGTAACAAGCTCAAGGGAAATCGAGCGGTGGACAGCGGCCGAAGACAGTTTAATAATTCATTCCCTTGTTCAAGTTAAATCAAAGCAGGGCAAGGAGTTCCTGCTCACATGTTACAGTCGCTTTTGGTCAATTTATTACATTTTGTTGAATAAAATGATACTGAATGATTGATTGCAATTCCATAAACCATGGTATATGTTTTAATGTTTCAATATATTAATGGATTTTTAAGATTATGTTGGTTATAAAAGAGCAGCTCACAGTACAGTATTGTATTGGGGGATTTAACATATAAAAATAATATTCAACTAAAACATTCTGAGTTAATACAACCCAAGTTGGGTTGAAAATGGACATATCAGTGACTGGGTCATTTTGACCCAGAGATTGGATTGTTTTGACCCAGCGTTTGGGTGGTTTTGACCCAGAGATTTGGTGGTTTTGACCCAGCGACTGGGTCGTTTTGACCCAGAGATTGGATTGTTTTGACCCAGCGTTTGGGTCGTTTTGACCCAGAGATTGGGTTGTTTTGACCCAGCGTTTGGGTGGTTTTGACCCAGAGATTTGGTTGTTTTGACCGAGTGTTTGGTTGTTTTGACCCAGAGATTGGTTGTTTTGACCCAGCGTTTGAGTCGTTTTGAACCAGAGATTGGATTGTTTTGACCCAGAGATTGGATTGTTTTGACCCAGCGTTTGGGTTGTTTTGACCCAGAGATTGGATTGTTTTGACCCAGCGTTTGGGTTGTTTTGACCCAGAGATTGGGTTGTTTTGACCCAGCGTTTGGGTCGTTTTGACCCAGCGTTTGGGTTGTTTTGACCCAGAGATTTGGTTGTTTTGACCCAGCAGTTGGGTTAAATGTTTGCTCAATGTGCTGGGCAGTTTTATTTAACCCAACTTTTGTTTAAAAATGACTATATGGCTGGATTAAAATGAACCCAAAATATGTTGGAAATCAAAAATCAGACACATAATGACTAGAGGCAACAATAATCAATCAATTGAATAAATATTCATTTATTAAACATATTAATAAGTGTTCATTTTGGCTTCATTTTAAGCTTGCAATGCAGTCATTTTTAAACGATAGTTGGCTAAAATAAAACTACCCAGCAAACATTTAACCCAATTGTCCATTTTCAACCCAACTTGGGTTGTTTTTAACCCAGCATTTTTTAGAGCGATAATATTGCAAATGAATGTTGTACTGTTTGTGTCAGTGGAGTTTAAGCCACACATGAGGATATAATGTGGACAGACTTTATTAAGACAGAATGCAGCATCATAAATCTGTATCATAAGAGCATATGTTGTCATGCCGCCTCCCAGATGGCAGCCGGGAATTTACGGTCATCCACGAGAGACTCTTTTCATCTGGATCAGCGTCTTCACAGGCTGTTCTTCTGTTGCTCTGGAGGATGTTAAAACACGCTCATGAAGTTTTGTGTGTCGGGACGGGACGTTAAATACGGGTTTAATCTTGTTCTGATTACACAGTCATTACAAGCAGGTTGGCAGCGCTGGTGAAGCCAGCAGCTCTCATTTCCACTAATCTGATTTAAGGCACAAATGCCACCCATGCCAACCTGCTGCTATGGCAACAATGCCAAATATAAACATAACAAAAGAAAAAAAGGGTTTTTTGTAACTTCTATTTGCCTGTGTTTTCGAATGCCTCTTGCACGCTTGTCATCTTGATAGAGGAGGTTTGCGTGGGGTGAGCGCCGTCCACCGACCCACGGCGGCAGCTTGAAGACACGCCTTCAACGTCAACACGGGCTTGTTTCATAGAACCACCATCTTTCTCTCGGTCATAAAGAACCTTTTGCATGAGATTTGGAAATAAAATCAATATTATGAAATGGCTGTAAAAATATTTGAAATAGATCATATGATAAGACCACACATAAGTTCTCATCCATCCCATAATACAGTTCTTCACCGCATGCAACCTGTCAAAATAAAAGCTCGATGCGTAACGTTTGGAAATGAAGAAATCTGCAGATGTAAATATTAATATTGTCATTTTAGTTTACAATTATTGTATACAATAAAATATTTCTCTTTTTTTTTACAGTACAACAGATACAATATTACAGTTTATTGGTGTTTTAAAAGCATCAATATGTCTCTAATGGATGTTGAAGGTCGTGTCCTACAACAGATTCACGGGCATTCGGTGTCAAGAGCTTAATTTAAAAAAATTAATTTTCTCATAATATCCACTGCAGCATCAGCTCTTTTCTCGCAGTGTCTGAAACCCCGCCTCTCTGAGAGCTGTCAGATTGCCCAGTCTGTTGTGATTGGTCGACTGCTTACAGTGCGTGTCAGAAACAAAACGCCCGTTGCTATATCTGAATCTCAGCGCTTGGTTTTACTGTATCCGTCTCATCATAGTGATTCTCACAGCGTCTTCTCGACATGAACAACACGAACCAAAGTCCTCGGATAAACTACAGTGATTGAGGGCGGAGCAAAGAGGCCGGCATTATGCAAATTAGTGCAGACTGAAATGACTGACGACTCGTTTCAGCGGTTCAGAAATTTCAAGAAGAAGCCAATACAGGACCTTCGTCCGTGTGGAGCGACTCCTCATCGAGCTGCTTTAAATAAGGATGCGTTCATTCCAACAGAATGTTCTTTCCCACAGCCACTCCATCACTTCCTGCATGCCGTGAACTTCCTCGCCCCGACCCGAGCGCGTTGAGAGAAGACGTTTCACTACGCTCGACCGGCCGCCTGTGTTTGAGTAACAGGGTTCGTCCGTGAACTCGCTGCGGGTCAATCCATGTCAAATCAAACAAACAAACTTCACAAACTTCCCCTGCTCACATTTTTTATTTTATTTTCATGTTTTTTTCTGTAGAAAGACAAACATTAATAAATAGTGGTGAAAGCCAAAATATTAAATGTCACAGATCCACTATTTTTATAGAGGAGGATCAAAATGACCATTTTCACCTGATTTAGAGCCAAATTGGAGGGCTGTAAAAATGACTTCATGAAGATGACAGCATCGTTAGTTTATTTTCACACAGAGATTGGTTGATCTATTAGTAAAACCTGTTGACTTTAGCAGTCTTTGTTTCACTATATGCCAACGGTGACAGTTCAAAAATGGCAAAAAGCACTTTTTTTGTTTTTTGCCTCAAGTTTGCATGCCTGTAACTCAAGAAGTATTAAAGATATCTTAATATCCTGTTAGATTCTGCTTCAAAACCAACTGTCCTTTTGGTATCTGCATTTTAAAGGCCCTCGACGGTTCAGTCCCAGAGATATGGAGGTCTTAATGCGGCTCCATGAGTAGTATCTCACTGGTTTGTCAGTGTTTTCAGATCATCAGCACTTCTTCCAGAGTGTAGATATTAAGAAGAACACCGGCCAGAAAATGTTAATAGAAAAGCTGATTGGGTATTAATAATCGTGACATCCGGCAACTGCAAACATGAACGCTCGTCGAGGCTTGTTAAAAACACTGTTTTTTTAGTCTAGTCTTTTTTGCCCAGTGATACTCCATCTTAATTTAGTCACAGATGACGTTTAATGATGTTGGTGTCGTCTCGTCAGTGCCTCGTCTTAGTCGGAAAAAAATTTTGATCATAGATTTTGTTATTGAAATGAACACTACTTTGCACTTGTATGTGTGCCTCTCCAGATCCAAGAAATTTGGGACCCTGGACCACAAAACCAATCATAAGAGTCATTTTTTTGAAATTGCTGAATAAATCATCTTTCCATTGATGTGTGGTTTGTTTTGGATCGGACAATATTTGGCAGTGATTCAACTATTTGAAAATCTGGAATCTGAGGGTGCAAGATATCTGAAAAATTGAAATATTGAGAAAATCGCCTTCAAATTGTCCAAATGGAGTCCTTAACAATGCAGAACCGCACACACAAAAATACATTTTTGATGTATGGAAATGTACTAAATATCTTCACGGAACATGATCTTTACTTAAAGGATTCAGTCATTAATTCCTCTCCCTCATGTGGTTCTACACCCGTGAGATCTTCGTTCATCTTCAGAACACAGATGAAGATATTTCTGATGAAATCTGATGGTTCAGTGAGTCTCTATTGACAGCAAGATCATGAACACTTTCATACTAAAACATATTTAAAACAGGTCATGTGACTACAGTGGGTCAACATTAATGTTACAAAGCGACGAGAATACTTTTTATGCGGCAAAATAACGACTTTATTCAACAATATCTAGTGATGGACGATTTCAAAACACTGATTCATGAAGCTTGACGAATCTTTTGTGTCGAATCAGTGTCGATCAGACCATGAATCAAACTGCCAAAGTCACGTGATTTCAGTAAACGAGGCTTCAAGTGATTCAAAATTTCAGTGATTCACGTGACTTTGGCGGTTTGATTCATGATCCACTCAAGATTCGTGAAGCTTCTTGAATCAGTGTTTTGAAATCGTCCATCGCTAGATATCGTTGAGTGTTTGTTAAGTATCGTGTCTCTTGATCCGCTGCATCACGTGACTGTTTTCAGCACGTCTTTCCTTCCTTTCTGGAGCTTGAAAGTGTTGATTGTATTGATCTATGGACGAGTCATAAACCTCATCAAAAACATCTTCATGCGTGTCTGAAGATGAACGAACGGCATGAGGGAGAGGAACTCATGACACAATTTTTGAGTGAACGAACCCTTTATTATCCTAATGATTTTTGGCTTAAAAGAAAAATCGATGATTTTGACCCGTACAATGTATTATTGACCACAAATACACCCGTGTGCCTCATGACTGCTTCTGTGCTCCAGGGTCACATTTGTGATCAATAAAATCCCCCTATATACTAGTTCTTTGCTTTCGCATGTTGACTTTAAGGACGTCACAATAGATGGTGAATGAAAAAAAACACATCGTTTTAAACATCTGCTCGAGAGTCATATTAAAATGATTACTCCGCACACAATGAAAGCGCCCATGACCTGATAGGATAAGCCCTGAGCTTCCGATGAATTATGAAGTCTTTTGAGTGCATCGCCCCGTCCTATTTTCAGACACCCAATATCAGGTTACCAACCGAGCCGCCGGGTCAGCCGAGGTCATCCCGCAACACCTGCCGGCCCTCGACCTCCAGCTTTAATGTTCGTCTCAAACCCGACGCGGTTTCTGTCTGGCCGTGCGCGGGCCTGTCCGTTCGGCCGCTCCGAGGACCTCGGGGCCGAGCGTCGGAATGCACGGCATCACCGATTACTCACCGGAGAAAAGGAAGGAGAACGTGGGAGCGCCGCGCAGAAGGGAGGGTAGGACGGGGAAAAGAGGAGGAATGTGGCGTTAGGAATTCCAAACAGCCCCTTAATCCGAGCGCCGACCGAAACGCCGCTCGAAGCATTTGCTGAAGCTTTTATCCCACCGTCGCGCATGACGGATGTACAAAGCGGAGGTCAAGAGGTCAAGAGCGTGAGCGGGGATTTCTGAGAGCTCTCTCCCGACTGTCTGCACACGCTTCTCACCGAGACGCTGCACGTCTGGAACCCTTTTAATGCCGAGATAACCAGTATATCGTTTTGTATGCAAACTGGTGTGACTAAATGTCTCTAAATGTTTTTAAGTCATTTACATTATTTTAAATTTAAAAAAAATACTGGGGTTGCTTCAACCCAGATTTGGGTCAAATATGGACAACTTTTGGGTTAAAAGTTTAGTGTAAAAATTTAACCCATTTGTCCATTTTCGACCCACATTTGAATTTTTTTTACTTTATAAAATTTTTACTTTTTTTTTTTTTTTTTTGCATGTTTTTACAAACGGCAAGTTGAAGTATTATTTATTATATTTTTTAATTTTTTTTTTTTTAATTTATTGAATTTTTTTTTTTTTTTTTTTTTTTTTTTTTGGAAATCAAATGCAACTAATGCTGGTTCATACACTCTAAAATAAAAATGCTGGGTTCAATATGGACGTGGTTGTTTTAACCCAGCAGTTGGGTTTAATGTTCTGCACTGTTTGGCTGGTATCAAATGAACCCCAAATAGCTTGGAATCAGACACTAAATTACTAGAGGCAACAGTAATAATCAAAAGGTGAACGTTTATTAATAAGCAATTTAAAAAATATTTTATTGCCTTCATTTACGCTAGAAATACATTTTTAAACAATAGTTGAGTTCAATCAAACCTCCCAACAACTACCCAACAAACGACTTAAAACAACCCATCCGTTGGGTTAAGAACCCTTTGTTTTAATGTTGGGTTGTTTTTAACCCGGCGTTGTTTGCACTAGATCAATGCTGCAGGTGTTTTGGGTATTTGTCAGGTGTAACTGTGGAGTCCAGTGGCGTGTTTTGTTATTTCGGCCGGTCGTTTGACCTTTACATCTGTGAGAACATCTCCCAACTGTGACGCAGTGTTAAAGAGGAGTTCAATCTGGTGCATTTGGTTTTTAGGTTCTTTATTGGGTCAATTTTCAATGTGTTTGTTCGCCTCATTCGGCCGATAAATGCATCAAGGCAGCAGCTGCAGAGTTCTTATTCACAATGCACTGATATATTTAGCTTCACCTTTGACTCAGAAGGCACGATCAGCTCGAGAAGCAAAGATTTCTGGGAATTGTTATGATCGTGTTCATCACAGACGCGTGACAAACCTCAAAAACGCTGAACAAAAATCCCATCAAGGCGTAATGTATTCACGCCGGAAAACTCAAACCCTTCGCATTTCATCAGTGTTTGACGCGTGTTTCCAGGCCGTCAGCGTCGGATGCGGCGAGCGCCGACTGTTTTTCCGTCGCAAATAGGATGTGCTCTTCCTGTTTTCTGGCAACCGGGATGTTTTCTGACCTTGGTCCTTAATCTGTGCTTCCTTCTTTTCCTCACCAGGTACGACTATAAAGAAATGCTCCATAACTCCACGTTTTGTCTCGTGCCTCGAGGACGCCGCCTGGGCTCTTTCCGTTTCCTGGAGGCTCTGCAGGTACACATCCACATCTACACCCGCTTCCTGAGTTCAGAATCAATCCACAAATCCACCTTTAGCCTTAAATTCTGTGATGCCGGTGTCATGTCTGTCGTGTGGGATTGCGGCTGTGCTCTTTCAGGTTGTATGAAGCTGAGCAGACATGCGGCTTAACAGGCCATTATACATTGTGTTTTGAATGGTGTGGGTGTTCAGGATTGACTCGCTGAGGTTTTCGGGGCTTTTATGAGGCGGGTGCGCGCTCGTGTCTGTCTGCGCTCGCGCAGCTTTGGCTCTCTGTATCGGTCTGTATGTATTTCAGCAGATTGAAGGGCCGGTTAATGACACTGCAGGGATTAGTCCATAACAGCAGGATGATATTAGAGATGAGGGGAGGTCAGAGGGGGAGCAGATTTACAGATTAGGGACAACAGGCCTGTGCAAATACACACACAGTTATGCTTGGAAATGATGGGTTTTGTCTTATTGCCTCACAGTGAAGTTCTGTGGAGGTGTCATGCCGCAGCGTCAGATAATACTCTGATTGTAAGTCTCACCGCTTCCACGTGTCCAAAAACATTACCGTGTTATACATTGTGCGTGTCAGGGGAAAAAATGGAGATGCTAAAAATAGAATTTATTTATTTGTTTTATTTTCTTTTATTTTTTTGGACTTTAGTATTATTTGTATACTTTTCATTCATTTTTGCATTTATTTTTAGACTTACATTAGTAGTAATTTTATGTCCTTTTGTAATTAAATAAATATGGTAATGGATCAAATATTTTCTACGGTGGCCGAGAGAGCTCAAAACGCTTCAAATAATTTAACACATGCAAATTAAAAAAAGCACATGCGAATAAAAAAAAACACATGCAAATTTAAAAAAGCGCATGCGAATTAAAAAAAGCACATGCAAATAAAAAAAAACGTGATCATCAGTTTGACAACACGTGTGCTGCAAATCCTCACAACACATGCAAACTCAAAAAAGCGCTACATTTACGAAACGCGCTGCAAAGAGCACAAACCACAACGGAAATGTTTCAAGGGGGACCCCAAAAAGTGACGGACCCTACTAGGACATGCGTCCAAAACCAGTTCAACTCACCCGTTCACTTATTCACTGATCCCTATATAGTGTACGGCATTTGAGTGCACAATGTGTGCACAATCATTAAATACTATAAAAACTGCAAACAAAAATAAACTACTGTACATTATTTCATGTATTTATTATTTCGCATAAAGTGTTTTTCAGTTTGCTAGAAATCGTCGAGCGCCTCACGCAGCCGTTACGATGACGTCACATTAATATGATACTGATGATTAACGAATATTTTTAAATCCTCCACTAAATGATCATCTCTTAAAGTTGAATGAGTGAACAACAATGCCACATATTAAAACACTTTTCTGTTAGTGAAACACATTACATTGAGTTAATGCCTACATAATATATTTTAATATTTTTTAGTTTGTGCTGTTGTCTAGTAGGGTCCGTCACTTTTTGGGGTCCCCCTTGAAACATTTCCGTTGTGGTTTGTGCTCTTTGCAGCGCTTTTCGTAAATGTAGCGCTTTTTTGAGTTTGCATGTGTTGTGAGGATTTGCAGCACATGTGTTGTCAAACTGATGATCACGTTTTTTTTTTTATTTGCATGTGCTTTTTTTAATTCGCATGCGCTTTTTTAAATTTGCATGTGTTTTTTTTTATTCGCATGTGCTTTTTTTAATTTGCATGTGTTAAATTATTTGAAGCGTTTTGAGCTCTCTCGGCCACCGTAATTTTCACTGTTTTGCAGCACTTATATATATAAATAACCAGGGTTGAGGAGTAACGAAACACAAGTAACTTAGTGACGTATTTAAAATGCAACATTTGAGTGACTGTGTTTGATTTGAAATGGGTGGTAATCAGATTCCAGTTCCATCTGAAAAGTGTTTTAGATTACCAAAGCGATTACTTTGAGTTTTAATGTCATTTAAACAGCGATTGGTGATTCTCTGACTCTGACCGTCTGAAAAAGACGAGTTCAGTTTCATGTTTTCCACTGTTTTCATTTTATAATTCACTCGTCACTGCGACTTTTTCTCACAATTTGTTTTTTCCCTCACAATTGAGAGTTTGTGTTTCACAATTCTGACTTCTTTTTCTCAGAATCATGAGATTTAAACTCATAATTGCAAGTTATAAAGTCAGAATTTTGGTAAAAAACGTGCAATACTAACTTTTTTTCTTGCAATTGTGAATTTAGTGTGTGAGTTTATATCTCATAATTCTGACTTTTCTCAATATTGTCAGTTTATATCTCATAATTCTGACTTTTCTCAATATTGTGAGTTTATATCTCATAATTCTGACTTTTCTCAATATTGTGAGTTTATATCTCATAATTCTGACTTTTCTCAATATTGTGAGTTTATATCTCATAATTCTGACTTTTCTCAATATTGTGAGTTTTTATCTCATAATTCTGACTTTTCTCAATATTCTGAGTTTATATCTCATAATTCTGACTTTTCTCAATATTGTGAGTTTATATCTCATAATTCTGACTTTTCTCAATATTGTGAGTTTATATCTCATAATTCTGACTTTTCTCAATATTCTGAGTTTATATCTCATAATTCTGACTTTCCTCAATATTGTGAGTTTTTATCTCATAATTCTGACTTTTCTCAATATTGTCAGTTTATATCTCATAATTCTGACTTTTCTCAATATTGTCAGTTTATATCTCATAATTCTGACTTTTCTCAATATTGTGAGTTTATATCTCATAATTCTGACTTTTCTCAATATTGTGAGTTTATATCTCATAATTCTGACTTTTCTCAATATTGTGAGTTTATATCTCATAATTCTGACTTTTCTCAATATTGTGAGTTTATATCTCATAATTCTGACTTTTCTCAATATTGTGAGTTTATATCTCATAATTCTGACTTTTCTCAATATTGTGAGTTTATATCTCATAATTCTGACTTTCCTCAATATTGTGAGTTTTTATCTCATAATTCTGACTTTTCTCAATATTGTGAGTTTATATCTCATAATTCTGACTTTCCTCAATATTGTGAGTTTATATCTCATAATTCTGACTTTTCTCAATATTGTCAGTTTATATCTCATAATTCTGACTTTTCTCAATATTGTCAGTTTATATCTCATAATTCTGACTTTTCTCAATATTGTCAGTTTATATCTCATAATTCTGACTTTTCTCAATATTGTGAGTTTATATCTCATAATTCTGACTTTTCTCAATATTGTGAGTTTATATCTCATAATTCTGACTTTTCTCAATATTGTGAGTTTATATCTCATAATTCTGACTTTTCTCAATATTGTGAGTTTTTATCTCATAATTCTGACTTTATAACTCACAATTGCAACTTTATATCACTCAATTCTGAGTGAAAAAGTCAGAATTGTGAGATAAAAACTCACAATGATCTTTTTTGTGTTTGTTTCACACTTATTAGTATTCAAAGTATTCTAAAGTATTTAGATGAAGTCACTAAACTTGAGTAATGGAACGAAATATGTTACAAATGACTTTTTAAAGCATGTATTTTGTAATCTGTAGTGAAACACATTTTAAAAGTAACACACCCAGCCCTGCGTGTGTATATATATATATATATATATATATATATATTTTAGGATTTCTCACTGTCGCCCAGCCCTTCTTGTAGCCCTTCTATCCTTGATGATTATCTCATGTCCTTCATTGTTGTGACCCATGAGGCCTCGGTTCAGACAGGCAGAGTCACGCTTTGTTTCCCTCAGTCGCTGCCAGATTTCTCAGGATGGAACAAAAGCACGGCTGATCTGATAAACCATGATTCTTCATTTCTCAGTCTCAGTCAGAGCTTCTCTTGCCTTCAGACTTTCCACTCGAAGACGCTAATAAAAATTTCATGAGGCTTGCTTTATTTTTCTTCAGCCCGTTTTAACTTGCCTGTGTGTGTGTGTGTGTGTGTGTGTGTGTGTGTGTGTGTGTGCAGGCCGCTTGTGTACCCGTCATGCTCAGTAACGGCTGGGAGCTTCCCTTCTCGGAGATCATCGACTGGCGTACGGCTGCTGTCATCGGGGACGAGAGACTTCTTCTACAGGTACGACTGCCATAAAATATCATCTCCAGAAAACAGCTCCGCTCAGCTCATGCACTCTCCTGCTTGTTCCTGATCTCAACAACAACTCAGCGAGCTGAAATTCAATCTAGTATTGCCCTCTCCAATTTGGCTTCTTTTCAGCTCAGAAAGCAGCATAATCGTTCCTGCCTACATAGTATGCAAGGTTGATACGTTGTTAACCATCTCAAGACGCTCCTATAAATGAATCGTGCATGAATTAAATCGTTCTAATGTCACATGCTAATTTGCCGGGCACAAGCTTGCAACCATCAGTGACGGTCTGCAGACCTCCGGAGACGTCCACGCCGAGACCGAGCGCGTGTTTCTTTGTAATTGAAATGGGACCTCTTGGCCTGCGGCAGAACGCCTCTGTGGTGAGAGCAGTGACGGGTTCTGTCAGGGTCAGTGGCACAGCTCTGCATTTAATATGCTCTCGTGCCCCTGTGGCGCTGAACGCCTCAACAAAAGGTGCGACTAATCGACTAGTGAAATATTTGTAATGAAAATCTCCCTCAAGAGCTGTTTGTGTTTACAGTGAAGAGAGATTTTAATAAGCACACACCTGATCTATATCTATCTATCTATCCATCCATCCATCCATCTATCCATCTATCCATCTATCATTCCATCATTCTATAAATATATATAGCGTTCCATCTCTCTCTCTCTCTCTCTCTCTCTCTCTCTCTCTCTCTATCTATCTATCATTCCATCATTCTATCTCTTTATCTATCTTAGTAACCACATAGCAAATAATCAGGTGCCAACCCCCTTTAGACCTCTCAGAAATCCCCCAAGCTCCAGCCTGAAATGAGCATGGACAACGAGACTTTTTGGGGCAAATTGTTCTTTTAATTCACAATGATTTCCACGGTGAATGATGCTTCACCATGAAGCCCAGTTTGTTTGAGTGCTCCGTCCACAAGGAACATTTTCAGTTGCTTTAACTGGTGCTTCGATTGGAAAGGCCTGTCAAGTAGACAATACATTATCACGCTGCTCCCCTCCCTTCACAGATCCCATCAACGGTCCGCTCCATCCATCAAGATCGCATTCTGTCTCTCCGCCAGCAGACGCAGTTCTTGTGGGAAGCGTATTTCTCTTCCGTGGAGAAAATTGTGCTCACTACATTGGAGGTAAGCAACTTCCTGCTCAATCTCACTGCGTTCAAGACATGAAGAGCTAACGGCCGGTCGGATGAATCCCACGAAACTTATCCAAGTCATTTACACTGAAAATAAACAGAAAAAAAGGGAAATTTTGTGTTGCAGAAAATGATCATAATCATTTTAAGATTAAGGTTTTTGCATTGTGATTATTGGGCACATTTTCGCTCCACAGTTCTCATTACTGTAATGCATCCAGAGTTTGAGTTTGTTTGTAATTCTCATCATTCTAAATGATTTAATGATAATTCTATAATAAGATTCATCCAAACACAATGATTTGAGTTAAATTAGCATAAATACAACCAACGCTCATGTATAAATATTTTACCATTTAAATCATTCATAAATACCATAATGAGAATTTTACCCCCCCCCCCCCCCCCACACACACACACACAAACACACACACATATAATGTCACAATGAAAAAAAAAAATAGATCCACAAAAATAGATTTCATTTTCTTTTAAATGAAAAAATATAATTTCTCAATTTTTTTCCACAAATTCTTTCACCATCCCAATGGAATGAATTGCATGTTGGGAGCTATTTCTGAATGAAAACGGAGCTCCATCTGGCCGGTCTCAGGCTCTGGTTTCACACACTTCTCTCTGGAGGAAGTGTTTAAGCTCTGAGATGTGCTGGATTGCTGTTGGTGTGTAAGAGGACACCTGGGTCAGGTCTTGAAGGGTGCATCTGTGATACAGAGCATTAATATGTGTCCAAATAAACATGGCTTCGGTCCAGCTGGCCTCATGTTTGTGAAAGTTCGTCTCTTTAAACGCTTACGAAATTTAAGCCTTGTTAGTGTTTGTCAATTGAGTCTAACACAATGTCCTCAACGGATGTGACGTGTCTCGTAGTTGAGAGCACTTCACCTGTTCCTTTGGAAGAGGGAATTGATGGAGGTTCTTTTCCAGAGGATACGGTACTGTTGGGACGTCTTAAAAATTCGATAAAACATCCCAATAGCCCTACACAAAACATTCGGTCTATCAACATGTCGAATTTCCTTACAAAATAACTGCAAGCAAACAAACACAAAGCGCTTTCAAATCACATCGAAAAACAACAGGACTTTTCGAAAGTTCCCGGACGAGCCCCCGTTTGTCACAGCCAGCTCGCAAGATGCGACAAAGGAGACAACACGTAAGAATAAAATAAGAGAAAAGACTAAACAAAAACAACTAGACAACATTTCACAACTGAAGGAAACCGGCATGATCATGACATCACTCACACCAACTCCATCCTGCCAAACAAACAACCACACAAATATGACCCATACTGGGCTCATAACACACAAGACAAAAGGCATCTTTTCCATGTTAATCAGAGGCTGCGTCTGAAATTGCAATTACTTCCCTGCAATATAAAACAGTAAGTGGTAGTAGAAGTATGAACTGAATTCATAGTACTCATTAAACAGACAAATTGCTTGTCGCTGAAATCTTACCGGATCGCGTCTGGTGTGGACACAGTGTAATGACACACTCTAAAGAACGGCAGTGATTCAGATAACTTATTAATGGCCTCAGAAAATTGTTTCAGAACATCTTGTCACTGTCCAAATTCTTTCTGGACATCCTCTTCCAGATCATCCAGGACCGTGTGTTGCAGCACAACGGCCACAGCACACTGATGTGGAACCGGCTGCCGGGAGGACTCTTCACCCTGCCACAATACTCCTCCTATCTGGGTGACTTCCCCTTCTTCTATGCTGTTCTCGGTAAGTGACCTCTGTTCCACCACCTCAGTCATAGGTTTGTTTATATGTAGTTTGTACTCTCCACCTGCTACAGTAGCCACGCCCCCAAACTCTCCGCCTGCTACAGTAAACACGCCCCAAACTCTCCATCTGCTTCAGTAACCACACCCCCAAACTCTCCACCTGCTACAGTAGCCACGCCCCCAAACTCTCCACCTGCTACAGTAAACACGCCCCAAACTCTCCGCCTGCTACAGTAACCACGCCCCAAACTCTCCATCTGCTACAGTAACCACGCCCCAAACTCTCCATCTGCTACAGTAACCACGCCCCAAACTCTCCACCTGCTACAGTAACCACGCCCCCCAAACTCTCCGCCTGCTACAGTAACCACGCCCCCAAACTCTCCGCCTGCTACAGTAACCACGCCCCCAAACTCTCCATCTGCTACAGTAACCACGCCCCCAAACTCTCCATCTGCTACAGTAACCACACCCCCAAACTCTCCTCCTGTTACAGTAGCCACGCCATAGATTGACAGATCTGAGCAGGCTCAATGATCTAATGGTGCTGGAAGGTTCAATGTTTACACTTGTGAGGGAGATAAACTCATGAATGGCTTACTAATAAAACTCAATGAACAATAGCCTGGGTTAAGAGAATGCATTTGATCTCAAAATCTTACATCTGTGCTATGGGGTCAGTGTTTTATAAATGAATTGTCTAGATTAAATATATTTATCTTTTTTCCGCAGGTATTAAACCACAACAGAAATTCACAGCCGTCATTCACGCAGTCACGCCTCTCATATCTCAGTCTCAACCGGTTTTCAAGTTGCTGTTGGCCGTGGCCAAATCACAGTACTGTGCCCAGGTCAGTGTTATTTATATACTATTATATTATTTATTAAGGGGTTATTAGGGCATTAATTACCCTCATGCCGATCTAATCCTGTAAGAGTTTTGTTCATCTTCAGAACACAAATGAAGATCTTTGATCCCACATGATCCAAACATTTGAACAGTACTGTACTTAATATTAAAATGACCTCTGATGACCTTGTATCAGGTCATTGTCCTGTGGAACTGTGACAAGCCTCTTCCCGCAAAGCACCGCTGGCCCGCCACCTCCGTTCCAGTCATCGTAATCGAGGGCGAGAGCAAGGTGAATCTCCTTCAACCATGCTGTCTTCATATTCTCATCCTTTCAAATAGTTTATTCTACTAAAGTCAGAGATACTGAGCATTTTCTATAGGTTTGTGTTTACAGTGAAGAGAGATTTTAATAAGCACACACCTGTTCTGATCCATCTATCATTCCATCGTTCTATCCATCCATCCAGTTCCATCGTTCTATCTATCTATCTATCTATCTATCTATCTATCTATCTATATACCCATCTATCATTCCATCTATCAGTCCATCGTTCCATCGATCTAGTTCCATCTTTCATTCCATCGTTCTATCTATCTATCTATATACCCATCTATCCATCTATCGTTCCATCTATCTAGTTCCATCCATCGTTCCATCTATCGGTCCATCCATCGTTCCATCTATCTAGTTCCATCTATCATTCCATCGTTCTATCTATCTATCTATCTATCTATCTATCTATCTATCTATCTATCTATCTATCTATCTATCTATATACCCATCTATCCATCTGTTGGTCCATCTATCATTCCATCGTTCTATCCATCCATCCAGTTCCATCGTTCTATCTATCTATCTATCTATCTATCTATCTATCTATCTATCTATCTATCTATCTATCTATCTATCTATCTATCTATATACCCATCTATCATTCCATCTATCGGTCCATCGTTCCATCGATCTAGTTCCATCTTTCATTCCATCGTTCTATCTATCTATCTATCTATCTATCTATCTATCTATCTATCTATCTATCTATCTATCTATCTATCTATATATCCATCTATCATTCCATCTATCGGTCCATCGTTCCATCGATCTAGTTCCATCTTTCATTCCATCGTTCTATCTATCTATCTATATACCCATCTATCCATCTATCATTCCATCTATCTAGTTCCATCCATCGTTCCATCTATCGGTCCATCCATCGTTCCATCTATCTAGTTCCATCTATCATTCCATCGTTCTATCTATCTATCTATCTATCTATCTATCTATCTATCTATCTATCTATCTATATACCCATCTATCTATATACCCATCTATCCATCTGTTGTTCCATCTATCATTCCATCGTTCTGTCTATCTATCTATCTTTCTATTGTTCCATATATCGTTCCATCGTTCTATCTATCGATCTCTCTATCTATCGTTACATCGTTCCATCTATCTATCCATCTATCGTTCCATCTATCGTTCCATCTATCGTTACATCTATCGTTCCATCTATCGTTCCATCTATCGTTCCATCTGTCATTCCATCTGTCATTTCATCTGTCGTTCCATCTGTCGTTCCATCATTCTATCTATCTAGTTCCATCCATCGTTAAAATAAAGTTTATCCTACTGAAGTCAGAGATACTGAGCATTTTCTGGAGGTTTCACGTGTTTAACTACATGTTTAGGTGATGAGCAGCCGATTCCTGCCCTATGACACCATCAAAACCGATGCAGTCTTGAGTCTGGATGAAGACACTGTGCTCTCGACCACAGAGGTGAGTCAGGGGGCTACAACAAAGACAAAGGCAGTGCACTCATATGACGATGAATGGGAGAGTGCAACGCACAAAATGGCAGATTAAGCCCCGCCTTGTAAATAAAAGAACTAGTTTGTAAAGTCATTGCGTCACTGTAGCTGCGTTAGAAACTCCGGTTACTTCAGTGTTCTGAGACTTGCGTTGGCTGATCCAGCCTGAAAAATGCTGGTTTTTGTCATGATATGCACATTTATAAGTATAATTTACGAAATGGTTGTCCGAGAGGCGTTTTAAAGATGGCCGCCGAGTGAAATTACTTGCCTTAAAAGGACTTTGGCTACAACCAATCACAGGAATCAGGGAAATGGAAATAAATACTGGCTATAGAAGTGGATTTGATGGTACTAAATATATTCTTCTTAATTATCCGCCATTTATCATCTGTAATACCATGGTGTGACCACTAGATGGCTTTAGTCTTGTCTCGGTCCCACATTTCTACCCCTTCTCAGACTTGGAAGACTTGGGATTTTGCTTCAAGACTGCACAAGTGTGGGGAGGTCACCAAATTGACGGTGCATTGTCTCATTGATTAATTAAGATCATTAATGGGATTAAAGTGTTTGGGTTTGCTTTCCCACAGGTGGATTTTGCCTTTACTGTTTGGCAAAGTTTCCCAGAGAGGATTGTGGGATATCCTGCACGCAGCCATTTCTGGGACTCTAACAAGGAACGTTGGGGCTACACGTCCAAGTGGACCAATGACTACTCCATGGTGCTGACCGGAGCTGCTTTCTACCACAGGTCAGTTAAATAACTAACATTAGCTGTTCCAAACCATATCTTGCTATGCCTCATTTGGATATTTTGTTCAATAATAATCACGTTTTTGTTGTCTGGTGGAGTTTTGAGATGTTCCCTTGGTCGGGCAGCTCACTAGGCTCGAGAACAGAGCATTTGTGGGCTTTTAGTGACCCGTTGTGTTTGACACGTCTTGTAAACGTGTTTGACGCGTCGTCTTTTCTTGATCCAGGTATTATAACTACTTGTACACACACTACCTGCCCGGCAGCTTGAAGACTATGGTTGACCAGCTCTCAAACTGTGAAGACATCCTCATGAACTTCCTGGTGTCTGCTGTCACTAAGATGCCGCCTATCAAGGTCACTCAAAAGAAACAGTACAAGGAGACGATGATGGGACAGGTATATTTTCGCTTGTTTGAGCGCTAGTAACTGAAACGGAAAAAGCAGCTAATCAAGCCTCTCTCCTCCACAGACGTCCCGGGCGTCTCGTTGGGCAGACCCTGACCACTTTGCCCAGCGGCAGACGTGCATGAACAAATTTGCCAGCTGGTTTGGCACAATGCCCCTGGTCTATTCGCAGATGAGACTGGACCCCGTTCTGTTCAAGGACCAGGTATCGATACTGCGCAAGAAGTACAGAGACATCGAGCGACTCTGACAAAGCCGAGAAGCACCTTCCCTGTGAACGGGATGGGAAACGGCATCCGGAAATCCCTCAGAACCCTGTTAAACTGGATTAATAGGGATAAACGGGGGGACAGAAACCCTCGGGGAGGGAGCGCATTGAGACGAGGGGGGGCGGTGTTGCATATGAAGAAGATCCGTCTGTCAGAGACCGTCACTCACTACAAATACATGGCTCGATCGGAGAACACGTCGACGTTATTTGGCATTTGGATGAGTTTAGCGCAACACAAAGACACAAAGCTTTCTGTCTTCCACACCCCCTCTTGTAATGCTTTGCCAATGACAGCGGTGACCATGGCAACCTCGCCAACACCACACACACACACACACACACACACACAGATCCACATGCACTCGGAATATGGACTATTACACACCGGTTTAACCTCTGGATCCACGTTAGATGTGGGTTTTGCTGAGGTCGCCTGTATATTTATTCAGTTCACCTTCCGCTACTCCGGCAAGCGTTACGCCCCTCTAGAAAACGCAGGATGATGTCCAGTGGAGAAGTCAAGCGTGTGAAACATCGCGCACAATGTCACAGTGCCTGAACTTTCAGATGGACAATCTGGGAGTCCAAAGGGGTTTTGTATGAATGCAGAAACACCTTGTTCATGCTGCTTATGTTTGGATTCATTTTAGGTGTTCCACAAATTGGTTCCACAAAAGTTTTTGTTTTTTTCTCTCTATCTATACGAGCCTTTCTGTGTATTTTGTCAAACTAGCAAACTTTTTTTTTTTTTTGAAGATTTGTGTTCCTAACGCTGTGTCCTAACCAGAAGAGGTGCGAAAAGATTCCAGTGACAAGCAATTTGTCTGTCCACACTAAACAAGTCTGTGAGACACGAAAATAGAACAGAGTGTGGGCGGAGTCGCTCTGCAAGTGCACTGCACTCGCAACTAAATGAATCCAAAATCACAGCCAGTCAGAAGAGAGTGTGGGCGGAGTCTCACTCCAAGTGCACTGCACTCGCAACTAAATGAATCAAAAAGTACAGCCAATCAGAAGAGAGTGTAGGCGGAGTCGCTCTGCAAGTGCACTGCACTCACAACTAAATGAATCCAAAATCACAGCCAATCAGAAGAGAGTGGGCGGAGTCTCACTCCAAGTGCACTGCACTCGCAACAAAATAAATCAAAAAGTACAGCCAATCAGAAGAGAGTGTGGGCGGAGTCGCTCTGCAAGTGCACTGCACTCGCAACTAAATGAATCCAAAATCACAGCCAGTCAGAAGAGAGTGTGGGCGGAGTCTCACTCCAAGTGCACTGCACTCGCAACTAAATGAATCAAAAAGTACAGCCAATCAGAAGAGAGTGTAGGCGGAGTCGCTCTGCAAGTGCACTGCACTCACAACTAAATGAATCCAAAATCACAGCCAATCAGAAGAGAGTGTGGGCGGAGTCTCACTCCAAGTGCACTGCACTCGCAACAAAATAAATCAAAAAGTACAGCCAATCAGAAGAGAGTGTGGGCGGAGTCGCTCTGCAAGTGCACTGCACTCGCAACTAAATGAATCCAAAATCACAGCCAGTCAGAAGAGAGTGTGGGCGGAGTCTCACTCCAAGTGCACTGCACTCGCAACTAAATGAATCAAAAAGTACAGCCAATCAGAAGAGAGTGTAGGCGGAGTCGCTCTGCAAGTGCACTGCACTCACAACTAAATGAATTCAAAATCACAGCCAATCAGAAGAGAGTGTGGGCGGAGTCTCACTCCAAGTGCACTGCACTCGCAACTAAATGAATCAAAAAGTACAGCCAGTCAGTCAGAAGAGAGTGTGGGCGGAGTCACTCTGCAAGTGCACTGCACTCACAACTAAATGAATCCAAAATCACAGCCAATCAGAAGAGAGTGTGGGCGGAGTCTCACTCCAAGTGCACTGCACTCGCAACAAAATAAATCAAAAAGTACAGCCAATCAGAAGAGAGTGTGGGCGGAGTCGCTCTGCAAGTGCACTGCACTCGCAACTAAATGAATCCAAAATCACAGCCAGTCAGAAGAGAGTGTGGGCGGAGTCTCACTCCAAGTGCACTGCACTCGCAACTAAATGAATCAAAAAGTACAGCCAATCAGAAGAGAGTGTAGGCGGAGTCGCTCTGCAAGTGCACTGCACTCACAACTAAATGAATTCAAAATCACAGCCAATCAGAAGAGAGTGTGGGCGGAGTCTCACTCCAAGTGCACTGCACTCGCAACTAAATGAATCAAAAAGTACAGCCAGTCAGAAGAGAGTGTGGGCGGAGTCACTCTGCAAGTGCACTGCACTCGCAACTAAATGAATCCAAAATCACAGCCAATCAGAAGAGAGTGTAGGCGGAGTCGCTCTGCAAGTGCACTGCACTCACAACTAAATGAATTCAAAATCACAGCCAATCAGAAGAGAGTGTGGGCGGAGTCTCACTCCAAGTGCACTGCACTCGCAACAAAATAAATCAAAAAGTACAGCCAATCAGAAGAGAGTGTGGGCGGAGTCACTCTGCAAGTGCACTGCACTCACAACTAAATGAATCCAAAATCACAGCCAATCAGAAGAGAGTGTGGGCGGAGTCTCACTCCAAGTGCACTGCACTCGCAACAAAATAAATCAAAAAGTACAGCCAATCAGAAGAGAGTGTGGGCGGAGTCGCTCTGCAAGTGCACTGCACTCGCAACTAAATGAATCCAAAATCACAGCCAGTCAGAAGAGAGTGTGGGCGGAGTCTCACTCCAAGTGCACTGCACTCGCAACTAAATGAATCAAAAAGTACAGCCAATCAGAAGAGAGTGTAGGCGGAGTCGCTCTGCAAGTGCACTGCACTCACAACTAAATGAATTCAAAATCACAGCCAATCAGAAGAGAGTGTGGGCGGAGTCTCACTCCAAGTGCACTGCACTCGCAACTAAATGAATCAAAAAGTACAGCCAGTCAGAAGAGAGTGTGGGCGGAGTCACTCTGCAAGTGCACTGCACTCACAACTAAATGAATCCAAAATCACAGCCAATCAGAAGAGAGTGTGGGCGGAGTCTCACTCCAAGTGCACTGCACTCGCAACAAAATAAATCAAAAAGTACAGCCAATCAGAAGAGAGTGTGGGCGGAGTCGCTCTGCAAGTGCACTGCACTCGCAACTAAATGAATCCAAAATCACAGCCAGTCAGAAGAGAGTGTGGGCGGAGTCTCACTCCAAGTGCACTGCACTCGCAACTAAATGAATCAAAAAGTACAGCCAATCAGAAGAGAGTGTAGGCGGAGTCGCTCTGCAAGTGCACTGCACTCACAACTAAATGAATTCAAAATCACAGCCAATCAAGAGAGTGTGGGCGGAGTCTCACTCCAAGTGCACTGCACTCGCAACTAAATGAATCAAAAAGTACAGCCAGTCAGAAGAGAGTGGGCGGAGTCACTCTGCAAGTGCACTGCACTCGCAACTAAATGAATCCAAAATCACAGCCAATCAGAAGAGAGTGTAGGCGGAGTCGCTCTGCAAGTGCACTGCACTCACAACTAAATGAATTCAAAATCACAGCCAATCAGAAGAGAGTGTGGGCGGAGTCTCACTCCAAGTGCACTGCACTCGCAACAAAATAAATCAAAAAGTACAGCCAATCAGAAGAGAGTGTGGGCGGAGTCACTCTGCAAGTGCACTGCACTCACAACTAAATGAATCCAAAATCACAGCCAATCAGAAGAGAGTGTGGGCGGAGTCTCACTCCAAGTGCACTGCACTCGCAACTAAATAAATCAAAAAGTACAGCCAATCAGAAGAGAGTGTGGGCGGAGTCTCTCCACAGGTGCACTGCACTCGCAACTAAATAAATCAAAAAGTACAGCCAATCAGAAGAGAGTGTGGGCGGAGTCTCTCCGCAGGTGCACTGCACTCGCAACTAAATAAATCAAAAATCACAGCCAATCAGAAGAGAGTGTGGGCGGAGTTTTTCTCTGCACTGCACTCGAAGCCAAATCAATCACATTGAATTATCCTTACAGTTATAAAGGTCACGCAAAATGGTATTCAAACTCATATTAAATTCATTAAATATTAAATAACGCACATAACCAGTACCTGAGATTGTCATTGTCAGATTGAATGTTGTTGTTCCAGCCGCGATGTCGTAGAAATATAAACCGTGTCTACAGTGGAATTGTCGCGTATCACTGTCACGGCTGGTTAGGACAAAGAGAAGATGCCTTTTATCGCGTAACGTCTGTTCAGTCCAGCGCCACAAACAACTCGTCCTCTGTCGGGTTTTCTTCCAGTGTAATGCCATGTTCACACTGCAGCTAATTCGGATGTCACTCCACTTCTGAATTCGTTCATTAGGAAGTGACATGCATTTTACATGTGAAAAGTGCAGACGACTGCTTTAATTTATCAATCTGACTAGTAACTAGTTATTAACGATCACTTTTTTGGACAAAACACGGAGGAACTTAAAACAGATCAGTTCTGAACGCTGGTTTTGCATTTCCTCTCAGTGTTTTGAGAACGTCTTCCTTTGAGTTTGAACTCCCTCATGTTCCTCTCAAATTGATGAATTGAGCGGTTTATCCCAGCGGAGACTGACGCAAAAGTGCTTCGGTCCAAACGTCCCACGCTTCAGCAGCCTTCAGTCGGGTGGATGACACGTTTGATGCTTTGAGAATGAAAATAAGGCCATTTTGTCAATTAAAATACGACTCTGCGAAAACAACACCTAAAACAGGCCTGAACGAACTTCTTCTACCCTGACTAATGTTTATGGTCCCTACAATTACAAAGATCACACCATATCACGGCACATTTTCACTCTTAAAGACAACAGTTGAATGTCAAACTGTGGGGCTGAGAGATCGGATGGAGAAGTGTGAACTGGGAACGATTTTGCTCGAGGTCAGAATTAAGTAAATATGAGCAAAGCTGGCTGTGCAAAATAAATCCCTCCTAATCAGAAAATCACACAATATTCTAAAAAAAAAAAAAAAAAAATTCAAATGGGAGATATTTTACCCAATAATTGTGTTTCTTTTCTAATGTGAGTTTACCCCATTTAATAACGTGTATACTTCGATGAGAGGTTTGTGAATTTTTTGAATGAAGAATCACAGACTTTTTTTGCTCGTATTTAATGATTCGGACCTCAACTGTATATTTGCATGGCGATCATCTGGTTTATTTACGCACGAGAGCGTCGAAAATGCAGATCAGAATCATTCGCGATGAGGAAAAGTGTTACGGTCGCCACATTAATGTAGAAGTGTGTGTGCATGAATTGGGTGGAAACTGGCGGAAATTCTCCAAATAAGATAGCGGTATTTTTAGAGTATGATTCAGTCAGGCTTTACACGCATTTCTTTTTGTCGTCTACGAACGAACGTGCCTTTTCTCAAGACACTTCTTGCGTTATTTTGTTCGACAGCACCATCTCCTCTTCAGCCCTGATCTCTGTTCCTGCTCGCTTGATTGAGTTTTGTTTGTCGAACACTGGAGTTTTCCTGACGGTTACAGTGCTGACATTCCTGCCCGTTCTGTAGGAAACGCATCTCGTGTCTGTCTGTGTATTTCGCACGCACGAGGACTCCTCTCGTCTCAGTTTTAAATCTTTGCTTCATCCTTGGATTCCTGTTTTACAGCATTACAAACAATAAAATGAAAATTCAAATTTTTTAAGATATACAAAATGCTTTTATAAAAAAGAAATAAATGATATTTGATACACTTGTGTGTGTTGTTTTGTTTATGTGTATGGAGTGTGAGTTTCATATCATATTATATGTTTTTTGGTCAAACGACTTTCTGGGTGTACTATTTTATTATCAGGGCTGGGTGTGTTACTTTTTAAATGTGTTTCACTACAGATTACAAAATACATGCTTTAAAAAGTCATTTGTAACGTATTTCGTTACATTACTCAAGTTTAGTCACTTCATCTAAATACTTTAGAATACTTTGAATACTAATAAGTGTGAAACAAACACAAAAAAGGCAATTGCAAGTTTTTATCTCACAATTCTGACTTTTTCCCTCAGAATTGTGTGATATAAAGTTGCAATTGTGAGTTATAAAGTCAGAATTATGAGATATAAACTCACAATATTGAGAAAAGTCAGAATTATGAGATATAAACTGAAAATATTGAGAAAAGTCAGAATTATGAGATATAAACTCGCAATATTGAGAAAAGTCAGAATTATGAGATATAAACTGACAATATTGAGAAAAGTCAGAATTATGAGATATAAACTCACAATATTGAGAAAAGTCAGAATTATGAGATATAAACTCAGAATATTGAGAAAAGTCAGAATTATGAGATATAAACTCACAATATTGAGAAAAGTCAGAATTATGAGATATAAACTCACAATATTGAGAAAAGTCAGAATTATGAGATATAAACTCACAATATTGAGAAAAGTCAGAATTATGAGATATAAACTCACAATATTGAGAAAAGTCAGAATTATGAGATATAAACTCAGAATATTGAGAAAAGTCAGAATTATGAGATATAAAACTCGCAATATTGAGAAAAGTCAGAATTATGAGATATAAACTCACAATATTGAGAAAAGTCAGAATTATGAGATATAAACTCACAATATTGAGAAAAGTCAGAATTATGAGATATAAACTCACAATATTGAGAAAAGTCAGAATTATGAGATATAAACTCACAATATTGAGAAAAGTCAGAATTATGAGATATAAACTGACAATATTGAGAAAAGTCAGAATTATGAGATATAAACTCGCAATATTGAGAAAAGTCAGAATTATGAGATATAAACTCACAATATTGAGAAAAGTCAGAATTATGAGATATAAACTCACAATATTGAGAAAAGTCAGAATTATGAGATATAAACTCACAATATTGAGAAAAGTCAGAATTATGAGATATAAACTCGCAATATTGAGAAAAGTCAGAATTATGAGATATAAACTCACAATATTGAGAAAAGTCAGAATTATGAGATATAAACTGAAAATATTGAGAAAAGTCAGAATTATGAGATATAAACTCGCAATATTGAGAAAAGTCAGAATTATGAGATATAAACTGACAATATTGAGAAAAGTCAGAATTATGAGATATAAACTCAGAATATTGAGAAAAGTCAGAATTATGAGATATAAACTGACAATATTGAGAAAAGTCAGAATTATGAGATATAAACTCAGAATATTGAGAAAAGTCAGAATTATGAGATATAAACTCACAATATTGAGAAAAGTCAGAATTATGAGATATAAACTCACAATATTGAGAAAAGTCAGAATTATGAGATATAAACTCACAATATTGAGAAAAGTCAGAATTATGAGATATAAACTCACAATATTGAGAAAAGTCAGAATTATGAGATATAAACTGAAAATATTGAGAAAAGTCAGAATTATGAGATATAAACTCGCAATATTGAGAAAAGTCAGAATTATGAGATATAAACTGACAATATTGAGAAAAGTCAGAATTATGAGATATAAACTCAGAATATTGAGAAAAGTCAGAATTATGAGATATAAACTGACAATATTGAGAAAAGTCAGAATTATGAGATATAAACTCAGAATATTGAGAAAAGTCAGAATTATGAGATATAAACTCACAATATTGAGAAAAGTCAGAATTATGAGATATAAACTCAGAATATTGAGAAAAGTCAGAATTATGAGATATAAACTCACAATATTGAGAAAAGTCAGAATTATGAGATATAAACTCAGAATATTGAGAAAAGTCAGAATTATGAGATATAAACTCACAATATTGAGAAAAGTCAGAATTATGAGATATAAACTCGCAATATTGAGAAAAGTCAGAATTATGAGATATAAACTCACAATATTGAGAAAAGTCAGAATTATGAGATATAAACTCACAATATTGAGAAAAGTCAGAATTATGAGATATAAACTGACAATATTGAGAAAAGTCAGAATTATGAGATATAAACTCGCAATATTGAGAAAAGTCAGAATTATGAGATATAAACTCACAATATTGAGAAAAGTCAGAATTATGAGATATAAACTCACAATATTGAGAAAAGTCAGAATTATGAGATATAAACTCACAATATTGAGAAAAGTCAGAATTATGAGATATAAACTCACAATATTGAGAAAAGTCAGAATTATGAGATATAAACTGACAATATTGAGAAAAGTCAGAATTATGAGATATAAACTCACAATATTGAGAAAAGTCAGAATTATGAGATATAAACTGACAATATTGAGAAAAGTCAGAATTATGAGATATAAACTCACAATATTGAGAAAAGTCAGAATTATGAGATATAAACTCGCAATATTGAGAAAAGTCAGAATTATGAGATATAAACTGACAATATTGAGAAAAGTCAGAATTATGAGATATAAACTCACAATATTGAGAAAAGTCAGAATTATGAGATATAAACTGACAATATTGAGAAAAGTCAGAATTATGAGATATAAACTGACAATATTGAGAAAAGTCAGAATTATGAGATATAAACTGACAATATTGAGAAAAGTCAGAATTATGAGATATAAACTGACAATATTGAGAAAAGTCAGAATTATGAGATATAAACTGACAATATTGAGAAAAGTCAGAATTATGAGATATAAACTGACAATATTGAGAAAAGTCAGAATTATGAGATATAAACTCACAATATTGAGAAAAGTCAGAATTATGAGATATAAACTGACAATATTGAGAAAAGTCAGAATTATGAGATATAAACTCACAATATTGAGAAAAGTCAGAATTATGAGATATAAACTCGCAATATTGAGAAAAGTCAGAATTATGAGATATAAACTCACAATATTGAGAAAAGTCAGAATTATGAGATATAAACTCGCAATATTGAGAAAAGTCAGAATTATGAGATATAAACTCACAATATTGAGAAAAGAATTATGAGATATAAACTCGCAATATTGAGAAAAGTCAGAATTATGAGATAAGTTTATATCTCCCAATTCTGACTTTATAACTTGCAATTGTGAGAAAAAGAAGTCAGAATTGTGAAACACAAACTCATAATTGTGAGGGAAAAAACAAATAGTGAGAAAAAGTCACAGTGACGAGTGAATTATAAAATGACTCTCAAAACATGAAAACAGAGGAAAACATGAAACTGAACTCGTCTTTTTCAGACGGTCAGAGTCAGAGAATCACCAATCGCTGTTTAAATGACATTAAAACTCAAAGTAATCACTTTGGTAATCTAAAACACTTTTCAGATGGAACTGTAATCTGATTACCACCCATTTCAAATCAAACACAGCGACTCAAATTTTGTATTTTAAATGCGTCACTAAGTTACTTGTGTTTCGTTACTCCCCGACCCTGTTTATATATATAATTCTTTATATATTTTGCCTTGATCAATGTTCTGATGACTTTCGTGTGACTAGTCAAGCTATTATATGTAACCAGAATGAGTAACAAAATGCTTTTTGTGTGTCCAGATTTGACCAATTACGCAAAAACTGACTTAAAATGAACAAAAAAAAAACAATCTCAGCTTTGACAAAAAATGAAAATGTTCTCATCGTTTATTCGCCCTCAAGTTGTTCCGAACCTGAACTCACAAAAGAAGATGAAGAATCAGTTGACGGTAACCGTTGACTGTTTGTTTACCAACATTCGTCAAAATATCTTCTTTTGTGAAGAAACTCGGGTGAATAAGTTTAGGCGAACTGTACCTTTAATAATGTCTAAATATATATGCAACTGCAAAATCTAATACAAGTGAATTATTATGTCTTTGTGCGCAGCCGTGTTTATATGAGGCTAAATTAGTCAGAATGCACACGGGTTCATTTCGAGCTACAGAAATTTGGTCGAATTTGAGGTTTTCACAAAAATAAGTTCATTAAACTTAAATCTGGCGATCCAAATGCTTCAAATCATCTTTATTTGCATGTTTTCTGAGAGGAGTCCGTGACAAAAGTTTGGTGTCGATGTAAAGCGCAGCGCTCCAACTTTGAGAATATTCTCGATGGCTGAACCGATGAAATGTGATCTTCTGACGAAAACAAAACCGTCTTATTCGTGCGAAGACGCCTCGGACAGCGTGAATCTGATGTACACGTTCACACCAACATCACAGATCACGTGTTATTAACCTTCACAAAACTTCAACTCGATTTCTGACTCTATCGATCAGTCATTTTTTTTGTCGTATACCAATAAATCATACATTATTTTCAAGTTTTAAATAGAGATTGGGAAATAACTTTTTTTTTAAAATTTTGCTCATTGCGACTCATTTTATCAGCACGTGTCACACATATTTCTAGATTGGAGTGTCTATTTGCACTGAGTCTGATTGGTGTCCCTTGGCTCCGCCCACCAAAGTCTGATTGGGCCACTCAAGTTTCAAAAAACATACATCCAAGTCTTCAGACAAGTTTGATGCATTTAAGTAGTGCAAATGGAATATATTGCAAATACCCTTTATATACAGGGCTATACAGCCATCTAGTGGTTACACCATGGTATTACAGAGGATAAATGGTGCACAATTTAGAGGTAAATATTTACTGTAAAAACTATTTCTGTTTATATTCTGACTGGTTCTTGGTCTCCTATATGCCACCCTGTTTAAAAAATCCAGCAGAGAATCAATCCCCTCACTTGAACAGCCATTATTAGTGATATTTATTTCATCACTAATGTTTATGATTATTATTAGCGATACATTTGAGCCTTGTGCATGTGTTTGTATTGGTGACAGAAGTGATAATACTGTAGTGATCAAGGATTAGACAAAAAAACATTGTTTGGTCGATACATTCATGTTAAAAATGAAAACAATGTGTGCCTTTGACATAGAAAATGGCCCGCGCGCACTTCAGCATCGTTGCGGTTTGGCGGGAATCAGACGGCTGTAATGAAGCTCGATTCTCTTTCAGTCGTATTGAGGGAATTAAGGCGAGAATTGAAAGCTTCTCATTCATGAATCATTGACAGCTTGGGCAAGTGGGACACTCATTGTGCTGGAATCTTCTTCCATGACCGAATCTCGCCGAAGATCCCCTCAGACCCGCGTTACACTGCAGAGCAGAATTCAGCTCCTGACGGGGATTGAATTGAATTGGTGCCGCTCCACTGGACACTGAAGTCATAGAATGAATTGGTTTAAAGGGGATCTGTTATGCCTCTTTTCACTAGATATAATATAATGTCTCCAGAATGTGAAGTTTGAGCTCAAAATCCCCCACAGATCATTTATTATGGATCCGTTTTTGTGTGCGTCCCTTTAAATGCAAATGAGCTGCTGCTCCGGAAGAGGGCGGAGCTTTAACGGCTCAACAACAACAAAGCTGGAGAATCTCACGCAGACAAAATGAGGATTTTACACGGATGGAGAGTCGTTTCTGAACGGTTCGTGGATAAATGGATGTCGTTGCTGTGGAGTTGATCAACTCGTCACTAGCGTGTGTCGTCACGTTCGTCTTTTCTCCTCCAATCCACCCTCGTTTGTGGAGCGGTCCGGCGTAAAATGACGACACTCGACAACAACAACTCTAAAGCAGCCCGACACGGCCCCGCCCCCTTTGTTGAGTGCTCTCGGGGGCGGAGTTTATGTAAATATCAGGGTTTGTGATGTCACTAACCCAGGAAGAAGCTCGTTGTAGTTCCTACTAAGCGATTTCCATAAAGGAAAAGATCTCCTTTTCATTGAACTTTTGAGTGTCGTGACTTTGCAGACACTCAAACGACAACGACCTCTGTAAGATTTAACGAAATGTAATTAATAGAAAATTCCATCAAATTGAATTGAATAATCGTGACGCATTTTTATTGAATGATGGAATAGAACAGAATAAACTTATAACGGCGTTTTGTTGTACAAACACCAGTGTTATTTTAGTTTATTATAGTCCATATTTTTGAATTAGCTTTGATAATTGTTATGATAATTGTAGTTTAATTTTTGATGATTTTGTCATTTCATTATTTTTTTTTAAAAGGTTTCATTTATTTTTATTTAAGTTTAAGTTTTTATTTATTTCTAGTTATTTCCAGAAACGCTGTTGAAAGTGGATCAGACCGAGCGCCGCAACACACTTGTAGCCAATCAGCAGTAAGGGGCGTGTCCACTCGTGAGGGGGGGAGGTGAGGCCTGTGTTCATGAGTCTGTGGGCGGAGCTATGACGATAGGGTGTGGTCATTTTGGAAAGGGGCGTGTTTGTTTTAGGGTTTGTGAAGAAGCTCGCTGCATTCTCTATACCTCACACTCACTGGAGTCTGCTGTAAATCAGCGGCTGTGTCCATAAATCCCGCTGTGATCCGTTCAGACTCGTGTAAATAACCGGCAGGAGCTCATCCTGCTCCAGAGATGATTTCATTTCTGCAGATTTACTGAGAGACCCGACAATAACCTGAACCGCGGCCAGACATCAGAGCGCTTCATGAAAACATGCCCTGCAGAATGATGCATATCAGCGGGGAATATAATCAAAACCCTCCGAATAATATCTGCTTATTACTGATATGCGATCATCACAGCTGCCGTGTGAATACACACTCATTTTCTTCACATTTTGTGACATCGCAGCTTTATGCTTAAATGAGTTTTTTCTCATCAGTCTCTCCGGTCACCATAATGACAAAGCAAATGTAAAAACTGAAGTGTTCCTTCCCTCAGTCGAAGCAGCACTTTCTTTCCTTTGTGTAATTATATAACATGATGAATACCTTCTCAGGGCACTTTATATGTGTACCGGTTCTGCATGCATGAGAAAAAATGACAAAGTCCAATTTATTGTTCATTAAACACCTTTTGTGACAACATGCCCCTATAGTCGCAGCGCATGATTTCACAATGTTCCGATTGTTTTTGATACTCTTCGTTTTGTTGTGTATATTTATGGATACAAAAGTCTGATTTCTCTTAATGCAAACACTAATGAGATTGTTTTGAATAAACCATAGTGAGCCCATGTTTCCTGATCTCGCACGAATGCAACAATAAATCATGATCAGGTTTGGTTGAGGAGGCACAGCTGTCAGCGTCTAATCCTCCTGAAACACACTTTTTTAATTTGAGGCAACATGAAGCAGCTGTAAGAGTCTGACGGAGAGCCTCCTCGACCCCGAGCACAAACACACACGACTGTTTTTGGTCAGAGAAAGAGAGAGAGAGAGTGTGTGTGTGTGTGTGTGTGTGTGTGTGTGAGGGTATTCCCTACATTACGGGGACCAAATGTCCCCACAGGTACAGTAATACTAGTAAATGTTGATCTTGTAGGGACATTTTGTTGGTCCCCATGAGGAAACAAGCTTATAAATCATACAGAATGATCTTTTTTGAAAATGTAAAATAGCAGAACATTTTGTGTGATGAGTAGGTTTAGGGGTGGGGGGGGGGGCAGAATGTACAGTTTGTACAGTAGAAAAACCATTACGCCTATGGAATGACCCCATAAACCAAGAAAACACAACATGTGTGTGTGTGTGTGTGCACTAAACTGGTTTTATCTCTTTAATATTTAAGAATATTTAATATTCTTTATATTAATATTCAGATAATTTGTATGTATCTAATATTCCTAAGTAGTCTGACCTTTATGTGATAATAATTCAGTTGAATTGATCAAATACCAGGAATAATTTGTGCTTAAAATAAAAGTATATATTATAATCATAAATGAACAAAAGTTTTATTTTTAAAATATTTTGTTCAGTCTTTAACAGTAGTTTTTATTTTATTCATTTTATAGCTTTATTAATATTTTAAATGAGCTTTTATTTTTATATTTTTAGGTTTTATGTTAATTTTAGTTTAGTTTAATTATATATATATATATAGCTATTTATTTTATTTCAGGTTTATGTGTTTTTAGTTATAATTTAACTTTCATTTAGTTTAAGTTTTTCAAATAATAGGCTTTTTATTTTTATTTTTATTTTATTTCAGCTAATCTTTTAACAGTTGTAGTTATATAACACTGCTCTTCAACTTTAATGTTCATTTTATATTTTTATTTTATAATTAATTTGAATCACAACGTCATTTGATACAAAATGTATCACAATTTTAAACGGCAGAAGAAAAGACAAAAAAATGGCTTTTACACCATTGAAAATGTCATTAGAAATTGACATTTTTCCACAGCCTGATGTTAGTGCGCATGCGCAGAAGAGTGAAGCACATGAGAAGTTCACAGAGATCAAGGGTGAAAGTTTACAGTTATACTCAGTGTTCAGCACCAGGGGGCGCTGGAGACACATTATTCATCTATTTCTGTTTCAGAAACTTCAGCCTGATGTTTTGGGCCAGAAACGGTCGCGTCCATCACAGAAACACTAAAGTCTCAAAGAAAATGTGTCAGAATTCATATTGAATATGACAGAATATCAGTATCAACGTGAAAGAAAACCGAGAAAAGTAAACACACAACAGTCTGGAATTTTCATTTGTTAGATAAATGCACATGATCAGTTTTTGAAGAAAAAAAACTGTATTAGTCATATGATTTTAAATCCAGCTTGAACACCCTTTTCAGCTCTGAGAAAAATTCCCCAAAATTGCGTGTTCGTGGTTTATTTAGCAGTGAAGAGAAAAGATCTCCCTGCTGACCTTTAACCCTTGCAGTGATCAACTCTTCATCATCATTAAATCAATGAGACAAACACAAACATGTGTGTGTGCTGTTCAACACACACACACACATACACACACTGCCGTCAGAGGTCTGGAATAACTCGGATTTCTATTTTGAAAGAGTCTGTGTCCTGCATCCCAGAAATCACGAGATGTCGATGAAAACATTTCAGTGTAAGTAAAATATCACATTTAATTTGGTGTTAGTAAGCGTGCAAAATGTTGAAATTCAAAATGTGTATAATTCTATAAACATTCGCACAGAATTCACACAGAACATGTTTTTCTATTCCATCGCGTTACTAGATCTCGCGTGTTTTGCAACGTGATTTCGCCTTTTTAAGACTCTGTATGAAGTCATAAAGAACTTTTACACGCAGTGACGCTCATCAATGTCAGTTCCAAAACAGTGGGCCAATCGGAAGAACGCGGAGGCGGGGCTTGAGCTTCCGTTGCAAGTTGGCGCGGCAACTGTTTTATTATGACGCGTTTTAACGGTCGTCACTGTCGTAAATCCTGCAACGTTTTATACATTTTCATTTTTTTTAAAATGTATGCACATTTATAACATTATATTTAGCATTATTATTACATTAAATGACAAAAAAATAGTTAACGCTGCTGTGAGGGTCACTCTGTTTTCCCCCTCTTTTTGAAAATTGTGAAAACACTATTATTTTTTGCTATTTGAGCAAATGGAAACACAAAAAATGCATATTTTTTTGTCTCTTATTCGCTGCTATAAAAGTTTACCCAACTATGACGACTTGAGAAACTCGGAAATGTTTACGGTCTATTGCGTCACGTCGCGTTCTTTTTTAAAAACCATATACTATACTAATTTATAGTAAATACTATAGTGTTTTTGAACCGTACTATAGTAAATTGTAGTATACTGTAAGTATTTACAACACTTTGTTAATGAGTACTACAGCATACTGTAGTATCAACTATAGAGAATCGCTCTGCTGTAATACTGTAGTAGTTTTTACTACAGTAAACTGTGGTGTATTGTAGTATAATATACCCTCTAGTTGTAGTAAAGTTAGTACAGTATTGGGTAAATTTGTTATACACATTACTATAGTTATTATATTACCACAGCAACTATAGAATTATCACACCAAATTCAAGTACTTTACTATAGTGTGGTTCAAAAACACTTTAGTATTTACCATAAATTTCTATAGTATTTTTCACTAAAAATACTCCTTTTGATTTTCCCAGCGAAACCATCCCGAGTGAGGCGTTCACACTAAAATAAGTTTACAGGCTTTATAGAAAACCTAAGAGGTTTTGTTTTTTTTCTCGTCGCTTGATTCATTCGAAGATTCTCAAAATTAAAGGTGCAGTAAGTGATTTCTGAAAAACACTGATGATATTTGAAATCACCAAAACAAACACGCCCCTTCCCAAAATGACCACGCCCTATCGTCATAGCTCCGCCCACAGACTCATGAACACAGGCATGAGTCGCCCCCCCCCCCCCCCCCTCACGAGTGGACACGCCCCTTACTGCTGATTGGCTACAAGTGTGTTGCGGAGCTCGGTCCGATCCACTTTCAACAGCGTTTCTGGAAATAACTAGAAATAAATAAAAACTTAAACTTAAATAAAATAAATGAAACCTTTTAAAAAAAAATAATTTAATGACAAAATCATCAAAAATTAAACTACAATTATCATAACTAAAAATATTAAAATAAAAGCTAATTCAAAAATATGGACTATAATAAACTAAAATAACACTGGTGTTTGTACAACAAAACGCCGTTATAAGTTTATTCTGTTCTATTCCATCATTCAATTCAATTTGATGGAATTTTCTATTTATTGCATTTCGTAATTCTTACAGAGGTCGTTGTCGTTTGAGTGTCTGCAAAGTCCTTTATAGAAATCGCTTAGTAGGAACTACAACGAGCTTCTTCCTGGGTTAGTGACATCACAAACCCTGATATTTACATAAACCCCGCCCCCGAGAGCACTCAACAAAGGGGGCGGGGCCGTGTCGGGCTGCTTTAGAGTTGTTGTCGTCGAGTGTCGTCATTTTACGCCGGACCGCTTCACAAACGAGGGTGGATTGGAGGAAAAAAGACGAACGTGACGACACACGCTAGTGACGAGTTGATCAACTCCACAGCAACGACATCCATTTATCCACGAACCGTTCAGAAACGACTCTCCATCCGTGTAAAATCCTCATTTTGTCTGCGTGAGATTCTCCAGCTTTGTTGTTGTTGTTGAGCCGTTAAAGCTCCGCCCTCTTCCGGAGCAGCAGCTCATTTGCATTTAAAGGGACGCGCACAAACACGGCGAATTTGACAATTATTTGTGGGGGATTTTGAGCTCAAACTTCACATTCTGGAGACGTTATATTACATCTAGTGAAAAGAGGCATAACTTAAATATCTGCTAACCATATTTTGATGCTCCCAACACACATTCCACTGACTATCAGTCACCATTAATCTATCAGTCTAATACTCTAATAACTGCTCACTGACGTGTAGCTGCAAATGATTAAAATGACCGAAGTGGACTATAATGTGAAAGCTAAGATTTTATTGAAGATGTGTTTGACTGATTCAAACTGGTGGTGTGAGAACCGCAGAAGTTCATCAGTAGTTCACGATCACGTGTCTGACGGAAAACCGAGATCTGCCTGATGTTTTCTTGACCTAGAACCCAGTTATGGTGAAAACTAAGGTTTTCTGCTGGTGATTTCTGAGGTTAACTTCATCCACTCAGACTTCTCACTTTCTGCGTCAGTTTCACATCCTGAATCGCTTCTTTTTCACACCTACACTTTGAACTCAAAGTTTCTCTCTCGCATTTTGTTTGCACCCAGATTTTATTTCAGCCTTTATTCACTATTATTTAGTTTGCTTTGATTGATTTTTATGATCTTTGCATGATAATCATGACTTCATTTTCGTCTGATGGTTCACTCTTCATCATCATATTTATCATTTGCACAGAAGCACATTAATGTTTGGACAGAGAATACAATAATGCTTAAAAATTATTAATAAAATATCAAACATTATTTTGAACAAGGATCTTGCAGCTTATCAGAATTTTCCAATGGAAATTTCCCTTTGTTATAGAATTCTCTGTATTTGCAAAGCTTTTGGAACCGTTGCTAGGGCGGTTTGGTTGGTTGCTAGGGAGGCGCTTCTGTGCAGATATTGAGTTTTTCAGTTGCTTGGAAGTTTTTAACCCTTGCAATGCATTAAAAACACACCTTTAGCATTCACCACAATCATAACTGAATGAACCGATCAGTGAACTTCTCATTAATGAGTGAATGCAAGGGGTTTTTTTAAAAAAAATATGTATTTGAATGTTAACACGTTATTGCTTCATTTACCCTCTTTATTTTCATAAAAAATAGAGAAATTCTTTGAACGAAAAAAACCCAGCAAAAATCAGCGTGATGCACAAAAAATATATTTTTATCAACACTTATGAGATTTTTAACCCTTTATTTTCAGGTCTTTTTGCATATTCCAGGGATATTGCCTGTTAATACTTATTAAGCATTTATTAATGCCTTATTCTGCATGACCATATTCTACATCACATAATCACACCTACGACTTTACTAACTATTAATAAGCAGTAAATTTGGATTTAATTGAAGCAAAAGTTGTAGTTAATAGTAAATATGTGTTCCATATACTAAAGTCATTTTTTTTTTAATATATCATTATATGACCTTGTAATTTATGAGAATTACCAGTATGAACTTCATTGACTTCAGTGGATCTCGTTAAATTTATTTTAACCCATTACTGCTCAAAACAGTCTAAATTTATAAAACCTAAACATTCCATGAGTTTTACTCTGAATTGATTTCAAACTAAACATATTCATTTTACAAGCATAATCTTTTATTTTCAGAAGAAAAAGTCGATAAACAGGCTGAATGTGGTGGTCATGATGCAGTGGTCCATCAGTAGGGGGCAGCAGAGGGAATTGGGCACTTCTGTTTCAAACCCTCTGTTTCAAAGTTTCCATCTACAGACAGACTTTCATTTGTCCTTTTGTTTTATTTTATTGTGTTATTTCAGTTATGTGTGAGCATGTTTGTGAACAAAAAAATATATATGTGAGTGTAAGAAAGAGGATACATGTATTTTACAGAAGTCATTTGAACTAAAAACTAAAAATTATGAGATATAAACTCACAATATTGAGAAAAGTCAGAATTATGAGATATAAACTCGCAATATTGAGAAAAGTCAGAATTATGAGATATAAACTCACAATATTGAGAAAAGTCAGAATTATGAGATATAAACTCACAATATTGAGAAAAGTCAGAATTATGAGATATAAACTCACAATATTGAGAAAAGTCAGAATTATGAGATATAAACTCACAATATTGAGAAAAGTCAGAATTATGAGATATAAACTCACAATATTGAGAAAAGTCAGAATTATGAGATATAAACTCACAATATTGAGAAAAGTCAGAATTATGAGATATAAACTCACAATATTGAGAAAAGTCAGAATTATGAGATATAAACTCACAATATTGAGAAAAGTCAGAATTATGAGATATAAACTCACAATATTGAGAAAAGTCAGAATTATGAGATATAAACTCACAATATTGAGAAAAGTCAGAATTATGAGATATAAACTCACAATATTGAGAAAAGTCAGAATTATGAGATATAAACTCGCAATATTGAGAAAAGTCAGAATTATGAGATATAAACTCACAATATTGAGAAAAGTCAGAATTATGAGATATAAACTCACAATATTGAGAAAAGTCAGAATTATGAGATATAAACTCACAATATTGAGAAAAGTCAGAATTATGAGATATAAACTGACAATATTGAGAAAAGTCAGAATTATGAGATATAAACTGACAATATTGAGAAAAGTCAGAATTATGGGATATAAACTCACAATATTGAGAAAAGTCAGAATTATGAGATATAAACTCACAATATTGAGAAAAGTCAGAATTATGAGATATAAACTCACAATATTGAGAAAAGTCAGAATTATGAGATATAAACTCACAATATTGAGAAAAGTCAGAATTATGGGATATAAACTCACAATATTGAGAAAAGTCAGAATTATGAGATATAAACTCACAATATTGAGAAAAGTCAGAATTATGAGATATAAACTGACAATATTGAGAAAAGTCAGAATTATGAGATATAAACTGACAATATTGAGAAAAGTCAGAATTATGAGATATAAACTCACAATATTGAGAAAAGTCAGAATTATGAGATATAAACTGACAATATTGAGAAAAGTCAGAATTATGAGATATAAACTGACAATATTGAGAAAAGTCAGAATTATGAGATATAAACTGACAATATTGAGAAAAGTCAGAATTATGAGATATAAACTCACAATATTGAGAAAAGTCAGAATTATGAGATATAAACTGACAATATTGAGAAAAGTCAGAATTATGAGATATAAACTGACAATATTGAGAAAAGTCAGAATTATGAGATATAAACTGACAATATTGAGAAAAGTCAGAATTATGAGATATAAACTCACATACTAAATTCACAATTGCAAGAAAAAAAGTCAGTATTGCAAGTTTTTATCTCCCAATTCTGACTTTATAACTTTATAACTGAGTTTAAATCTCGCAATTCTGAGAAAAAGAAGTCAGAATTGTGAGGGAAAAAAAAACAAATAGTGAGAAAAAGTCGCAGTGACGAGTGAATAATAAAATGACTCTCAAAACATGAAAACAGTCGTGGATCATCAGCTCATGACAGGACAGTTCAGTTGTTTTTATAAATTCAGTCATTTTGTCTCGTTCAGGACAGAACTAAATAAAAGTAACAACATTTTTATGATCCTCTTAAAAGTATTAAAATGTTGATGAAACTGAACTCGTCTTTTTCAGACGGTCAGAGTCAGAGAATCAGCAATCGCTGTTTAAATGACATGAAAACTCAAAGTAATCACTTTGGTAATCTAAAACACTTTTCAGATGGAACTGTAATCTGATTACCAGCCATTTCAAATGAAAGTTGTGACTCAAATGTTGCATTTTAAATACGTCACTAAGTTACTTGTATTTCGTTACTCCTCAACCCTGCGAATAAGAATGCAATCTTGACTTCTTGAGTCATATGTGGCGTTCAATTTGCCAACTTTACGCTCTGAAAGTGTGTATCAATTTGCCAGAAGCAGCATATAGTTTTGAGTGTGTATCAGAAGAGTACGAAAGATTTGGAACAAAGTACCTCGTCATAATCGCTCTCCGTCTCTTTGTCACAGTTAACATCCTCATATACACACTGTATATTTTACCTTTACCATTATTATCACCTTTTACTACACCTTTGTTAAAAAGCAGTATTTTCCATCCTGAATCTCTCCTTTTTCACTTCTGCATTTTCTTCCTACACTTTTCATCTCAAATACTAAGTTGCATATTGTTTGCACTCAGATATGTATTTTATTTCAGCCTTTATTCACTATTATTTAGTTTGTTTTGATTGATTTTTATGATCTTTGCATGATAATCATGACTCATCTGGTAGATATGAACTTTTACTTATCAAAGTTTGTTCTCAAATCTGCTTCATTTTCATCTGATGGATCACTCTTCATCATCATATTTATCATTTGCACAGAAGCACAGTAATGTTTGGACAGAGAATACACCAATAGTGTGCAGTTAATGGTTTAAATATGAATACATGGATATAGAAACGTGAAATAAAAAATCATAAATAAAAAACAAACAATGAAATAAACATTACCACAGCTTTTTAGAATTTGCCATGCTTCTGGAATTTATCAAGACAGTTGCTAGGGTGGTCTAGTTGGTTGCTAGGGAGGTGTTTCTGTGTAGACAATGAGTTTTTGAGTCTTAAAAACACCTTTTCACATAAGCTTACAAAAATAACTAAAACCATATTGTGTAAAATCTCATTAATGAGTGAATGTACAAAATTTGTCAAGTTTTGAATGTTAGTATCGTGCTATTACTACATTTACCCCCTTTTCATGAATTAAAAAATAGAGAAATTCTTTGAAATTCACATTGTTACACCATAAACCAGTGTGATGCAAGAAAATATATATATTTTTCAATAATTAATGCTGAAGCATTCAGCATTACAAGTTATTACAAGATTTTAACTTGTAAAAAGAGCTTGTAGTTGACCTTTTGCAAACAGTTTGATTGACAGGCGATCTGACCAATCATAATCCCGAATCCGCCATTTTGTCCGTCAAACATTACTATATTTTAAATATGAAACAATTTCATATGTCAGTCGATGCGTTGTCAGTGTCCTCTTCGAAGTATTTTTCACTGTGAGAACATGATGTGTGTCAGGCATAGCAACAGTAACTAAAGGGGGCGGGGCTTTACGAAGGGTCAATTACAACTCGTTCACTAGGAATTTTTTGTGAGCTCCTACTTTTACCAGCTGACCACTGCAGATTCATTCATAAAAACGCATAATTCTTAATCAGAGGACGTGAACACCTCTGCATGGAACATCATGTGTTTTCATCTCGAAATTACAGCAATTATGACATGGTGTGTGAACGCAGGAACAGACAAATAGAAATGGTGATAAACAATATATTACTACTGTTTCACTACGGTTGATGCACTGCAGCCGTATTGGGTTGTGAAGTTTCCTAGTTGGAACTCTCGCTTGAAGGAATATTGCCCACTGGGAACTCGGACTTTTCCATCTAGCGACCGGAGTGCCTCAGGGCTCGGTGCTTGGACCGCTTCTCTTCTGCATCTACGTGTCTTCACTAGAATCTGCCATTAAGGAACATGGTTTTTCCTGTGACACACAACTCTACGGCTTTCTACCTGCCAGATAGACTTTTTTTTTTCCTCGATGACCACCTTCAACTCTACTTTACCAAGTCACGGGTCAGGGCCGGCCCAACACTTCACCACAACTTCTCCATTCAGCATGGCTTGTGAACCATACCTCAATCCAAGAACAGCCAGGAACCTTGGATTTGTGATGAATGATCGGTGGAACTAACTTCTCCCGAGCTGCTGAGTCTTTAGCCATTTTCAAAAAAACCTGCGGAAGACATCTTTATCCTCAACACCTGACCCAGAGGAATGGAACGCAAACCATTTCCCCCCAAAAGCAATTAAGTCGGCATGAAAGGGAAGTTGCGCTGGTCTTTTCTTCCCTATTGTGGCGTACTGAAACGGCTTCTGGAACAAGAACAAATGTATGGGGGGGGCTTGATTTTAATTGGATGGCGCTTAAATGTTTAGACAAAAAAAATTCCAATTAGTGGCATATAATTATAATAATATATAAAGTCATTTAATTTCCGTAGTGAATATAAATGTTTCTACTCATGCTCAGCTATGAACTTTGAGAGTGTAAAATGATTTTATAAAAGTCAGTAATGAGGATTGGATGTTCTGTACATGGACATTCATCGGTGAAAGTGTGTGTGAACCCTGAATATGCAACATTGCATTTGAAGTTCCAGTGCTGCATCAGCGAATCTCTTCTTTATAGCAGCGGTCTGTTGAACTTTAACTAATCCGACATTAACCAGGATTTCAGTAGGAACCAGTCTCATGGCTGTAGATCAGCGTTAACAAGATCTGCGTAACAAACAGCAATGAATTCAAACTTGCACAAATACCAAAACTCAAAATATGCCACTCCCGTACCTAAAAAAGTTGCTTCGTTTTCCGTTTAGTAAAACAATGAATAAATGAATGCATCAGAAAATACATCAAAGAGTAAAACTACACATGAAACGTCTACAAACAAATACACTAGTGCTGCATGATATTACGATATTTTGTATTTCTGTGATATTGCGATATGAAAAAAAGAGCTCTATTTGGAAAGAATGAATGATTCCTGTGATGAGTGAATCTGCGTAGATAATAATAAACAAATGTGGTAAAATATTGTGCTTTAATCAAATGTGAAGTAACACTGCTTCATCTTCACTGTACAAATTAAATAGAATTAACATGAATGACACAGACGGCAGCAGGTTCATTAGGCTGCTGTCACTTTAAGATTGAATGCACGGATCCAATATGCTGATACACATCCGTTTTCTTTCTCAATTGTTTAAGCCACATTTCGACATCATTTTGCGCGTGTGTGTCCACATAAAATTCATTCGGTATGTGTGCGCACGAGATCCGAATTGAGTTATCTTTCACGTCTTCATGCGTTCAAATGGTTTATAATCGCTTAAATGTTCAAACTGACAGGACTTGCAAACTTTTACTGGTTAAACTTTGCAATTAATCCGAGTCGTGGTGCCAGTTCCGTACGGATAAACTACCATCCAAATACTTGACCATGGCACGTTTGACTATTGCTGATGCACACATCGCAATTTTGATGCTAAAATGCGATACAACGAAGCCCTACGAAATACATGTCTGCTATTTGAAACTTTAAAACATCAACACTGTATTTGTCAGGAAAACATGCTTTCGATATAGCATCCGTCGCAGATGCATTATAATCCCATGCTAAAGAAAAGGTTTTTGCAGTGTGGGGAAACTGCATTACACCATGTGCTTGAGACAGGAAACTAAAACAGGTCAGGTCACTAAGAGTGCCACAAACCTGAACTCTTCTGGAAACAGTGTGGGTGTCTGTTTCCCACCTTCTCAAAGGTAAATTCGCCCATGCACATGTCTGGAAAGACTGACCGTCGTTTTCCACAGCGTGAACTCGGATTTACAGCCGATGAGGGACTTGTTGGCAGAGTGCCAGGGTTATATTGTACTCCAGCTCGTCTGGAGTGAAGCGCTCTATAAATGATTGAAGTGAAGTTGCTTCACATAGCACCTTCTTCATGCCAGACCTTACATGATCTGCAGGCCCCGCATGGGCAGCTCAATCTGGCCTGCTAACCTTTAGCTCTGGTACAGTGATCCTGCACTCACATCAGGAAATCAATCAGACAAACACTCACACCTCAGATACTCAAATCCAAACACAAACATGTGTGCATGCTGTTTAACACATGTGCACAAGGTTTGGAATAATTAAGATGTTGTTGAAAGAGTCTCTTCTGCTCACCGAAAGCTGCGTTTATTTGATCGAAAATACAGTGAGAAATGTGATATATTATTCCAATGTAAATCACCTGTTTTCTATGTGAATATACAGTACAGTGTAATTTATATCCAGTGATCAAAGCTGAATTTTCAGCATCATTCCTCCAGTCTTCAGTGTCACATGATCCTTCTGACCTATTATTCTGCACACATGGATCATATTGTTAACCCGTCGATGCACAATTATGTGCTTAGTTGCATTTTTATTATTTGCATTTAACATTGTATTTTCTCAGTTGTCTGTGTCCAAACGTGCAAGAACTGTTGCTGTTGACACAGATCTAAATGACAAAACTGGTTGCTTCCCGATATTGTAACCAAACACCATGTTATTATGGTCTAAATTTTTCCTGTTGAATTTAACTGTTCAAGTGAAACATCACTAGTGGCTACAGAGGTTTTAACTCACCCGCGCTGAAGGGGAAATTACTGTAGGCTTACATTGACGTGAAAGTGAAATTTACTTGGAAACTTCTCACCTCAGAAAGATATGATCGGTTATTCTATACAGTGTTACAAAGTAGGTCAGTGACCGTTTTCCGCATCATCACTTTTTACACTTCACAGCCTCCTCAGCCTCAATTACAGTTTTTACACCACTTTACTCAATGCATTGCATCACTGAGAGACATTAAAATGAGCTTACACAGGTGTTTTACCCTCAAGCGCAACTGTGTAGCAATTCAGTGCACAATTCTGCCTCCTATTATTGACTAACCACCTGCAGTCGGGTTCAACCTGTGATTACAGACCAACAATTACAGCAGGTTCAAATTCATCCTCAGCAAGCTTTTTCAAACCTTCCAGAAAGCTTTTGAATCTTGACATTTGAAGCACATGTCGTAATGCCAGTCGTTTAAAGGGTGATGACACGAGAAATTAAATGTACTTTAATTCATGTAATATATAGTGATTTAAAAGAGTACCATTAAAACATCCTGAAAGTTTCATAGCGTAAAATGTGCACTCTAAAACATTCTGGGTTAAAAACAACCCAAGTTGGGTTGAAAATGGACAAACCAGGCAGTTGGGTTGTTTTAACCAGTGAACGGGTTGTTTTAACCAGTGAACGGGTTGTTTTAACCAGTGAATGGGTTGTTTTAACAAGTGAATGGTTGTTTTAACCATTGAATGGGTTGTTTTAACCAGTGAACGGGTTGTTTTAACAAGTGAATGGGTTGTTTTAAACCATTGAATGGGTTGTTTAAGCCCAGTGAATGGGTTGTTTTAACCATTGAATGGGTTGTTTAAGCCCAGTGAATGGGTTGTTTTAACCAGTGAACGGGTTGTTTTAACCAGTGAATGGGTTGTTTTAACCTGTGAATGGGTTGTTTAAGCCCAGTGAATGGGTTGTTTTAACCAGTGAACAGGTTGTTTTAACCAGTGAATGGGTTGTTTTAACCAGTGAACGGGTTGTTTAAGCCAGTGAATGGGTTGTTTTAACCAGTGAATGGGTTGTTTTAACCAGTGAACGGGTTGTTTTAACCAGTGAATGGGTTGTTTTAACCAGTGAACGGGTTGTTTTAAACCAGTGAATGGGTTGTTTTAACCCAGTGAACGGGTTGTTTTAACCAGTGAACGGGTTTTTTAAACCCAGTGAACGGGTTGTTTTAACCAGTGAATGGGTTGTTTTAACCAGTGAACAGGTTGTTTTAACCAGTGAACGGGTTGTTTTAACCAGTGAATGGGTTGTTTTAACCAGTGAACGGGTTGTTTTAAACCAGTTAACGGGTTGTTTTAACCAGTGAATGGGTTTGTTTTAACCAGTGAACGGATTGTTTTAACCCAGTGAATGGGTTGTTTTAACCAGTGAATGGGTTGTTTTTAACCAGTGAATGGGTTGTTTTAACCAGTGAATGGGTTGTTTTAACCAGTGAATGGGTTGTTTTAAACCAGTGAACGGGTTGTTTTAACCCAGTGAATGGGTTGTTTTAACCAGTGAATGGGTTGTTTTAACCAGTGAATGGGTTGTTTTAACCAGTGAATGGGTTGTTTTAACCAGTGAATGGGTTGTTTTAACCAGTGAACGGGTTGTTTTAACCCAGTGAATGGGTTGTTTTAACCAGTGAATGGGTTGTTTTAACCAGTGAATGGGTTGTTTTAACCAGTGAATGGGTTGTTTTAACCAGTGAATGGGTTGTTTTAACCAGTGAACGGGTTGTTTTAACCCAGTGAATGGGTTGTTTTAACCAGTGAATGGGTTGTTTTAACCAGTGAATGGGTTGTTTTAACCAGTGAATGGGTTGTTTTAACCAGTGAACGGGTTGTTTTAACCCAGTGAATGGGTTGTTTTAACCAGTGAATGGGTTGTTTTAACCAGTGAATGGGTTGTTTTAACCAGTGAATGGGTTGTTTTAACCAGTGAATGGGTTGTTTAAGCCCAGTGAATGGGTTGTTTTAACCAGTGAACGGATTGTTTTAACCAGTGAACGGGTTGTTTTAACCCAGTTTTAAATGTTTACCTAACCTGCAAGGTAGTTTTATTTAACTCAACTATTGTTTAAAAATGACTGTATTGTTGCTTAAAATGAACCAAAATATGTTGGAAATGAACATTTATTTATGTTTAATGAATAATAACTAAACAATAAATATTTATTGAATTGTTATTAATAAATGTTCACCTTTTGATCATTATTGTTGCCTCGAGTAATTATAAGTCAGATTTTTTATTTCCCACCTATGTTGGGTTCATTTTACGACATATGGTAATTTTTAAACAATAACTGGGTTTGACCACTTAACCCAACATTTAACCCAACTGCTGGGTTTGTCCATTTTCAACTTGGGTTATTTTTAACCCAGCATTTTTTACAGTGTGGAAGCCCGTTTCCATCACGCAAGAAAAAAAATAATGCTTTGATTAATTATGACATAAAAAGTCAAAAATATGTTTGAAATTATGACAAAAAGTTTATTAGACACTTTTTCATAATTTTGAGTTAGTACTATGCCTTAGTTATGATGTATCGTATGATTTTATTTTTCTTATTTGGCGTAAATGGGCTTCCTTAAAAAAAATCCTCATTATAAAAAAATAAAAAAAGCCGAACAGATATTGGTTATGAAGTGCATAAGAATGCATTGACAAACAGTTAGTATAATAAGTAAATAGTTCAGGTGTGTTTAACTCACGGTCTGCTTCGACGCTCGTCTGTGTCTCTGTTCAGACATGTCGAAGGATCCCAGAAACAAGTGGAGCTTTTTGTTTTTTAAATCAATATAATGACCCTTTAACATACAGGCTATCAGCATTACTTTACAGAATATGCATCCTCCCTACTAATAAATACATGTGTTTTCAAATCTGCAACATGATATCAGGGTTTAATGTACATGTACTGCTGGTTCCACAGGAAGCCATATGAAGGTATTTTCACAAACCACCATCGAGTTTCTCATTTCCCAACCACAGCACAATGAAGCTGCTCTCTGCCAAGCGTTATTCTTATCGTTCGCTTCTGGAATAAACCAGAAATTCTTTGGGTACAAACAACCATTTCATTATCCTGCTTTCCTGGTGTTATGAGGAATTATAGAGCTTTCTGACACAGAAAAGCACCGGGAGAAAGTTTAGAAACATGTTTACACTGAAACATTTTAAATTCTGATAAAGAGCACAAAAATATAAGAAAATCCCTGATTGGTCTGTTTGAGATGTTTTTGAAGAGATTCGGGGGTTTTCCTCGTTGTGGGACTGAGCAGAGGATGAAGGTCGTCAGAACTGTGACACAAACCCACAAACTCCTGCCGCTTTCCTTCGTGACGTAGACACTTTCTCAGAAGCAACAACGGCATGTGTTAAACATAGATCAACCTGAGATTGTGTCTCAGACTCCTGTTTAATCCTGTTTTTTAACCGTCTGGAAGTCACAGTGAAGTGAATAACTGCTGCAGGTTATATGAGTCATTTCATATGTATTGACATGTCCACATGTCCCTAAATGACACATGTATGATTGCAATGCCAGAAGGACTAAAATTAGGCTGGAAATGTGAGTCAAAGAGAAAGTTGTGTCTGGCTGTTCACTAGATTGCATGCATAGAGTTTATGGACTGATGTCGAATGGATGCATTTCAATTTTTCTGAACACTATTGTTGCTTCTAGGCAAAAAATGAATAAATAAAACTATTTTGGTGCTGTAAAAAGTAAAAAAAAAAAATTTAAATTGAATAAATAAGCTATTTCATATAAATAGATAAATACAAATATTTGTCTTATATTATATGCTTTATTATTTTGATCTTATATGCTATTGTATATGCTTATTTCGGGACTTCAAGGTCATTTACAGTAGCGTTGTGTTTCTAAGTAACTCAGTAACACACTTCGCACTAAACCAAGTTCACAGGATCAGCTCATTCACAGCCGTCTGCGAGTCTTAACTCTTTTTTTCTTCTTCAGTGACTGATATCCGTCCTCCCTTTCAGTGTTCTTGCTTTGGTTTGCTGTCATTTCCCCACTGAACTCAATCAGGAAGAAACTACACCTGTGTACATTATGTACCCCTGACGGGCAAACGTCGTGTTTTGCAGGCTCTGCCGCAGCGATTGTTCATCTTCTGTCAGGGAGTGTTTTGGCATCAAGTGTATTACGGTTTGCCTAGTGCAAGAAGCTCTTTCTTGCATCATTATTTTAACTTTCATTTTCTTGTAAATGCCAGCAGCGTGATGAAACAGTCGCAGATTAGGTTCATGATATGCAATCATCTGAAACCAACAGTGAAACTGATTCTATTTTGCCCTTTTTCTTTTAATCACAACTTTTGTTTGCAGTTAAAAAATTTACTTGATTTTGGGAATGCCTCAGAAATTGGGTGTGTCTTGCATCTGCCCATCATTATTTCTAATGCTTTATACAATGCACTTTTTTTCTCAGAATAGCAAGATTGAAACTCACAATTGCGAGATATAAAGTCGGAATTGCGAGATATAAAGTCAGAATTGCGAGATATAAAGTAAGAAATGTGAGATATAAAGTCAGAATTGCGAGATATAAAGTCAGAAATGTGAGATATAAAGTCAGAATTGAGAGATATAAAGTCAGAATTGTGAGATATAAAGTCAGAATTGTGAGATATAAAGTCAGAATTGAGAGATATAAAGTCAGAATTGCGAGATATAAAGTCAGAATTGTGAGATATAAAGTCAGAATTGTGAGATATAAAGTCAGAATTGAGAGATATAAAGTCAGAATTGCGAGATATAAAGTCAGAATTGCGAGATATAAAGTCAGAAATGTGAGATATAAAGTCAGAATTGCGAGATATAAAGTCAGAATTGTGAGATATAAAGTCAGAATTGAGAGATATAAAGTCAGAAATGTGAGATATAAAGTCAGAATTGAGAGATATAAAGTCAGAATTGAGATATAAAGTCAGAATTGTGAGATATAAAGTCAGAATTGCGAGATATAAAGTCAGAATTGTGAGATATAAAGTCAGAATTGAGAGATATAAAGTCAGAATTGAGAGATATAAAGTCAGAATTGAGAGATATAAAGTCAGAATTGCGAGATATAAAGTCAGAATTGCGAGATATAAAGTCAGAAATGTGAGATATAAAGTCAGAATTGTGAGTTATAAAGTCAGAATTGCGAGATATAAAGTCAGAATTGTGAGATATAAAGTCAGAATTGTGAGATATAAAGTCAGAATTGTGAGATATAAAGTCAGAATTGAGAGATATAAAGTCAGAATTGCGAGATATAAAGTCAGAATTGCGAGATATAAAGTCAGAAATGTGAGATATAAAGTCAGAATTGCGAGATATAAAGTCAGAATTGTGAGATATAAAGTCAGAATTGAGAGATATAAAGTCAGAAATGTGAGATATAAAGTCAGAATTGCGAGATATAAAGTCAGAATTGAGAGATATAAAGTCAGAATTGAGATATAAAGTCAGAATTGTGAGATATAAAGTCAGAATTGCGAGATATAAAGTCAGAATTGTGAGATATAAAGTCAGAATTGAGAGATATAAAGTCAGAATTGAGAGATATAAAGTCAGAATTGAGAGATATAAAGTCAGAATTGTGAGATATAAAGTCAGAATTGCGAGATATAAAGTCAGAATTGAGAGATATAAAGTCAGAATTGTGAGATATAAAGTCAGAATTGTGAGATATAAAGTCAGAATTGCGAGATATAAAGTCAGAATTGCGAGATATAAAGTCGGAATTGTGAGATATAAAGTCAGAATTGAGAGATATAAAGTCAGAATTGCGAGATATAAAGTCAGAAATGTGAGATATAAAGTCAGAATTGAGAGATATAAAGTCAGAATTGCGAGATATAAAGTCAGAAATGTGAGATATAAAGTCAGAATTGCGAGATATAAAGTCAGAATTGAGAGATATAAAGTCAGAATTGCGAGATATAAAGTCAGAATTACGAGATATAAAGTCGGAATTGTGAGATATAAAGTCAGAAATGTGAGATATAAAGTCAGAATTGTGAGATATAAAGTCAGAATTGTGAGATATAAAGTCAGAATTGCGAGATATAAAGTCAGAATTGCGAGATATAAAGTCGGAATTGTGAGATATAAAGTCAGAATTGAGAGATATAAAGTCAGAATTGCGAGATATAAAGTCAGAATTGCGAGATATAAAGTCAGAATTGTGAGATATAAAGTCAGAATTGTGAGATATAAAGTCAGAATTGTGAGATATAAAGTCAGAATTGAGAGATATAAAGTCAGAATTGCGAGATATAAAGTCAGAATTGCGAGATATAAAGTCAGAATTGTGAGATATAAAGTCAGAATTGTGAGATATAAAGTCAGAATTGTGAGATATAAAGTCAGAATTGAGAGATATAAAGTCAGAATTGAGAGATATAAAGTCAGAATTGCGAGATATAAAGTCAGAATTGAGAGATATAAAGTCAGAATTGCGAGATATAAAGTCAGAATTGTGAGATATAAAGTCAGAATTGTGAGATATAAAGTCAGAATTGAGAGATATAAAGTCAGAATTGAGAGATATAAAGTCAGAATTGCGAGATATAAAGTCAGAATTGTGAGATATAAAGTCAGAATTGTGAGATATAAAGTCAGAATTGCGAGATATAAAGTCAGAATTGAGAGATATAAAGTCAGAATTGCGAGATATAAAGTCAGAAATGTGAGATATAAAGTCAGAATTGCGAGATATAAAGTCAGAATTGAGAGATATAAAGTCAGAATTGTGAGATATAAAGTCAGAATTGCGAGATATAAAGTCAGAATTGTGAGATATAAAGTCGGAATTGTGAGATATAAAGTCAGAATTGAGAGATATAAAGTCAGAATTGAGATATAAAGTCAGAATTGTGAGATATAAAGTCAGAATTGAGAGATATAAAGTCAGAATTGAGATATAAAGTCAGAATTGCGAGATATAAAGTCAGAATTGCGAGATATAAAGTCAGAATTGAGATATAAAGTCAGAATTGCGAGATATAAAGTCAGAATTGAGAGATATAAAGTCAGAATTGAGATATAAAGTCAGAATTGTGAGATATAAAGTCAGAATTGAGAGATATAAAGTCAGAATTGTGAGATATAAAGTCAGAATTGTGAGATATAAAGTCAGAATTGCGAGATATAAAGTCAGAATTGCGAGATATAAAGTCAGAATTGCGAGATATAAAGTCGGAATTGTGAGATATAAAGTCAGAATTGTGAGATATAAAGTCAGAATTGTGAGATATAAAGTCAGAATTGTGAGATATAAAGTCAGAATTGCGAGATATAAAGTCAGAATTCTGAGATATAAAGTCAGAATTGTGAGATATAAAGTCAGAATTGTGAGATATAAAGTCAGAATTGTGAGATATAAAGTCAGAATTGCGAGATATAAAGTCAGAATTCTGAGATATAAAGTCAGAATTGTGAGATATAAAGTCAGAATTGTGAGATATAAAGTCAGAATTGTGAGATATAAAGTCAGAATTGCGAGATATAAAGTCAGAATTCTGAGATATAAAGTCAGAATTGTGAGATATAAAGTCAGAATTGCGAGATATAAAGTCAGAATTGCGAGATATAAAGTCAGAATTGCGAGATGTAAAGTCAGAATTGCCTTTTTTATTTTTTTATTTAGTGGTGGAAACAAGCTTCCACATATTCATAAAATGCAATTAAAATAAAGAAATTAAAACCAAATGAATAAATTAAAACTAAACCCAAAACATTATCCCATGATGGACACCCCGGGAAGTGCCTGACGGAGCCTTTCAATCTGGTTTCATGTTGACTTTCGTGTTGCAGCTCTTTTTTCCTTCCCGCAGCGTTTCTCTGGACAGGACTTTATCTCTGAACGTGAGATCACACTATAACTGCAGTCAGCACAGAAAGGTCGTCTGAAGTTAATGTGTCATCTGGCCTTCCTAACGCAGTTGTGAAATGCCCAGTGACGACCGGCCTTGAAGGACCTTCTGGGAGGGTTTTTAGGTAAAAGCAGCTTATCTCAGCTGAGATGCCGGTATAAATGGAGCGTTCAGCTGGAGAGTCTGTGTGGATATGAGCCGTTAGTCTGAGTCATTCGTCTGTGCTCTTCTGTTCATCATGGGTGTGGCGTACAGCATGGGAGAGTGAGTAACTTGCACTTTTTTAAATCAATTTCTCTGCAAATTTTAACATCCATGGAACCTTTCCGAGGTTCTTGATTGGCATCAGAGGTTCCGTGAAGAACCTTTAACCGCCATGCACTCTTCAAAATGAATGCACAATTTTTAGTTTCCCAAAGATTAATAATTAGATTAATAATCTAAAACACCGTTTTCAACAAGAACCTTTTGTGCAGTGAAGAGGCTTCATGGATGGTGAAGGTTCTGGTCACACTTACTAATTTGGCCCTGTTTCCATCTGGTATTAAGATGCGTTTTTGGTCGATCGGATCAAAAGTGGATGAGGGAAATACTGTCTGTTTACACCTGGTCTCTTTTGTCTACTTTCAACCTGATTTCTATGGCTACGTTCAGACTGTCAATCCGAATCGGATTTTTATGCATATCCAATTGAAATCTGATCAAATTGAGCAAGTTTGAACAGCAAAAAAACTGCAAAGAAAATCACATGAAATGTGATTTTTTTACAATTCCGTTTTGAGCAACATTCGTGGGCTATGTGGTTTGAAATCCGATTCAAATCGCATTTCTGGAAATCCGTTTCAGTCCGACTTCTCGGACGCCTTGACGTACGATAAAAGTGATCTTTTTCGTGTTAATCTGAGATTTGACCGCCACGTGATTATTTTTATAAACTCTATTCAAGAGACAGCTGAAAACTCATCTCTTCAGTGAACACTTGATCCCCCCCCCCCCCAAAAAAAAAACAAAAAAAACCTTTTCCTTCCCCTTTCCCTTCCTACTCTAGCTGATGGTACTGAGCAACGTCTGAAACTTGTATTGTGAGCACATTTGCCAATTCATGAAGAATCGCTTGTTTGTTTTCCTCACTTGTAAGTCGCTTTGGATAAAAGCATCTGCTAAATGACTAAATGTAAATGAACAGTTTCTATTTTTCAACAACACAAAGTATGATCATCTCAGGTCATGTTTATGTGCTTTATTTAATGTTACGAGTGTGTAATGTGAGTTTCAATATCATTTTGTGTCTTTTATACCCATTCTGAAAGCAACAATGGACAATAGACCCACATTTCAAGTCGTCATAGTAGAATAAAAATCCATAGCAATATTAATAAATATTAATGTAATATACATTTTTTGTGTTCCCATTTGCTCAAATAGCAAAATAAAAACTCAACAACAGTGTTTTCACAACTTTCAAAAAGAGGAAAAAAAAAAAATAAATAAAAAATGAAACTACAAAAACCGTTGCAAGATTTACGATGCCGATGACCGTTAAAACGCGCCGTCGCGGTCTGTGAAAATGTTCTACCTCAGATTTTCGAAAAAATAAAAGTAAGCAAGAATGTTCAAACTGTCAACTGATTGTGAAGTCAACTGTATTCTATGACAAAGATTGTTTCAGCCAGGATGTACTTTAAATAATGTTTAAATGTTGTAATATTCATGCGACAGCTCCAGCGCTCCGACTTCACTCACTTCACATTCACTCCTTGCTGATATAATGCAGTCCAATGCGGATTAGTGAGTGAAGGAGTGAGCGGTTTCGGACGCAGCTTCGGTGTCTGATTGTATTTCACGTGGTTTATGTGACTTTCTCACACTGCGTAAAACGTCAATAAAAAGTTACTATAAGTAATTTTGCAACTTACTAGAGCGGCAACTAACGATTATTTTTTCTGTCGACTAATCTAACGATTATTTTTAAGGGTATTTTTATTAATGTAGTTTTTTTTTTTTTTAAGTAAGAAGTTAGAACTAATTTATCAGTTCATTGAGGTGTAGAAACTCTGGGACACGCCATTATGTAACAACACGATTTGATTTTGATTATAAATAAGTCACTCATGTGTGTTCGGAGACATTTGAAAGTTAACATGAAGAGCGTCAAAGACTTTCTCTACAGTCTTAAAGGAACTTTGACAGCGTTCAAGACATTGAACAAACGTCTCCTGAACCGTGTGTTTTTCCTCTTGCGCTGTCTGTGATGCAGCGAGTCTCAGCGGGCGCGCGGGCGGGAATCGGGAGCGACTCAAACCTCGCGCGTGCGAAAGAGAACGTCCGCGCACATCCAAATAAACTCCTTTGAAATGCAAAACTGATTTTCGTTCGCTCGAAATATTTTCTTATTTGCGAGACGAAGATTTTCTCCTCAACTCAGTTCACGCGCGCGCGCGCGCGAAATGCCCTTTTGCACGCTCAAAATATGATCTTGCGCGTGCATAATAGAAATAAAAATAAAAATAAAAAGGAGTTGACATGTAGTTGCAAAGTTACTCAGAGTTGACATAATGTCCGTAGTGTTCTTCTAAGAACTATAGATGCCAAAAAAAGAACCTTTATTTTCCAGAGTGTGGAATATTTCCGTCGCGCAACAACTTCTATATAGTGGACAGTTCTTTGGTGAACCCGAAATGGTTCTTCAGTGGCGTCGCTGAGAAAAACCTCCTTCACAATCTTCATCTGTGAGGAATTCAAGGAAGTGGAATTTTAATGCGTGCAACTGTAAGTGTAGTTTTTAATAATAGATTTTGTGTTTTACCCATTAAAAAACCTAAATAAAGGCAATTCAGTTCAAATTCAAAGGAAAGGTCGCCAAACCTTTCAACACTCAAATTGCATTTGCACTATGAAGAAAAGGCCAGAATGAATGGATGAAGCATTTATATAGTGCTTTTACGACGTACTATTATAAGCACTTTACAATCACATCAGGGTGCATTACGTAGGTTTTCTGCTCAAGTTGCAGCTCTTTTATTTATTTATTTTCTCGCCTCAAGCCGAGTTCCAGTGAAGGCCTCGGTTACTGGATCTCGCTCAGTCTGGGATAATGGTTCTATTTTCCCTCGTGTGCGCGTGCCAGGGAAAGAGGCTTCTGACAGACCGCCCGTGCACCAATAGCAGCAGGACTCCGGGAATGTCCATTGCGTAACCGGGGTCTGACGTTTCAAGGAATGACTGTAACTTCCAGTAATAGAGTCAATGTATTGTTGTCTGATGGACCGAGGGAGCTTCTGAAGGGAAACGTCAGTGCATTTGTTCGATGTGCATTAGTGAAACACACGTTTAAATGCTTGAAAATATGCATCTTAGTTGCCCGAGAATGAGCTCAGCTCCTCAAGCGTGTCTTTGGTTTTCCTTTAGGGTGGACCATCTCTACACGTTCTTTGTCCAGTGGTCTCCAGAGAGCATCTACAGTAAACACACCCGCAAGCAGCACTTCCTAAAGGTCCATCCAGAAACTCTCAGTGTGATTGACACTTTGCTGAATAATTCTGCTCCCAAAAACTGGAAGGTGAGCGGTTTTCACATGTTTATTCAGCATTGACATGGTCAAAGTACACCGAACTGACCGCAGAAAAATAAAGATAGAAGATCCTCAAAACATGCAATCACATCTAACATTAAAGTTTGTACATACAGTAAATAATATACATGTTTGTGTGTGTGTGTGCTTGTATATATTACATTATATACACACACACACACACACACACACATATTATTATTACACAAACTTTTACGTTAGATGTGATTAATTTAATTCATTTATATTTATACCTAACATAATAGTTTGTAAATATGTATGTATGCATGAGTGTGTGTATATATGTATTATATGCAGTATTTACAAACTTATGTTAGATGCAATTAATCAATTTGATGTAAACATATATATATATATATATATATATATAATCGCATCAAACTTAAAAGTTTGTATTTTTATAGTGTTTGTTATTTCAAGTAACAAAATGCTTTTTGTGGTTTTAGTTAGTTATAATAACCCTGATTTATAATAATAATAATAATAAATACTTAATAATAGTAATAGTAAAAATAATAATGATGACAATACCAATAAAAAATGATGGCTTGAGGTCAGTTGAGTCCAGAGGATTATTGTGTCTCAGATCTTATAATGCATTAGGAGAAATGCAAATTCTCAAGATTTCATTAATGAGTTTGTTTCCTTGTGGGTGGAAGTAGAAAACCTCTCCTAAATTCTCTTGCAAGCAGAAACACGCTTTTATATATATATATGTCTGTGTGTGTGTGTGTGTGTGTGTGTGTGTGTATATATATTACAATATACATACGGCCATATATGGCAAAGCTTCCTCTTCTGTGGGTTTTTTCTCAAAAATGAAACTAAGCTTGAAATGTGAGATGGGCGGGCCGAGGAACGTGTTAAAAGCAGAGCGCACTGATTCAAAGCACAGCACACACTAGAGAATCACTAAACATGAGGCCAGTGCAAGAGAGCATTAAGATCCTGTACTTTGCCAATGGATCCGAGGAGCCGTTTGTGGAGGTGAGATTTGAGGAATGAACGGATCCGTGCAGATCCCAGTGTTGCTGCCGGCACGACTTTCACGTTCAGTTACTGATGCTTTCTCATTGTTTTCCTCCAGATCATCACCGTGAACCAGCAGAAGCGCCGTCCGAGTGTTTGCAGCTCTGCCGACTCTGAATCCGAGGACCTGCTCCCAGTTTTAATAGACCAAAGTCACATCTTGAACGATCACCATCTTGAACAAGTAAGTGCTGTTACTGTCTGATCTAAATACGCACATGCTGTAGATGAACGTGGCCGGTGCTTTCATGGACGTAAACGTCTCCACAGCTGATGAATCACACTCCGGCTCGGACCCGAGGTTATCCCTGGAAGCTGGTGTACAGCACGGCGGAGCACGGCACCAGTCTGAGAACACTGTACCGGCAGATGGCGGAAATAGACAGACCTGTTCTGATGGTCATCAAGGATTCGGACAACCAGGTGAGTGGAGAGATTCTCACGTGTGTCACTCGTGTTAGATCAGACAGCATGCGTTAATATCGCTAAACCTTCATAATGATTATTTTGTTACTCATATTATGACTTTCAAGTGCATTCAACATATGCTACACTGTTAAAAAACTACTGTAAATTTTACAGTAGAATACTGGCAGCAGGGTTGCCAGCCAGTTACTGTAAAATTTACAGTAGTGTTACTGTAATTTAATATACAGAATTTCCCTGTATTCTCTGATTACAGTAAATCACTGTATTTTTTTAAATGACGAAGGGTCAATTTACAGCTATATTCTGTAAATTTGAGTCAAACCAACACGTGACCCCAGAATGCATTGCAGTTTACAGCAATATGCCGTATTATTAAAAAAAACAGCCAGCGGCTGTGAAATAATGCTGTAATTTTTACAGTAATTCATTACAGTGTAAACAAAATCTCATCATTGATGCATTTGGCAGACGCTTTCATCTAAAGGGACTTGCATTGCATGCAAAGAGTAAATTTGATGAATTCATGCATTCCTTGGGAATCGAACCCGTGACCTCGGCGTTGCAAGCAGGGTTACTGTAATTATTAATGAAATGTTAACTGAAAAGAAAAAAAATGGTATTTGACAACGCAAGATTTCTCATTTTAATTTAGTTCTACTAAAATAACTAAAACTGGAAGAAAAAAAATAATTAAAAAATGGTGCAAAAACACCATTAAATACTAAAACTTACAATGAAAACAGAAAATATATTAACAATTAAAAAAATAAATAAAAACCATCTCAATGATGCCAAATTATATTGCATTACATCATACATAAAATATCTAGTGGCTTTCTCTCCAGTTTTTGAATTGCATTCATTTTTCCAATTAGAAAACAAACAAAGCAAAACTGCAAGAAATAAGGCTCATTTCCAGCCCCTTCGTATCATTATGGACCTCACTGCTTTCTCCAGAGCTGCTTATAGATGAACTTTACACAGTTATTGAACCGTGATCTGATTATCTTCTGTAGAGAGTTGATTATTTATCGTGTGAAGCTGCATTGAAATGATCTGGACTGTACCGTCGATGTTCTGCTAAAACATCCTGTTGTTTGGAACCCGCAGGTGTTCGGAGCGTTTTCCTCGGACCCTTTCAAAGTGAGCAGCTACTGCTACGGGACGGGAGAGACGTTCCTCTACAGCTTCAGTCCAGAGTTTCAGGTACATGTCGCTCCGTCTGACCCGAACCACATCTGACCGTGTGCGCTGGAGGTCTGACCCGTTCTGTGTTTCATGTGCAGATCTTCCGCTGGAGTGGAGAAAACTCCTACTTCGTGAGAGGATTCCTGGACTCCCTTCAGATGGGAGGAGGAGGGTACGTGACTTTCGGTCATTTCATGCCATTGAAGCACTAATAGACCTTCATCGTCACATCCCGATCGGATTAGCTTTCACTTATTGTTGGAATAATACAGTCTTTACTCATAATTAAGGTTCCAAGGTGTGCGATTAACACTTCAATTCGATCCAATCAATTTACGATCGGCAATAGGGAAGACCTTTTCATTTCCCTTTTCTTTCGTTTCATCATCACTGATGTTGTTTGAATGAGTGACATCAGTCCTGAGCCGTTCTCACCGCCTTTCATCCGGACTAAAGCGGAAGTTGTTTTACGCTACTACGGTATTTGAAGCTTCTGCTATTTGAATGTGGAAGCGGTAAAGGTCTATTGTGCAAATGATCATTCTGTCATCGTTTATTCTCATATTTCTTCCGAACATTAGATCATCCTTCTGCTTTCTGTAAAACAAAAATAGATAGTGATAAGACACAAAAATTGAAGTTGCTTTCGATTGCTTTTTTTTTTCAGATTAAAAAATGACTACAAACTACAAAAATGCAATTATTTTTAAACATTCAGGCACATTTTTCATGTAATATAATATAATGATAAACTTATAATAAAATATTCCCATATGTTTTACATTTTAATGCAGTCGAAATTAATATTTATGTAATTAATTTATAATATAAAATAATAAAAATAGGCCCGTATGATTTGTTTTATTGTTGTGAAAAAATAATAATAATATAAAATATTATTTAAATTTTAATGTTGTGAAAATTAATCATTTATATAATTAATTTCTAATGCAATATAATAATAAAATTGCTTGTATGATTTACGTGTTAATGCAGTGCAAATTAATATTTATATAATTAATTTATAATATAAAATAATAATTATAGGCCTGTATGATTTTTTTATTGTTGTGAAAAAATAATAATAATATAAAATATTATTTAAATTTTAATGTTGTGGAAATTAATTATTTATATAATAAATTTCTAATGCAATATAATAATGAAATTGCTTGTATGATTTACGTGTTAATGTTGTGAAAATTACTATATATATATGTGTGTGTGTGTATATAAAATAAATATAATAATGCAGTTTGCTTAAAGAAGATGCGATATTGCGCATTTGATGGCATTTCTGTAAGCGCTTAAATTAAAAAAAAATTATGATTGAGAATAATTGCATGTAGATCGCATAAGATAATTAATCAATAACTGCAGCATAAAGCGTCTGCCAAACGCATAATTGTAAATGTGACTTTTCAAAGACAGGCTTTAATGAAAGCTGTGGTTTGTCTGATAGGGGTCCGTTCGGTTTGTGGCTGGACGCTGACCTGTACCGCGGGTCCAGTTATTCCTGCAACACCTTCTGCAACCGGCCGCTCAGCCTCCATCACGACTTCACCATTCGGGACCTGGAGGTCTGGACCTTCATCTGAGCAGAAACCGCCTGTGTTTGTTGCAGCTATATATGAAACCTGCAGAACGTGTCTGTTGACTCAAACCGAACGTGTTCCTCACTTGTAAGTGGCTTCAGATAAGAGCTTCTGCTAAATGAACCAACAACAATGTAAATGTAGTTAGAAAAAAACAAGTTGAGGCAGGATTTGAGGTTTTCAGTTCCCGTTTCCAGTAACTGTAACTGTTGAATTGGCCTGACGCGACCTGAACGGCATTGCTCAAGAGCCAAAGCTTCAAGTGCACTATGTAGGCAACATACTAGTTTTGAAACAAATTCCTTGAATACTGCTGATATAAAGCTTTAGACTTTACTGTAAAATGCACTTAATAGTGGACCACTGGTTGATGTGTCCGACTACTGTCCATGAAAAAGGATTTGAAAAGGAAAAATGGTTTGCTCTATGATTGTTATTTTTTTACGGTATTTAAAGAACTTTGTGATCACTGACTGTTAAATTGCGTTTTTTGGGTTTTGATTGTGTTTATTCTGCAGTGCTGGCGCTGCATATGGGTTTTGGATATCTAATAAAATATATTTTTCAGGAAACTGTCTGTTTTGTTTATCTGGATGACGAAGTTTAAATACCGGTGGAGCCATGAATGTACAACAATATTTATATTGACTTTAAAAACTATCCAGTTACTGTGAACTGCATTTAAAATTAGCATTACGGAGAAGAAAATATGATTCCAAGGGCACAGATTTGCTTTTTAACATCTTTATTTGTGAAGCAGTATAATCAAAGACTCTATATATATATATAGAAAAATGTTGCACTCGCATTATTAGGAATGGGAGAAAGTGCAAAGCGAAATATGGCGGAATAAATCCCGCCTAAACATGAGGTGAAGTCACGAGTCCTTTTTTATCGTGATTCAAACATTTAGAAACAACGTTTAAGCGACAGTTGTTGTCAGATTTCACTGGTGATTTCAAATATGAAATTTAATCGAAAGCTTTGCAAACAGCTTTGGAGAATTTGATGTTTCCGCTTTAAAAGAGACGGGAGCTGCGCCCCACATAGCAAAACTGGTTTGGCCCAGTGATGGGCCACACACCCCACTTTCACTTGGCCCAAATACGGTACATGACTGGAGCAGTTCTGGTTGCCAGAACTCGGGCCACATATGGCCCATGGCATAGCCATATCTCAGCCAAATGTATGACTATAGCTGGCCCTATTCTGGTACTATTCAGGACCAAACAATTGGTTCCACATGTCAGCCTCAACAAAACCTTGATCTAGCCACTTAAAAGTGAAAGTCGTGACGACTTTCATCGTCGGAGCAATCAGGTGTCTCGCTCAAGGGCACTTTAGTCATGGTATTGAAGGTGGAGAGAGTGCCATTCATTCACAATCCCCACCGGCGTGGGAATCGAACCTGCAACCTTCATGTTACAAGCCCGACTCCCTCACCACTAGGCCACGACTACCCTTGACACACAATGACAATGAAATATGCCCAAATGAAAAATGCCTGAACAAAAAATATTTATTGCTTCACATTTAAACAAACCAACAAACAAACAAACAAACAAAAACAAGGCTTGCATGTCAATGGCACTGTGTACACAACTCTTCAACATCCAAACAAGTCTGTTAACTGTTGTACTGTCCTGACGCTCCTTTCTCTTCATCCCACCATCCCTATCCGGGGCCAGGCTTGCTTCTTTCTAACGCTAACTATTATAACATGGGGTAGTCGTGGCCTAGTGGTGAGGGAGTCGGGCTTGTAATCAGAAGGTTGCTGGTTCGATTCCCATGCCGGCAGGAATTGAAGGTGGGGATTGTGAATGAACAGCACTCTCTCCACCTTCAATACCATGACTAAAGTGCCCTTGAGCAAGACTCCTAACCCCTAATTGCTCCCCTTGTAAGTCACTTTGGATAAAAGCGTCTGCTAAATGATGTAAAAAATATGTGTGTGTGTGTGTGTGTTACACTGTCTTAGTACATATTGTGCTTTTGTTGCTTTGCTTACGGTTTGTTGTCCTCTATTGTAAATCTCTTTGGATAAAAGATTTTGCTGGATGAGCCTAAATGTAAAGTAAATTTAAAGTTTATGGTGTTCCATAATTATTGATGAAACTTTTTTGATAGAGAGCAATAAACCCACGTTGCGAACAGGAATAGGGGAAACAGCTGTGTGTGTGAAAATATGATCAGGTATGAAATATCTGTGGGAAAAGACTGGCCACACATATGTGGCCCACAGTTCTATATTTTACATGTGGGCCAAATAATACACTTCACAACTGGCCCATATCTTGTTTGCCGTCTTCCATCTCCACCATAACCGGGCCATGTTCGGTTCACACGCCTTATGCCAGTGCCGGCTTCATGCCAAACCAGGGCCAGAAGTCTTTGCTACCTGGGGCGTTTCAAAGATGGCCGCTGAGTGAAATGACTTGTCTTTAAGCGACTTTGTTATAAGCGCTCCAGTCGTGTGCGGCTTTGAAGGAATAGTTCAGTCTGAAATGAAAATGAAGTCACATTTACTCATCCTTCTCTTGTTCTAATGTTGTCTGTCGTTCTTTTTTATTTTTCATTCCACAAAAGGAGAAGTGTGTTTTTTTTTCTGTTTTTTTTTTTTTTTAAAGTCTCTCTAGCGCTTGTTCAGTATCAATCAGAATCAAGCTTTTTTTTTTAAAAAAAAAAAAAAAGGCGCCAAAGCATCACAGAATGATCCCATGTGACACGTGTCGTGTTATGGGGGTTTATTATGGAGTTTCGTGAAAAAACACGCCAAAATTTACTGCGTTATTATACGAAAATACTGCGCGTTCACGAGACTCTGTTGGCGCCACAGTTCACTCCGACTCGCCCAGAAAAAATCAAGAGAGAAATCAAGATGAATAAAAACACGACGTAATACAACACCTACAAATCCCCGCCAAAATCATACTTTCTTCACTGAATGAAATATCACCGAATTTCAAAGGATATTTACCTCAGAGGAGAAGGTTGTGTTTCATATAGTCTCGTGAATGCGCAGAAGACCAACGGTCAGGATTTTTTTTGTTAAATAATACAGTACATTTCAGTTTGTTTTTCACCAAACCGCATCGTAAACCCCCAGAACATTTGGATTATATGATGAGTGGGAATTTAAAAAAAAAAAAAAAAAAGAAATTCTACTTTTGTGATCAATAAAACCGTTAAAGAAAGAATGACGTACAGAGCAGAAGATGACTTCATTTTCATTTTCGGGTGAACTATCCCTTTAAATGTCCGGGCGTTTTCTGATTGGCTGTCGATTTATCGTTCATCAGCTGAAAAAAATATCGTTTTGAACTATCGAAAAAATAATATCTGCATCTATAAAGTTTTTTTCCCGTTTTTTTTTTTCAAATTAAAATGGTTATACATGTTTTATTGTAAATGGAGCGATTATCCGCATAACAGATTTATTTATTTATTTCTTTTTGGCTGATAAACATTTGCATTAGTTTGTTTCATAATGAACTTTACCGCGTTATGTAAAACATAAAAACGATGTCAGAATAAATCTCTTATTTTGTACGAAACTCTAAGCCTGTGAAGAATGTAATTTGGCCAACAGATTCGAGCCGTTGTTAATGGAGGCCATTTGAACTGTGAGCAGCGCCACCGCGCGGCTGAAATTCAAACTACCAGTAGAAGAGCAGAAATATGACACAGGATGGTTTTAAAGTATTTTTTATTGGTTCGTTTTTAATGGGTTGAGGATATTATCAAAACATTTCAACGGTGTTTGTTTGATGTCACCGTTTAACAAACACGTATTTATTTTTGTGCCTCTGACGCCACCGCGCGACGGGCGGCTGTTACTGCAGCGCTGAAAACCGCCACAAAACACTTACATCATCGCGAACGTCTTTATCGTCGAAATAAATGAATCTTCTCGTATTTACGAGCAAACTAAAGTGGCGCGAGCGCAGCAAGCCCGCCTGGCTTTGGGCGCGAAGCAGTGGCGTTTCCGCCGGAAGTACAGTCGCCAGAGAGGATCACTTCCTGGAGAGCGTGTTTCATGTTGTGGAGTGTGTCGTGTGTGTGTTTGTGTTGTTAAAGCTCTCACACTCCGCGCTTTCGCCCTCGATCATGGTTTCTCGCTGCTGTCCGAACTGACCGCGTCAGGTGAGTGTCGCTGCGCCTCAGAGCTCATGTCGGATCAGAACCAGATGAATATAAACACGTCAGTTTGACAGATGAAGTCTCTCACCGACTCTATTCATGCTCTAAATGTTTGATTCGACGTGTTTGTATTTTCATCTGCTGTGTTTGATTGGAACTGTCGTTTTGTGGTTCGTGTCTCTGCGGATCTGCTGCTTTCTGTTTCAGTTTGATGATCTGGACAGTAACAGCTCGTCATACGGGCACTTCACTCACATTCATTCGAGGAGAAAATGTTTCACTTGTATTGTTGGTGTCACTTCAACAGCAACACTGTTGTGGCATTACAAATATCAAAACATTTATATTAGAAAAAATATGATAAAATGTCACATTGAAGTATTTTTGATTATTGGCTGCATGTCAGAGATGTCAAAGAATTTAGAACAGTACATTTATTATTATTATTATTATTACATTTATTATTATATATATGTTTATTGGATTGTTATTATTATTTTTAGTATAACATTTTATTATATTATTATTACAATTATTATATATATATTTTATAGCATTATTATTATTATAACATTTTATTATATTATTATTATTACAATTGTTATTATATATATATTATAGCATTATTATTATAACATTTTATTGTATTATTATTACAATTATTATATATATTATAGCATTATTATTATAACATTTTATTATATTATTATTACAATTATTATTGTATATATATTTTATAGCATTATTATTATAACTTTTTATTATATTATTATTACAATTATATATATATTTTATAACATTATTATTATTATTATAACATTTTATTATATTATTATTACAATTATTATATATATATATATTTTATAACATTATTATTATTATAACATTTTATTATATTATTATTACAATTATTATTATATATATATTTTATAACATTATTATTATTATAACATTTTATTATATTATTATTACAATTATTATTATGTATATATATATTTTATAACATTATTATTATAACATTTTATTATATTATTACAATTATTATATATATATATATATATATTTTTATAGCATTATTATTATTATTATAACATTTTATTTTATTATTACTACAATTATATATATATATATTTTTATAGCATCATTATTATTATAAAATTTTATTATATTATTACATTTATTATTATATATTTATTAATATTATTCGATTGATTGTTTTCTGTTATTATTATTGTAGCTTTTTGATATCAAAACGCTATAATAATAATAATAATAATAATAAGTTATGAATATTAATCGATTTATTGTTATAACACTTACCATTATTATTATTATTATTATAGTGTTATTATGGCATTTAAATTATATTATATTATTATTATAACAATTGTTAATAATGTTTTATTTATTATTATCATAATGTTATTATTTTATTATAACAATATTATCATTATTATTGTAGCATTTTATTGTGAAATTATTAAGCTTTTGTTAATATGATTGCATTTATTATTATAACATTATTTATTATTATTGTAACAGCATTTTTATTAATTTATTGTTATAACATTTATTATTAATAATATTTTATTATTATTATTATTATAGCATTTTATTGTATATTTTTATTATTAATAATACTATTTATAAAATAATTTTCTGTGCATATAATGTTTTGCCATTTTTCCGTGAACTCTTGTAAATGAATGTACATCAGGATTGTTTGTTTGCTGGTATGATTTTGATTTTCAAACGGGCAAAATAATAGTACAAATAATCATTTATATAATTATATAAAGTAAAAAAAAACAAAAAACAATCTGTAATTCACCAGATCGCTCAAGTCATTCACATTTGAGTCAATATTCACTGTAATGTTTGGCGTGACGGTGTTTGTGGTGTTCAGCGATGGAGTCCCCAGGCGTGGATGATGACATCTGTATCCTGAAGCACGAGACGGCGTACGGGCCGACCGAGAGCCCGGTGTCCGTGTGTGCCGGCGACGAGTCCGTGGCGTCTCACTTCGCCCTGGTCACGGCGTACGAGGACATCAAGAAGAGGCTGCGGGACACGGAGAAGGAGAACGGCCTGCTGCGGAGGAGAGTCAAGCAGCTGGAGGACAAGGTTTCTTGAGCGGCAAATGATTTGTGAAGACTGGAGTCATGCTGACAATTCACAGGAATAAATGACTCTCTGCTAAATATTTCATCTTTCTCCGTTTTCTCGTGTATTTCCGCAGCATTTCCGTCCGGACGCGCCTCCGTCTGAAGGGACGCAGTACATGAACAAAGCCTTCAGCGCGTACCGCGGCATCTACATCGAGAAGGAGGACCTGCAGATGGAGCTCAATAAAGTGGTACTTTGACCGTCCGCCGCTCATTCCGCTCTGACCCTCACGATGCGCAGCGTAAACAGATTTCTGCGTTTTCTTCCAGAAAAAAGAGAAAGTGGATTTGGAGCGCGTTCTGACGGAGCAGCTGCAGGCCCGAGAGCTGGAGCTTCTGCAGCTGAGGTCCGAGATGGAGACGAACCAAGGTGACGATCAGAGATTCGTGACACTGCGAGCTCTCGCGTGGCTTCAGGACGATGAAGCTGCAGATGCTCGTGGTTTCATTTTTTTGATCTTAGATGATGGTTGATATATATATATATATATATGACATTTCTACACTAAACCACATTGAGTTTACCGTAAACATTGTGTTATTGTGTTACAAAATAGTGTTATTTTTGAATTATGAGATTAAAGTAAGTATTTCTTATTGTATTAAAATATATTGAGTAATTAAATGATTTAATGATTAAATATTATATTACTATTAAAATATTATTGAACTAATAAATATTTTTATATTAAATTAAGAACTATTATTTCTTTAAAAATAATTAGATATTATATTGTTGAGAGAGTTATTAAAGGATTAACATTATGTTATTCAATTATTACATTTAGATAGAGAGATAATAATATTCTAAATGTTATATTACATTATAATATAACGAAAATAATGAAAAAAATAATGAAAATATCACATTTTTCAGTGATTAAATTAAGTAAATATAAATAAATATAAATCAAATAAATATTATATTGTTGAGTTATTAAATGATTACCATTTTTGTTCAATTATTAAATTCATTAAATTGAATTATTAAATTATCATTTCAAGTATGATTTATTAAATTATTAAATGTTATTTTGTTGAGTTGTTAAATGATTACTATTATGTTCAATTATTACATATATTTTTACATGAATAAACAATTATAATCTTAATAAACTCATAAATATGATTATATACAACTTTATTATTATTAATATTAAATTAAGAACTATAATTTTATTCAATTGTTAAATATTATACTGTACTGTCAAGTTATTAGATGCTTAACATTGTTATTCCATTATACATACACACATATATTAGATTGAATATTTTTTGAGTTATTAAATGATTGCTATAATATTATTGCATTCTTACATATACTTTTTAATGATTAAAAATTGTAATATTACATTACTAAAGCATTCAATATTATTGTTGAATTGTTAAATAATAATAATATATGTAATAATAAATAATAAAAATATATATAATTAAATCACTAGTAAATAGTGTCCAATAATTCTAAAATATAGTTAAAATAATTAAGGCATGTTTTCCACCTGTTTTCTCAGTAAATGAACACAAGGAATAAGGATATTTAATTATTTATTTAACAGTACATAGTCAAAAACGGCAATAATTATCCAAAGATATTTTTGCTAAAACAGTTTAATGCATGAGAAGTGACACGCGGAGGCTGTGGGGATGGAAACGCACCACTGAATCTCAGTCATCATCGTTGTGCTGAATGTGAATGTGTTGCTGTGTTTGTGGTCAGTCATGAGGAGCCTGACGGACACGGCCGAGTACTGGCAGGTGGACCAGCACAGCGGCGGAAAGATCCAGTCGCTGCAGGAGCAGCTGGAGCACTTGCAGTTGGAGAACAACGCTCTGCACAAGCTCTGCAGGGCCGGACAGGTGCGTCTCTACCGCCTCCAACCCCGCTGTCTCTCTTTTCATCTTCAACAATGCTATGATCCGTCTTGACGAGAAAAAATGATGTCCTACTTGTAAGACTAGTCTGAGCCGTTTATGCAGCCAGACACTTTCTCACTTCCGCTGCGGATTCATGTCATGCCAACATCCGACAGTTTGTCTCATCAACAAGCCGTGTGATTTCTTTCCTGTTTGTAGCTTAAATAGTGTGTGTCACAAGCTGAATTTATGGCGAAAGCTTGTTGAAATGGATAGGTTATACAATATAAAATTCACATACATTCATATTTTTCTAATATATATATTTCTATTTATATATTTGTGTGTATATAATATAATTCTTATTGATGGTTGAGGCATTTATTTATTATTGTATATATATAATTTATCATTTATTTATATATATATATATATATATATATATGTATGTATGTATTTCAAATAAATAAATTACATACATAATTGCATTTTAATTGCATAATAAATTACATACATGAATGGTTTATTATTTGTTTTATATATATATAATATATTTATATTATTATTTTATATTATATTAATATATATATTATATTTATAATATTATATTATATTTATTTTATATATATAATATATTTATATTTATATTATATTATTTTATATATATAATTTATTATTTAAAAAATACATGTAAATAATTTATTATTTACAGATGTACATATTAAGGTTAATGTGCAGTTAGTCCATGCGTGTCATTCATGATGTTCTTCTCATCACAGGATTCCTCTAACAACTGTGTCGTTCATGACGATCCGTCTCACGAAGCGATGACAGACTTCAGGTATTGATCACATTTGAGTGAAAAGCTGTTCATGTTCCTGTTTGTTCACGGGTGTGCAGTGCTGCAGACGGCCACTAGAGGGCGGGATTGTAACAGCCGTAAGACGAGCCAATGAAATCACATTTAGCTGTTGCTTAGAGTAATTGGACACACTTTACATTTTCAGTCATGTAAAACTAGCGAAGGGTTCCCGTGGTTATGGAAAATATCAGGAAATATGAACGCTTTTATAGTGAAGAGACATTCCTCCTGTGCTGAAATATTTTATATGTAGAGTTGAAACGTTTTTGCTGGTGTGGATTAGTTTTGGTTTTGATATTATATCTTAGACAGTTCTGCACAGTCAAGTTTTCGTCTTTAACTTGAATTTGAATCTCTTGCCACTGCAGATGTTCACACATGCAACTTAAGAACGCATGAGTGCATTATCGATGAGCGATGAAGGTGATGTGTGCGGCTGTGTGTTTGTGTGCAGGACGATGGCCATCGTACAGTCGTATCAGGACGTCCTCAGTGAAGTGTCGCGTTTGCACTCGGCCGTTCGATCGCAGTCGGACCTCATGAGGAAGTTGAGAGAGAGGCCAGTGCACGTGCTCAGAAGAGGTGAGTCTGACCGCATGATGTGAACAAAAGAGAAAGATGTGAATGTCTACTATTAGATTCATGGATTCATAGATATAAAAAGATTTAAAGGGAGAGTTCACGCAGGAAGGACAATTATTATTATTGTTATTATAGTGTTTTATTATGTGTAGTTAGGGTTTGAATAAATCACCCGCCACTTTCATTGTGTCACCCTTTAGGAAAGCTTGTTTCCATCATGGAATAAAAATACCAAATTGGTAATTGCAACTCTTTTGTTTTTTTTTTACTTTTTTTTTGTTTTGTTTTTTACAAAAACTAATAATTGCATCTTTCGGGGTTTTTCTCTTGTAATAGCAAGTTTTTATTGCATAGTTTTGACTTTTATTCATAATAGTGAGTTTACATCTCACAATTTAGACTTTTTTCGTAATAGCGAGTTTACATCTCACAATTTAGACTTTTTTCGTAATAGTGAGTTTACATCTCACAATTTAGACTTTTTTCGAAATAGCGAGTTTACATCTCACAATTTAGACTTTTTTCGTAATAGTGAGTTTATATCTCACAATTTAGACTTTTTTCGAAATAGCGAGTTTACATCTCACAATTTAGACTTTTTTCGTAATAGTGAGTTTACATCTCACAATTCACTTTTTTCGTAATAGTGAGTTTATATCTCACAATTTAGACTTTTTTCGAAATAGCGAGTTTACATCTCACAATTTAGACTTTTTTCGTAATAGTGAGTTTACATCTCACAATTCACTTTTTTCGTAATAGTGAGTTTATATCTCACAATTTAGACTTTTTTCGAAATAGCGAGTTTACATCTCACAATTTAGACTTTTTTCGTAATAGTGAGTTTACAACTCACAATTTAGACTTTTTCGTAATAGCGAGTTTACATCTCACAATTTAGACTTTTTTTTCGTAATAGCGAGTTTACATCTCACAATTCCGACTTTTCGTAATGGTGTGTTTATCTCACAATTCACTTTTTTCGTAATAGCGAGTTTACATCTCACAATTTAGACTTTTTTCGTAATAGTGAGTTTACAACTCACAATTTAGACTTTTTCGTAATAGCGAGTTTACATCTCACAATTTAGACTTTTTTTTCGTAATAGCGAGTTTACATCTCACAATTCCGACTTTTCGTAATGGTGTGTTTATCTCACAATTCACTTTTTTCGAAATAGCGAGTTTACATCTCACAATTTAGACTTTTCTCATAATAGTGAGTTTACATCTCACAATTTAAACTTTTTTTTCGTAATAGCGAGTTTACATCTCACAATTTAAACTTTTTTTTCGTAATAGCGAGTTTACATCTCACAATTTAAACTTTTTTTTCGTAATAGCGAGTTTACATCTCACAATTCCGACTTTTCGTAATGGTGTGTTTATCTCACAATTCCGACTTTTCGTAATCGCGTGTTTATATCTCACAATTTAGACTTTTTCGTAATAGTGAGTTTACATCTCACAATTTAAACTTTTTTTTCGTAATAGCGAGTTTACATCTCACAATTTAAACTTTTTTTTCGTAATAGCGAGTTTACATCTCACAATTCCGACTTTTCGTAATGGTGTGTTTATCTCACAATTCACTTTTTTCGTAATAGCGAGTTTACATCTCACAATTTAGACTTTTTTCGTAATAGCGAGTTTACATCTCACAATTTAGACTTTTCTCGAAATAGTGAGTTTATATCTCACAATTTAGACTTTTTTCGAAATAGCGAGTTTACATCTCACAATTTAGACTTTTCTCATAATAGTGAGTTTACATCTCACAATTTAAACTTTTTTTTCGTAATAGCGAGTTTACATCTCACAATTTAAACTTTTTTTTCGTAATAGCGAGTTTACATCTCACAATTTAAACTTTTTTTTCGTAATAGCGAGTTTACATCTCACAATTCCGACTTTTCGTAATGGTGTGTTTATCTCACAATTCCGACTTTTCGTAATCGCGTGTTTATATCTCACAATTTAGACTTTTTCGTAATAGTGAGTTTACATCTCACAATTTAAACTTTTTTTTCGTAATAGCGAGTTTACATCTCACAATTTAAACTTTTTTTTCGTAATAGCGAGTTTACATCTCACAATTCCGACTTTTCGTAATGGTGTGTTTATCTCACAATTCACTTTTTTCGTAATAGCGAGTTTACATCTCACAATTTAGACTTTTTTCGTAATAGCGAGTTTACATCTCACAATTTAGACTTTTCTCGAAATAGTGAGTTTATATCTCACAATTTAGACTTTTTTCGAAATAGTGAGTTTACATCTCACAATTCCGACTTTTCGTAATGGTGTGTTTATCTCACAATTCACTTTTTTCGTAATAGCGAGTTTACATCTCACAATTTAGACTTTTTTCGAAATAGCGAGTTTACATCTCACAATTCACTTTTTTCGTAATAGCGAGTTTACATCTCACAATTTAGACTTTTTTCGTAATAGCGAGTTTACATCTCACAATTTAAACTTTTTCATAATAGTGAGTTTACATCTCACAATTTAGACTTTTTCGTAATAGTGAGTTTATATCTCACAATTTAGACTTTTTTCGAAATAGCGAGTTTACATCTCACAATTTAGACTTTTTTCGTAATAGCGAGTTTACATCTCACAATTTAGACTTTTTTCGTAATAGTGAGTTTACATCTCACAATTCACTTTTTTCGTAATAGTGAGTTTACATCTCACAATTTAGACTTTTTTCGTAATAGTGAGTTTACATCTCACAATTCACTTTTTTCGTAATAGTGAGTTTATATCTCACAATTTAGACTTTTTTCGTAATAGCGAGTTTACATCTCACAATTTAGACTTTTTTCGTAATAGCGAGTTTACATCTCACAATTTAAACTTTTTTCGTAATAGTGAGTTTACAACTCACAATTTAGACTTTTTCGTAATAGCGAGTTTACATCTCACAATTTAGACTTTTCTCATAATAGTGAGTTTACATCTCACAATTTAAACTTTTTTTTCGTAATAGCGAGTTTACATCTCACAATTTAAACTTTTTTTTCGTAATAGCGAGTTTACATCTCACAATTTAAACTTTTTTTTCGTAATAGCGAGTTTACATCTCACAATTCCGACTTTTCGTAATCGCGTGTTTATATCTCACAATTTAGACTTTTTCGTAATAGCGAGTTTACATCTCACAATTTAAACTTTTTTTTCGTAATAGCGAGTTTACATCTCACAATTTAAACTTTTTTTTCGTAATAGCGAGTTTACATCTCACAATTCCGACTTTTCGTAATGGTGTGTTTATCTCACAATTCACTTTTTTCGTAATAGCGAGTTTACATCTCACAATTTAGACTTTTCTCGAAATAGTGAGTTTACATCTCACAATTTAGACTTTTCTCGAAATAGTGAGTTTATATCTCACAATTTAGACTTTTTTCGTAATAGCGAGTTTACATCTCACAATTCACTTTTTTCGTAATAGCGAGTTTACATCTCACAATTTAGACTTTTTTCGTAATAGCGAGTTTACATCTCACAATTCACTTTTTTCGTAATAGCGAGTTTACATCTCACAATTTAGACTTTTTTCGTAATAGCGAGTTTACATCTCACAATTTAGACTTTTCTCGAAATAGTGAGTTTATATCTCACAATTTAGACTTTTTTCGTAATAGCGAGTTTACATCTCACAATTTAGACTTTTTTCGTAATAGCGAGTTTACATCTCACAATTTAGACTTTTTTCGTAATAGCGAGTTTACATCTCACAATTCACTTTTTTCGTAATAGCGAGTTTACATCTCACAATTTAGACTTTTTTCGTAATAGCGAGTTTACATCTCACAATTCACTTTTTTCGTAATAGCGAGTTTACATCTCACAATTTAGACTTTTTTCGAAATAGCGAGTTTACATCTCACAATTTAGACTTTTTTTTCATAATAGTGAGTTTACATCTCACAATTCCGACTTTTCGTAATGGTGTGTTTATCTCACAATTCACTTTTTTCGTAATAGCGAGTTTACATCTCACAATTTAGACTTTTTTCGTAATAGCGAGTTTACATCTCACAATTTAGACTTTTTCGTAATAGCGAGTTTACATCTCACAATTTAGACTTTTCTCATAATAGTGAGTTTACATCTCAATATTTAAACTTTTTTTTCGTAATAGCGAGTTTACATCTCACAATTTAGACTTTTTTCGTAATAGCGAGTTTACATCTCACAATTTAGACTTTTTTCGTAATAGCGAGTTTACATCTCACAATTTAGACTTTTTTCGTAATAGCGAGTTTACATCTCACAAATTAGACTTTTTTCGTAATAGTGAGTTTACATCTCACAATTTAGACTTTTTTCGTAATAGCGAGTTTACATCTCACAATTTAGACTTTTTTCGTAATAGTGAGTTTACATCTCACAATTTAAACTTTTTTCGTAATAGCGAGTTTATATCTCACAATTTAGACTTTTTTCGTAATAGCGAGTTTATATCTCACAATTTAGACTTTTTTCGTAATAGCGAGTTTATATCTCACAATTTAGACTTTTTTCGTAATAGCGAGTTTATATCTCACAATTTAGACTTTTTTCGTAATAGCGAGTTTATATCTCACAATTTAGACTTTTTTCGTAATAGTGAGTTTACATCTCACAATTTAGACTTTTTTCGTAATAGCGAGTTTACAACTCACAATTTAGACTTTTTTCGTAATAGCGAGTTTACATCTCACAATTTAGACTTTTTTTCCTCAGAATTCTGATTTTATATTTTGCGATTCTGAATTGTGAAAAAAGTGAGAGAAAAACGTTTTCATTCTGTGGCAGAAATAAGCTTCCACAGTCCTTTGTGACGCAGTGCTGGAACAGTAGGGTGGGTAAATGTAAAGTTGAAAAGTAAATGATCGTTTTAAACGTGAGACATATTCACATAATAAAGTAATTAATGTCAACAGAGCCCGTCGGACTCTCTCTCATGTTATTTCCCATTTGTTAAATTCAGTTCTCTTGTTTTGAGGTCAGAATATGGAAAACAATAATCTATCATTCCTACAGCTTCCTGGTGTGACTGTATGCGTTTACATTTATGCATTTGATGAAGGAATTAACATTAACATTTGTTTTTTCAGTTTGTGAATCTAATCCTTGGAACAATATGCGACCGATCCACTCGAAACAGATCGCTGTGGTGGGTCAGTGATCGGCTGAAGTAATTTATCAGAAAATATTCAAATTCAATTCATTTAATTACTTAGATTACTTTAATGGATTTCCTTTTCACCTTCATTTATATTGAGCTTTGCATAGTACAGGTTGTTTCAAAGGAATCAGTTCAAAAGAATCAATTTAGAACTGTGATTCAGTGATTCAGTCATTCAGATGTTCATGGAAGTCTCTTCTTTTTCATGTATTAGAATGTTTTAGTGTTGTACTGGATATATAAATAAATTTAAGGGCATTAGATAATGATTTTGTGATGTATCCGTCGATTCAGAGCCTCAGTTCGTCTGAAGCTCGTGCAGATCTGAACGTTTCTGTAAGGTCAGCTGTAAATCATCACTCCTTTATATTATCTGACAGCATGTGAATATGAGAGGCGTGTTGTTTTCGTCCATACTGTGTGTACGGTTATCGCCGCTCTGGGTTTGTTAGTATTCCCTGTGTATCGCGGAGGAAAAGCAAAAGGTGCAAATGAGAATGAGTGTTAAAAATGAGGAAGAGCTCCATGTTTACTTCAGCGAATCTGCGAGAGCCTGAGACGGCGGGCGGCAGCCTGTAAAGAAATACGTCTGTTTTTCTTTTTTCTTTCTTAAGATATACCCCACATATTCCTCTGAGAGATCAGCAACATAATCAGTTTTCAAATGAGCTCCTCGTTGTTTCTTTAGATGAGAAACAGGGAGAAAACAGAAACCTAGTGAGCTGAAGGAAACGCGTCCCCTGAGGCGCGGCCGTACACTAATGCATGGGTTATTTATGTTGCGAGCACAATGCCATCTGTGCGGGTAAAAATAGTGTTCGAACTCTGTGGTGATCTGGTTTGATTTCAAACTTTATGCCCAGGTGAGTCTCAATAAAACATATGAACATCACTTCATCCCAAAATAAAAGCAATTTTATTTTACCTAATGAAAATGTGTGTATATATATATATATATATATATATATATATATATAAAATCTGATGTTTATTTTGTTATCTGATGATATTTTTTTAATATATTTCCTCACATTACAGAAAAAAAATATAATATATTAAATTTTATTTATTTTATATTCATATATTAATTAATCATGAAATGTATGTCTACATTACGAATATAAAAACAAATACAATTTAATAAATAATATATATATATATTTATATATATATGTGTGTGTGTGTATATATATATAATGTATTATAAATATATATGTATACATTTTATTAATTTTCTGACATTACAATATATATATATATTATTTTCTGTTTATTTATATATTATATATATTTATATATTTTTTTGTAATTTATTTATTAAAGGTTATTCATCTATTTTTATATTCCTAAATTATAAATAGATTATGAATATAAAATAAATAAATATATATATAATTTATTTTCTGAAATTACATCATATATATATTTACTATTTTATATATATAAACATATATACACACAATTGTAATGTGAGAAAATGTATATATAATTTCTATTATATATATATATATATATATACTGTACTATAAAATGAGAAAATAATAGAAGAAAAATATATACAATATACAGAAAACAACATTATATATAAATAATGATAAAAATTCATAATGTATTATTTGAAATGATGTTCATACATCTATTGAGTTATATATATATATATATATATGTGTGTGTGTGTGTGTGTGTGTATATCTCTATAGTAGACGGCATGTTTTGATGCTCTAGTGGCTTTCTGAGATGTGTAATAAATCCGGAGGATGTCGGTTTCAGCTGCTTCAACTGTTCCAGTGCAGTGTCTGGACGACGTGGAGCGGACCCGCGAGCCGACGCCCCGTCCTCCCAGCGCGCCTCCGCTGCCCTCCTCCTCACAGGACCCGCAGGAGAACTGCTTGAACGATCCGTTGTGGATCCCGCGTCCGGCTCCTCTGGGCAGCCCCGGCGTGCGGGTCAATCCCCCTCTGCGGATGGGCTCGCTGGACGACAGCTCGTGGTCCTTCCCCAGCCCTCCGAGACCGAGCGACGCGCTCTTCTGGGACCACTCCAAGTCCAAAAGCCCGGCCGCCGATTGGACCCAGCCGTACTGAGTCACGGGCCCGCCACATGACACCTGACCTGCCTTAACACGCCCCTCTCTGGATGATCCCGGATGATCAAATACCTCGAGCTGTGACGTCTGAGGAGCGGGAAACCAAAAGACCTGGAGCTGGACGTGCGTGTGTTTGTCCTCAACATATACTTGTGATTTCACTATAGCCGCCCGTCAGTAGATCCTGTACGCTTCTGTTCCTCTCCTGTGAACGGTGGGTTAGAGCAGTGATGGCACACACTCCATTATATTATACTTCAGTGGATCATGTCTTGTATTATGAATGTATACAGGGAACGTTTTAGTAGTTCAAGCACTCATACTGGAGGACGAGAGGTTCGTTTCTTTCGAAACACGTCTGTCATGTGTTGATGCCCATACGATACCGCTGTTCAAACCCGTCCTTTCAAAGAAATCAAAGAAAATGTTGTTTTAGTGTTTAGATTTAGTCAATAAATGAGGGTGTTAATCTGTGGGGAACAGGTGTTTGTGTGAGTTCTCTTCCTTTAAACAGGGTCCCACCATCACTGAATATATATATATATATATATATATATATATATTTATATATATATATATATATATATATATTTATATATATATTTTTTTTAATTATTATTTTATTTTTCTGTGTATAAATGTGTATATTTACATATATGAATTATTTCTTTTATTTATTTATTTATATATATATATATAAACCCTATAAGTAAGTTTATTTAAATATTATATATATATATATATATTTGACTAATATACATTCTATATAATACTTTATATTTAAATATTACATAAATATATAATTTATTCATGTAATTTTTAAATATTATTTATAGTTTTAGGGTTATTATATATATATATATAAGCTCTTGTGATTCAGTCACACTGATGTGGGAATCCTGTTTAAAGTCGGCGTGAAACGAGCCATTTTCTTTCTGTAATCTGATGCGTTTCCGAGTGAAACTGAGGTTTCATAGTGAAATCGTTTCATCATCTGATCTTTGAAATCTGATTTTATCCATCAAGAATGGACTGGATCTGGATTGTGGGAAGGCTTTCTTCTAAATCTTATGTTGATGAAAGATTAAAAACAAAGTTCTCTTTTTCTGTAGAATAACAGTCAGTTTTGAGTTCATGTTTTATCAAAGATGCTTGTAAAGAATATACAGCCAAAATATCATGCTAAATTGAGGCCATAAAGGCATTAATAATGTTCAATGACGGACGAGATCACAGCAAAACGATTATCTGCGTTTTTGTCCCGTTTAAAGAAACACGTGAAGCACAAAGACGAAACGGAATCTGTTGAATGTGAAGGAAACGCTTCGGTCGGCTGATGAAGGCAGCTGCGCTCAAAGGTCGACTTGTTTAAAAGCTTGTAACGCATTTGCTAATTTGATTTATCTCCAGAAACCGTCGCAGAGGGTTCGTGTTTCTCTGAAAGGTTTCGCGTTTTTGACATTAAACATGTTCCTCTCGACTGCAACGGATATGTGAACCAAAATGCAATGTACAGTAGAGTATTTTTTAGGATTATGAATCCTGAAAAGTTTGTAAATATTCAATAAATGAATTCATGTGAACTTTTTTTTGCTCAAGTCTGTGAAAATTGTTCAATTGTTTTTAAAAAATTTTTTCTTTTGCGGCATAAATTCTGTAACGATTGTGTTTTAGTGCCGATGAGCCTCGGCAGTAACTCTGCGAATGTTAGTTTGGACAATTCTATTGTTTCCTGTCAGCGTATGAGGCCCACATTTTCATTTCGACATTAAAAAAATTATTTAATAATTATGAAGTTCAGTAAGTTTTTTTTTTTTTTTAAGAAATTCACTGCAATTATTCAGCAAAGGCAAATAAAATGGATCATGTGACTCTGAAGACTGGAGGAATGATGCTGAAAATTCAGCTTTGATCACTGGATATCAATTATAGTTTAATATATATTCACATAGAAAACAGATGATTTACATTGGAAAAATTTTTCACAATTTTTACTGTATTTTTAATCAAATAAATGCAGCTTCGGAGAGCAGAAGAGACTCTTTCAAAGACGTAAAAAGCCTTACTGACCCCAAACTTTTAATAATAAAATCATGTTTTCAATATAAGTATAACATTGTCATCAATTATTTACATAAACAAAAAAAAAAAAATCTTTTTTAATTGCTGTTACAGTGCTAGAAACAATTACAGACACTCAAGATCTCCTGAATGCGAGGCACACTCGTTCATAGACAAGAACTCTGGAGATGTGTTTTAAAACAAAGAAACAAAAAAACGACATGATGTGGCGGTAATTCCCCAGGGACGACGCGCATCTGATGTGATTCAAAAAAATTCTCTATGAATTTTTATTAGGCTTTGGTGACGGTTTATGAGAGCTAATCATGAATATAAACAGCAGATCCGGAGAACGTCCATCGGAAACAGCCGGCAGTCTCTCACGCGGCCACAGATGACTTTCTCCGCTCCAGCGGGAAACATGCGTCCGTCTACATGCTGGTGGGAAGTTTCTGCTTCCTGTTCTTGGTTGGAATCCCAGTCTCTTGAAACTCCCGTTTCTCTTTCAGATACTCCTGTTTGCACTCCTCGAAGAACGCAGGATCCTGGTAACTGAGAGAGAAGACGTTCAGAACCGACACAACAAAACATTCAAACACTTACGAGAACATCCCATCCGTTCAGAATGAAAATGTCCCGATCATTCCCTCTCCTCGTGTCATCAAGATGTTCTTCAGTGGAGAAGAAATGAAGAGGAGAACATGTTCTCCATATAGTGGACTTCACTGGGGTTCAACGGGTTGAAGGTCCAAATGTCAGTTTCAGTGCAGCTTCAAAGATCTCCATGATCCAGACGAGGAATAAGAGTCTGATCTAGAGAAACCGTCGCACATTTGATACAAAGATAAACTTTTTAAGCAGAAATGCTGGTCTTGCGCTGCTCTGATGCGCCACACGTCACGTCATCACGCTGGAGAGGTCACGTGACGCAGGAGGAAGTACCGCAGTAAAACTCAATCTCATTTTCTCGTCCAACGTCGTTGTTTCACCTTTTTTTGTAAAGGCCGTTTGATTTAGTCTTTGGAAACACTGGATCGGTACTGGATCACGTGACCTCTCCAGCGTGATGACGTGATGTGTGGCGCATCAGAGCAGCGCAAGACCAGCATTTCTGCTTAAAAAGTTTATCTTTGTATCAAATGTGCGGCGGTTTCTCTAGATCAGAGTCTTATTCCTCGTCTGGATCATGGAGATCTTTGAAGCTGCACTGAAACTGACCCGTTGAACCCCAGTGAAGTCCACTATATGGAGAACATGTTCTCCTCTTCATTTCTTTCCCGCTGAAGAACGTCTTGATGACATGGAGGAGAGTCAATAATCACTAACTAATGCTTTAACCAACAAAGCAAAGAAACGTCATGGTGAAGTGTAACCAAAATCATCTCGGTTTCTAAATCCAGGATTTTCATGCTTTTGGGGGACAAATATCACTTAAAGTTCGAATTGTGAATATCATAAAAGTATCTGAATATTTCTGTCGTTATATCACGTCAGAGAAGTTTTTCAAATATTTAAAAAATAGTCGCTCCAATTCTTTAGTAACTTTCATAAACGAGGAAACAAATATGAATTTCAGCCTTTTCAATGACAGAATGTTGTAGATGATTTCTGCTGGACGGTTACACCAACTAGACCGTAAAACCTCACGTTTCTCTTCTGAACACAAGAACAGGTGACAGTGTGAGGATGATGATGATGATGACGATGAAGACTCACTGGCGCGTCAGACACTCCTTCAGCGCGGCGTTCTGCTCTCGACACTTGAACACCATGAAGAAGCCGGCGTCTTTACAGCAGACGTTAAACGCTGGAAAACACAGAAGAAAACAGAGTCTGAGACGCTCTCCATCAAAAAATCCTGGACGCGCACGAGCCTCACAATCCAAAGCAAAAATACAAATGTTTCAATGTTTTTGAAAGAGTCTCTTCTGCTCACCAAAGCATTTATTTGATCAAAAAATACAGTAAAAAATGTGATATATATTTGTAATGTAAATCATCTG
>CM074300.1:688357-733357 GCA_037194245.1 Opsariichthys bidens | reverse complement strand
AAGACTGGAGAGTGTTTGAGAACTTTATTCAGTTTCTGTACATTTCTACCTGCTCGACAGAGAAATATGACATTTATCATGTGGAGATTGGTTAAAGTTCACTTTAATTAAAAGTTGTTTTTTATGAAAGCCAAATAAATGTTCAAATTGAGAGCTTTTAGATATAACGTAATGTTGAATGTCTATAATTAATTAATTAATTGTCCTTCATTGATAAAAGGATGCTATTAAACAAATGTTTATAATATACTGTCTTTAAGTTGTTTCAACATTAATTTGGAGAGTAACTGAAAATATTACAATTTAAATTTATTTCTAATTTATAATACCCAAAATGTTTATTTTGAGAGTTAAATTAACAAAATTGTTTTTTTTTTAACTGTGTCTCAATCATCAGATCATGATTAGCTAATACTAATGCGACTCTTTTTGTTTGTTTGTGAAAGAAAAATAACGGCCGTCATTTCCGCATCACATTCGGAAAATAAACGACACATCCGTGACGGTTCCCTCGAGGAGACGCGGCCCGTGTTCTGACCCGTCACCAAACTCTGATGGAGAGGAAACTAGAGCTGGGCTTCATGAAACACTGAAACAGTCGAAGCAAATGTGCCGTATCGTGTCGAGGCTTCGAAACTGTACCGACACCGTCTCCACGGCGACACCTAGTGGTCAGTCGCACACGTCATCTGAAGCAACTTTGACGACAAGCCGTTTAAAAAAATAAAAATGTCGTGTTTTTGTTAATGTGGAGCGTTTTTAACATCCTCACTTTATAATTCCTGTCGAAACTCTAACTGTCACTTTTTTCTTTTGCAACATTTGCACAGACATTGAATTCAATTTTCCAATTTTCCAACGTGCAATATTTCTTTTGTGTATTCAATTCAGTAAATTTATTCAGTTTTCTGTTTTTATATTAGTGTGTACTTCTTTTTCCCATGTACCCCTGCTGTTGCTAAACGCAATTTCCCACTGCGGGACAAAGAAAGCTTTTACTTACTTACTTAACTATAATATATAATAATAATAACAAGGTTATTTTGGTCGTAAAAAATGAAAATTAATAAAACAAATCAATCCACATTGGTCTCATTTTTGGGTTTTTCACAGATTTTTTTCTTATAAATGTCACTATATCGTAAACGCTATTTCCTCTCACAAAAACCCGCGAGGTGAAGGTGCGTTGACTCCTCTGTTAAACTCTGTGAGATGTGCGATCGTGTGATTGGTTCCCGGCCCTGTCAATCAAACGCAGACTCGGCGAGCACGCCTCCCGTCGAATCGCGCAGAAGCTTCGTCTAGTCACGTGACACGAGTGTTTTGAATCACAGTTTCCGAACATCTACGCAAAAACGAAACGTTAGTTTGGCGTCAGCCGTCCCTAGAGGAAACCCGAGCCGGAGACGATGTGACGGTGCGCGGGGGTCACGGGCGGGTCACGGGCGGCTCGCTTCCTGCTGCGTTCTGTGAGTTCAGTCACACGTCACACGCCCAACCAACTCTGACCTTGCGGGAGAGAAAAGGATGACCGATTCCGCAGAATATAAACTCGTCGTACCGTCCACATGCTCCACACATCTCTCCTTGCCTTTCTCCCGCATCATCTTGGGAATCAACACGTCCTTCTCCACGTGCCTCAGGTGCGGCTCTTCTGAGGAACGATCATGTTCACATGAAGAAAAACATTGTCAATAATCAATAATCATCTTTATATGAAAGAAAATATTCTCAATAATCATCTTTATATGAAAGAAAATATTGTACATTATCAATAATCATCTTTATATGAAAGAAAATATTGTCAATAATCATCTTTATATGAAATAAAATATTGTAAATGACCAATAATCATCTTTATATGAAAGAAAACATTGTAAATGATCAATAATCATCTTTATATGAAAGAAAAACATTGTCAATAATCAATAATCATCTTTATATGAAAGAAAATATTGTCAATAATCATCTTTATATGAAAGAAAATATTGTAAATGATCAATAATCATCTTTATATGAAAGAAAATATTGTCAATAATCATCTTTATATTAAATAAAATATTGTAAATGATCAATAATCATCTTTATATGAAAGAAAATATTGTCAATAATCATCTTTATATGAAAGAAAATATTGTAAATAATCAATAATCATCTTTATATGAAAGAAAATATTGTCAATAATCATCTTTATATGAAAGAAAATATTGTAAATAATCATCTTTATATGAAAGAAAACATTGTCAATAATCAATAATCATCTTTATATGAAAGAAAATATTGTAAATAATCATCTTTATATGAAAGAAAACATTGTCAATAATCAATAATCATCTTTATATGAAAGAAAATATTGTAAATAATCATCTTTATATGAAAGAAAATATTGTAAATGATCAATAATCATCTTTATATGAAAGAAAATATTGTAAATGATCAATAATCATCTTTATATGAAAGAAAATATTGTCAATAATCATCTTTATATGAAATAAAATATTGTAAATGACCAATAATCATCTTTATATGAAAGAAAAACATTGTGAATAATCAATAATCATCTTTATATGAAAGAAAATATTGTCAATAATCATCTTTATATGAAATAAAATATTGTCAATAATCAATAATCATCTTTATATGAAAGAAAATATTGTAAATAATCATCTTTATATGAAAGAAAATATTGTAAATGATCAATAATCATCTTTATATGAAATAAAATATTGTCAATAATCATCTTTATATGAAAGAAAACATTGAGTCAATAATTGAACTCATCATGACTGACAGCTGAAGAAAACTCGAGAAGAGTCATTTGATTCATTTAACTTAAATGATTCCCTCAAAACCTCCGTCTGTCTCCACAAACCACCGACAAAAACCTACAAAACGCGTTTTATTGAACAAACACATGACATTCGAGCCTCTATAAGGATCTGGGATCAGTGTTGTGATGCTGTTGTTGTGAGGTAACGATGCTGACGTTCATAAGAGCGGCAAAACAAACACGAAATTAAAACGTACCTGCTTTAGACGAATCCATTTACACTTCAGTTACTGTTACGAGTGACTAGAATTTTCTACTGTTATCAAACATTGATGTGTGTCCAATGTCACCCTCTGCGTAGCACGTTGAGCGCGAGACTGTCTCGGCCACTTCCGGTGACGACACAAGCATGAGGCGCTAGAGCTTCGGGTCATTGTAGTTCTGCGCTGCTCGGGATGAACTACACACCGTGACGACTGAACTCTGAGCGATCGATTGTAGTTCATTAGACACAAATTTGGTGAAATAAGAGGAAAGTATTTATAATAATAATAATAATTAAAGTTACGCAATTTCGTAATTAGCATGTGTGTGAGAGAGAGAGAGAGAGAGAGAGAGTGTGTATATGTGCGTGCGTGCGTGCGTGTGTGTGTGTGTGTGTGTGTGTGTGTGGGGGGGGGGGGGGGGGGGATTCCCTACGTTACGGGGACCAAACAGGTATAGTAATACTAGTAAATCTTGACATTGTGGGGACATTTTGTTGGTCCCCATGAGGAAACAAGCTTATAAATCATACAGAATTATCTTTTTTGAAAATGTAAAATAGCAGAACATTTTGTGTGATGGGTAGGTTTGGGGGGGGGGGGGCAGACAGAATGTACAGTTTGTACAGTATAAAAACCATTACGCCTATGGAATGACCCCATAAACCATGAAAACACAACAGGCTGGCAGGCACAGCCCCGCCCATTATGATGAATCGGCCTCCCCAGTTTATTATACAAATATAATATTTGTTAAATAATTGTTGTTTAATCCATTTTAACATAATTACAAAATTATTGTAATATTTCAAATACAAAAATGATCAAAATGTGTTTTGCATAATGCTTGAACAGTTTGATTGACAGGCGATCTGACCAATCAGAACCCCGAATCCGTCATTGTGTGGGTCAAAGCGGTCAGGGGAGTCAGTAGATGAACGTTGGTTGAAACAACATTCCTTCTGATGTTCATCATGTTTATTTGATGCTATAAATGAACTAGAGATGATGGAGGAGCGACACATTAAACACACACTAGACGCTATTTACTGATTCAACTGCTTTAAAACATCATGAAACCGTTTCATACGTCGTCAGTGTCCAGGATGTATTTTTCACCGCGTGAGAACATGATGTGTGGCGTGAGAGCGGTCACATAGCAACAGTAACTAAAGGGGGCGGGGCTTTGCGAACGGTCAAAGTTAAGCCTGTCAGGCTGTTCATGTTTCTTCGTCCATTCTTTTCGCCAATAAATTCCAGTTGTTTGTTAGAAAATGTTATAAAATAGTTCCCAGTCGTTCTCGCAAAAGTTCACAGAGCTTAGAAATAAGCATGAAAATGTGCTTCTGTTGACTGGAATGAGCTCAGCGGTGGTTCGGCGAGTGTTGGCACCTGCTGCAGAGCGTTACCTGCCGTGAGCGAGTCCCTCAGCTTTAATGTCTAATCCAGTTGTGCAACAGCAGCTGAGACGCACCGCAGGTCTGTCACTGGATGTCTGTTTCTGCTGTAAATGCGTCTTTGCTGTTGAATTTCCCACACTAGTTTAAAGCTCATGCAGCGGTTAGAAACATCTGAGTGTCTCGCTGCCATCAGACAGACCAAACCACAAACACAGCTCCTCACCTCAAACCGTGAACAGAGACTCGTCGAGAGCAAGACGCGCTCCAGCCTCACTGATTTCAGTCAGCGCACTGAAACATCTATTACCGTGTTCGCATCAAGTTATGAGAAAAACACTATTTCTGAATGTTCACAATGTTTCAGTTTCTTTCATTAAGGGAAAAGAGAACATTGTATCGTTCTTCAAACGTTATGGGAACGTTACTTTTGAATGTTCTCTGAGCAAGTAGTAACGTTTAAACAACGTTAGACAAACGTCCCGACTGAAACATTTCAGAAAAAAATGCTTTATGAATTATTTAAAGAACGTTTTTGTGCAGACGTTTTGACATTAACATTATTTAAGAGCAGATAACATTAAAGCAGTGATTGGGTTGTTTTAACCCAGCAATTGGGTTGTTTTAACCCATTGATTGGGTTGTTTTAACCCAGCAATTGGGTTGTTTTAACCCAGTGATTGGGTTGTTTTAACCCAGTGATTGGGTTGTTTTAACCCAGCGAATGGGTTGTTTTAACCTAGCGAATGGGTTGTTTTAACCCAGTGATTGGGTTGTTTTAACCCAGCAAATGGGTGGTTTTAACCCAGTGATTGGGTTGTTTTAACCCAGCGAATGGGTGGTTTTAACCCAGCGAATGGGTTGTTTTAACCCAGCGAATGGGTTGTTTTAACCCAGCGAATGGGTTGTTTTAACCCAGCGAATGGGTGGTTTTAACCCAGCGAATGGGTGGTTTTAACCCAGTGATTGGGTGGTTTTAACCCAGCTAATGGGTTGTTTTAACCCAGCGAATGGGTGGTTTTAACCCAGGGATTGGGTTGTTTTAAACCAGCGAATGGGTGGTTTTAACCCAGTGATTGGGTTGTTTTAACCCAGTGATTGGGTGGTTTTAACCCAGTGATTGGGTGGTTTTAACCCAGCGAATGGGTGGTTTTAACCCATTGATTGGGTGGTTTTAACCCAGCGATTGGGTTGTTTTAACCCAGTGATTGGGTTGTTTTAACCCAGTGATTGGGTTGTTTTAACCCAGCGAATGGGTGGTTTTAACCCAGCGAATGGGTGGTTTTAACCCAGCGAATGGGTGGTTTTAACCCAGCGAATGGGTTGTTTTAACCCAGCAAATGGGTGGTTTTAACCCAGCAAATGGGTGGTTTTAACCCAGTGATTGGGTTGTTTTAACCCAGCGAATTGGTTGTTTTAACCCATTAATTGGGTTGTTTTAACCCAGGGATTGGGTTGTTTTAACCCAGGGATTGGGTTGTTTTAACCCAGTAATTGGGTTGTTTTAACCCAGTAATTGGGTTGTTTTAACCCAGCGATTGGGTTGTTTTAACCCAGCGATTGGGTTGTTTTAACCCAGGGATTGGGTTGTTTTAACCCAGTAATTGGTCAAGTGAATTGGTTGTTCTAACCAGTGGGTAGTTTTATTTAACTCAACTATTGTTTAAAAATGACTGTATTGTTGCTTAAAAGTAACCCAAAATATGTTGGAAATTAAAATTGGTTATATGTTTAATAATTAATGAATAAATAATAAATATTGATTAAATTACTTATTAATAAATGTTCACTTTTTGATTGTAATTGTTGCCTCTAGTAATTATGTTTCTGATTTTTAATTTCCAACATATTTTGGTTCATTTTAATCCAGACATACAGTGATTTTTAAACAATAGTTGGGTTAAATAAAACTACCCAGCAGGGTGATCAACATTTAACCCAACTGATGGGTTTGTCCATGTTTAACCCAACTTGGGTTGTTTTTAACCCAGCATTTTTTAGAGTGTAACTTCAGGAGAACCTTGACAGGACGTTCTGAGAACGTTTCCTGTGAGCTGAGATACTATTACAACACCTTTAAGAAGGGATGAAAGGAGGATTCAGAGTGAATTCACACGTTTCGGTTTGTTTTTTATTCCCCTGCTGCAAAACACCAACATATTCTTAAGACATTTTCACCTCTAGCTGTTTTTGTGATGAAGAAAAACAGCTGATGTTACTTCACCACTGTCACTTTATACAGTTCAGAGCAGCTTCACAGTGATGAACGGGAAAATAAGAGAGTCAATGATGCAAACTTCATCAAATATGAGACAAATTCAGATTCTGCTAAACCCAGCAAACAGGGAACGTTCTAACAAGGTTCTCTCAACGTTACGAACAAACGTTCTTCCAGTAACGTTAACAGAACGTCTTTAATATGTTCTCGAAACATTACTTATACATCACAGAACGTTTAACGTTTTAGTTTAAGTTCATCTAACATTATTCAAATGTTACTACTCGTTTCAGAACGTTCGGAGAACATTTAAAAGTAACGTTCCCATAATGTTTGAAGGTAGAGTGTTCCCTTAATGTTCACATAACCAAGAAAAACCTTTTTAAAACATTTAAAAAACTGGACATTTAGAACATTCAGAAATAACGTTTTTATAACTTAATGGGAACGTTAGGATAACATTCTTGGAGCATATTTTTGTCAACATTAGAATTCGGCTCAGTTTAGTGTTCATTTGATTGAGTTTGAAATAGTGTAAAGTTGATCATAATTCAGTAGTAAATAATTGAATGCAGTTCAATAACAGTGTCAATTTTATATCAATTATTAAATGATTTCAATTCCAGCTGTAGTTGAGCTCTATGTAGAACTTTAGGGTTCTGCACTTCATTTTTAAGAACCCTTTATACCAAAAATGTTCTGTGAGGAGAACTTATTGCATGAAACTTTCATCTTTAACAGGTTATTTAAATTCTTCTAGCGATAAAGTATGTTTAAGAGCTGCTTAATTCATAAAATTCATTTTAAAAATGAATTAAAACTAAATCCATAACATGATCTCATGCATGGGAACACCTGAAAGGTTCTTCACTCTTAAAAATAGCGGGGTTTCTTGAGGAGCATTAGTCTCTGTGAGGCACATCTTCAGAATCTGGAATCGTGTCACATGACTGACTGATCGTCAGGGTCGGGGAGTAACGAAATACAAGTAACTTAGTGACGCATTTAAAATGCAACATTTGAGTGACTGTGTTTGATTTGAAATGGGTGGTAATCAGATTACAGTTCCATCTGAAAAGTGTTTTAGATTACCAAAGTGATTACTTTGAGTTTTAATGGCATTTAAACAGCGATTGGTGATTCTCTGACTCTGACCGTCTGAAAAAGACGAGTTCAGTTTCATGTTTTCACTGTTTTCATGTTTTGGGAGTCATTTTATAATTGTAAAAAAGGTCACTTCATCTTTTTCTCTGAATTAGTTTTTTTCTCTCACAATTCTGACTTCTTTTTCTCAGGATTGAGAGATTTAAACTCACAATTGCAAGTTATAAAGTCAGAATTTTGGTAAAAAACGTGCAATACTGACTTTTTTTCTTGCGATTGTGAATTTAGTATGAGTTTATATCCCATAATTCTGACTTTTCTCAATATTGTGAGTTTATATCCCATAATTCTGACTTTTCTCAATATTGTCAGTTTATATCTCATAATTCTGACTTTTCTCAATATTGTCAGTTTATATCTCATAATTCTGACTTTATAACTCAATTCTGAGGGAAAAAGTCAGAATTGTGAGATAAAAACTTGCCTTTTTTGTGTTTGTTCCACACTTATTAGTATTCCAAAGTATTTTAAAGCATGTATTTTGTAATCTGTAGTGAAATACATTTTAAAAGTAACCCACCGTGTGTTTTTGGAGCGTGTGCGCGGACTAATTAGCAAAGGCTCACCTGGACCTCCTGCGCGTCTCTCAGTTGGACGGGTCTGCGACACCTGCCAGAGGCTGTGCACCTTTGTGTTTATTCACTCCATCTGACACCAGGCAGTCTGCAATGGAGAGTTTAATAACATCACATCCCTCTCCCGTCAGAGGCCTGCCAAAGTCGGGATGCGACCCACCGCTCCAATATACCCGGCAGCAGCAGGCCTCTGTGATCCTGGCAGAGGAAGGTTAGCAAAGTTAAAACCTCTTATACTACGGCTCACTGACCGGCCAACTGCGGCGGGAGGCTGCGATCCCGCCGACAAATGTTAAAGGCACAGAACAGGAGATCCGTCAGGAAATCAGACCACAGTCGTGGACACGCCGTCCGTTCGTCTGTGTTGGGGTTCACGTTAAAAGCCATATTTCTAGTGGCCTGTAAGAAGATCATGACCTGCTTCAAGGATGTTTCTCCAACTTGTAAACAATGTAATTGAAGAATTTTTTGTGATGGATATTATTTTAGAGAGGATGGAAAGTGTTTTCTTGTATAGAATATGAGGACAATCTCAAACCAGAGAACAGATATTGATGATCTGACGGACTGTGACTGTTTTCTACACACACACACACACACACACACACTAAAATGCGGGGTTAAAAAATGGACAAACCCAGCGGTTGGGTTAAATGTCTGCCGAACCTGCCGGGTAGTTTTATTTAACTCAACTATTGTTTAAAAATTACTATATTGTTAAAATGAACCCTAAATATATTGTAAATTAACATTTATTAATACGTTTAATGAATAATAATTAAACAATAAATGTTTACTAAATTGTTTATTAATAAATGTTCACCTTTTGACAATTACTGTCGCCTCTTTTTTAATTTCCAACATATTTTGGGTTCATTTTAATCGTCATTTTTAAACAACAGTTGAGTTAAATAACCCATTTGCAACCCAACTTGGGTTGTTTCTAACCCAGCAAAGATCTGTGATTCTGGTTTAATATCTGACCCAAAGACGGCAATGTTGATGAATTTTGTTATTGAATCAAACTGAATGAACACTGAACTGAATCGATCTGAATAATGACTCTGTTTTCTCCTGTAGAGCTGCTTTACAAAAACATTGTAAAGTTTATTAATTATGAAACAAGTTTAATTCAGATATAAGCAGCTCTACAGAAGATAGTATTGTTGATCACTTTAATCAATTCATTGTGTTTTTCTTGAACACCTCAAAATGAAGAAATCTGCTCTGAACTCGGCTCGTTCTGGTTTTGAATTTGCCATGATGAGCATTATTTGACACAATAAACGAACTCATCACACCTCATGATGCTCTTCAGATGAGCTTCGCAGTTCATTCTTGAATCATATAGCAGAATTTCAGACGCCGTGTTTCTCTGATGAGGCTGCTGAGTTTAGTTTTGATCTCTTTGACTCACTTCTTCTCTCCTGAAGCTCTGCCGTTCTGTCATCTCTGCACTGTTTCTCACTTCGGATATCTTGCCTCTGTTTCATTCCCTTTGCCACTTAAACCGGCCGCAGTCCTCAAGAAAACCAACCCTGACCCGTCAGTTCTATCTAATTATTCTCCTGTGTCAAATTATGATTAATTGCCAAATACTCCCAGCTTTTCAATCTGAAAATAACCTCTTTAATCCCTTTCAATCTGGTTTTTGCCACACTTAATATTACTGAATCGGCCCTTGTAAAGGTACTCGACCTCAGCTCTGCATTTGACAAGGTCTGTCATGATTGACTTATTTCCCGTTTCTCTCGAGTGTTGGTCTTTCTTGGTTTTCCTTCTGTCCCTCTGATAGACATTTTTACATTTCACTGCAGGATTTTCGATCTCCTGCTGTCCACCTGAAGCGAGGTGTGCCTCAGGGTTCTGTTCTAGGTCCAGTATTATTCCTCATAAACACATATTTCTGGGTCAGATTTTACATCGACATGGTTTTAATTATAATTTCTATGCTGATGACACCATCTGTACTCTATCTGTAAGCCTCCTCTATCCACTCGCACTGATAAGATTTCTGCTTGTGTGAACGAAACAAAAGAATGGCTCAAGTGAGTGTTTGGGAAACCTGTTGAAAACAATAATTATTTCTGCAATTTTAAAAAAACAAATACATAATAAGAATAAAACATTCCAGTATTTTAGTGTTATACTGCAAAAAATAAAAAATAAGGTAAGTGCGACGTTTTATATAATAATTCTAATTTTATTTCTTGCAGTTGCAAATTCATATCTCACAATTCAGACTTTATTTCCCACAATTCCAATTTTATAATTGTTCTCTTAATTTTTTTTTCCGTTTAACTGTTACATAAACTCGCAATTCTGAGAAAAAAGTCCGAATTCTAAGATATAAACTCGCATTTAAAAAGCCCATGTATATCTTGTAATTCTGACTTTATTCCGTGCAATAAACTTTATTTCCAAGTTTAAATACTGTAAAAAATCTCAAATAGTTATATTTTGTTTCTTTTTTTGCATGGCCTTTTTTGAGTTACTTTGCTGATATAACGTTTTTATTATTTTGTCAGTTCAAAAACATTGGATAAATCAGTTTGATAAACTGTAAATTAAGTTTAAAGTATTAGATGCAAAACTCTCAATTCTGATTTTTTTCCCCTTGCTATAGTGAGTTTATATCTCAGATATAATTGTGAGAAAAAACAAGTCTGAACTGTAAGATAAAAAGAGTCAGAAACAAGTTTCCATTGTTGAAACAAACCTGAGAGTTTTGGAAACCTGTCGGGTAACAGTCATTATTTTTGCAAATTTTTTTTTTTTTTTTTGATGCCGCTTGCAGAGCAAAAATTTCACGCAAGTGACAATATATGTTGGTTTACTGTCTCTGCAGATTAAGATCAGATATTCAGTTCAGCTCAATTCAAGATATATTTCACAATTTATATCTTTTCAAAGCAGCTTTAGAGAAAATGTTTGTTTCAGTGTCTAGAGATGATTGTGTGTCAAACTGTCCATGTTGCAGTGATATACAGCTAAAATATAACACATGTTGTGTGCTTAGTTAACTTGATGCATTCATTAAAGCAGAAGCGGTGAGCGAGTTAGGCAGCGGATTACAGCTTGTGCTTGCGCTGATTACAGTGATCAGATATGCAGATAATGTATGATCAGAAACGCAGCGGACACTCACCCGTCAGGACCGATGGATGTAAAAATAAACGATCGCTCGCTGCAGGCTGGCCGTTCATGACCAGACTCACCATGATAACATGCCCTATAAAGAGCAGCAGCTTTTGTTTATCGCGGCGTCCCGGTGGTGTCAGGATGCATTTCCTCTGAACCAAGTGAGGAGCTTCCACAGTGCTGCAATCTGGGCTCGCAAAACCCTTTGACACCGCAGTTTTAATTAAAATTACATTATGAGTAATCAAGCAGAACACTAGGGAGGGAGGAGGGATGGCTGGAGGCAAAAGCTTGGGGTGAACCTCATCACTACCAACATGCAACGGACTGAAGCGAAGCCAAACTCACCAAAGATGTGCTGGTTAACATGAGCGACGAGAGCAGGACGCTGGTTGAGTGTTGAGATAAGAGGGAAATTCACATCCTGTGAGGTTTTCATTGTTTCCTGACGCAATGCATAGTGAAAAAAACAATGAAACAGGTGACAAAATCCCAGATTCACATTGAACATGGCTGGGAGCTTTTAGATTATTTCAATCAAAACGGTTTTCAAAGAACTTGCAGATGGCAAATTTGACTGAATATGGCATAATTGGTATTATTGTTCTCGAAATCAAAACCATTTGCATTTTTTGACATGTCATTATAAATTTTGATGAGAAGATGGCACTGTTGCAAAACTTTTTATTACCTGAAAGGCATGGTACCGATGACACAGGCCGAGATTCATAGAAATGCGCTAATGCGTTCATAAAATGCCGCATTTTATGACAAAATTCTAAATGGCTGACGCCCAAAATGGTCAATATTGGGAATCATTCAACTCGGTATTCAGCACTGAATCAAAAGAGACCAGTTTTATGGTTTTGGGGCAAACCGTTCGGTAGTTATAAGCAAACACAGCCATTTTCATATCTCGTGACCATTAGGTGGCGCTGTGCTGAAACATTGCATGTAGCCTCAGGTCATGCTTGTGATGACATGTACCAATATTTGTCTCAATATGCTATTGCGTTGCGGAGAGATAGCCTTGAATCCAAATTGGCATGTTCTTCATCAAATTTCTCACAATAATGACTTAGTATCTCATAATAATGACTTAACATCTCATAATAATGACTTAACATCTCATAATAATGACTTAGTATCTCATAATAATGACTTAACATCTCATAATAATGACTTAGTATCTCATAATAATGACTTAGTATCTCATAATAATGACGTAGTATCTCATAATAATGACTTAATATCTCATAATAATGACTTAACATCTCATAATAATGACTTAACATCTCATAATAATGACTTAACATCTCATAATAATGACTTAGTATCTCATAATAATGACTTAACATCTCATAATAATGACTTAATATCTCATAATAATGACTTAACATCTCATAATAATGACTTAATATCTCATAATAATGACTTAATATCTCATAATAATGACTTAACATCTCATAATAATGACTTAATATCTCATAATAATGACTTAACATCTCATAATAATGACTTAACATCTCATAATAATGACTTAGTATCTCATAATAATGACTTAATATCTCATAATAATGACTTAACATCTCATAATAATGACTTAGTATCTCATAATAATGACTTAACATCTCATATTAATGACTTAGTATCTCATAATAATGACTTAACATCTCATAATAATGACTTAATATCTCATAATAATGACTTAACATCTCATAATAATGACTTAACATCTCATAATAATGACTTAGTATCTCATAATAATGACTTAATATCTCATAATAATGACTTAACATCTCATAATAATGACTTAGTATCTCATAATAATGACTTAATATCTCATAATAATGACTTAACATCTCATAATAATGACTTAACATCTCATAATAATGACTTAACATCTCATAATAATGACTTAACATCTCATAATAATGACTTAGTATCTCATAATAATGACTTAACATCTCATAATAATGACTTAACATCTCATAATAATGACTTAACATCTCATAATAATGACTTAACATCTCATAATAATGACTTAACATCTCATAATAATGACTTAATATCTCATAATAATGACTTAACATCTCATAATAATGACTTAGTATCTCATAATAATGACTTAACATCTCATAATAATGACTTAACATCTCATAATAATGACTTAACATCTCATAATAATGACTTAGTATCTCATAATAATGACTTAGTATCTCATAATAATGACTTAGTATCTCATAATAATGACTTAGTATCTCATAATAATGACTTAATATCTCATAATAATGACTTAATATCTCATAATAATGACTTAACATCTCATAATAATGACTTAGTATCTCATAATAATGACTTAACATCTCATAATAATGACTTAACATCTCATATTAATGACTTAGTATCTCATAATAATGACTTAACATCTCATAATAATGACTTAACATCTCATATTAATGACTTAGTATCTCATAATAATGACTTAATATCTCATAATAATGACTTAACATCTCATAATAATGACTTAATATCTCATAATAATGACTTAATATCTCATAATAATGACTTAACATCTCATAATAATGACTTAATATCTCATAATAATGACTTAACATCTCATAATAATGACTTAACATCTCATAATAATGACTTAATATCTCATAATAATGACTTAACATCTCATAATAATGACTTAACATCTCATAATAATGACTTAATATCTCATAATAATGACTTAGTATCTCATAATAATGACTTAGTATCTCATAATAATGACTTAACATCTCATAATAATGACTTAATATCTCATAATAATGACTTAGTATCTCATAATAATGACTTAACATCTCATAATAATGACTTAACATCTCATAATAATGACTTAACATCTCATAATAATGACTTAGTATCTCATAATAATGACTTAATATCTCATAATAATGACTTAACATCTCATAATAATGACTTAGTATCTCATAATAATGACTTAACATCTCATAATAATGACTTAACATCTCATATTAATGACTTAGTATCTCATAATAATGACTTAACATCTCATAATAATGACTTAACATCTCATAATAATGACTTAACATCTCATAATAATGACTTAACATCTCATAATAATGACTTAACATCTCATAATAATGACTTAGTATCTCATAATAATGACTTAATATCTCATAATAATGACTTAACATCTCATAATAATGACTTAGTATCTCATAATAATGACTTAACATCTCATAATAATGACTTAACATCTCATATTAATGACTTAGTATCTCATAATAATGACTTAACATCTCATAATAATGACTTAACATCTCATATTAATGACTTAGTATCTCATAATAATGACTTAATATCTCATAATAATGACTTAACATCTCATAATAATGACTTAATATCTCATAATAATGACTTAATATCTCATAATAATGACTTAACATCTCATAATAATGACTTAATATCTCATAATAATGACTTAACATCTCATAATAATGACTTAACATCTCATAATAATGACTTAACATCTCATAATAATGACTTAATATCTCATAATAATGACTTAGTATCTCATAATAATGACTTAGTATCTCATAATAATGACTTAACATCTCATAATAATGACTTAACATCTCATAATAATGACTTAACATCTCATAATAATGACTTAATATCTCATAATAATGACTTAACATCTCATAATAATGACTTAACATGTCATAATAATGACTTAACATCTCATAATAATGACTTAGTATCTCATAATAATGACTTAACATCTCATAATAATGACTTAACATCTTTAACTTAATAAAAAAAAAAGTTTTTTTATTAAGTTAAAGATAGTAAATCATTATTATGAGAAAGTTCCTCATTATTATGACTCACGGAATATCTTTTTTTTTCTCAACAGTGGCGGGAACAGGCTTCCATAGATAAGTGTAACTATAAGGCATGAAGATATTAAGATATTATAAACATGAACATCATGAGAGCTGCTTTGAAACAACGAGCATGTGAAGCGCTGAACAAACGCTTTGGACATTCAGAGGAAGAAACGAGCGGAAGCTCACTGTCGCGCTCCGAGCTCCAGTGTCACAGTGTTTTCGTTCTTTCTTTGTTTTTTTTTTGTTTTTTTAGCCTAAGTGAATTTTAGAGCCGATCTTCGCAGGTCGAGTCCGATCACAAGAGCGGGTCTGTTAGATCTGCTGTGACACGATTCAGCATCAGAGCTCAAATAAAGACGACAACGTCTGAAGCCTCGAGTCCTTTCACACTCATCCTCGAGGCCTGAGACGCAGCGCAGACACAACAGCAGCTCCCCGAAGGCCTCGCGCTTTTACAAACACTCAAAAAAATTGTAGCATTTCAGGAAATGTGTAATTTCTTGTGTAATACCTGTTTCCAGGAAAACTGCACCTGTCCTTCCCATTCATTTCCTGCTTCATGTGTCATAAAAGGTCAAACAACAAATCGTTAACTCTATAATACTAATAATGCATTAACTAACAAGTGAGGAATATATTTTTACAGCATTTAATTACCTTTATTAATGTTCGTCATCAGTGCATTAACTAATCTCAACTTTTGATCTTAATTAGTAAATGTTGACGTTAAGATGAATAAATAATGTGGCAGTATTGTTCAATGTACTTCACTAATGAAATCTTACTGTAAAGTGTTACAGTTTCAAGAATGATGTCACTATATTCACTTTAACTGTAATGCACTGCATGTCAATGCTGATATCGAGCAGCAAATATTGATCTTACATACATTGAACATTACGGTAACACTTTACAATAAGGTTCATTGGAGAAACATCAGTTACAGTATTTACTAATCTTCATTAAAGTTAGTTAAAACACAGTTGTTCATTGTTTGTTCATTATTTATCGAGATTTTAATAATGTTTCGGTGAATGTTGAAATGAACATTAACAAAGATGAATTAATGCTGTAGAAGTGCAGTTCATTATTAGTTCACATTAACTGACGAATCTTACTGTAAAGTGTTTCCAACATTACTTTCGAGCGTTTGAAAAGCCGTTCCCTTCAGAAATGTTGCAAACATTGAACATTCTGAAATCACATTCATCAACAGCAGATCGGACGAGAACAAACACAAACAGTCACACTTTACAACGAGTATCAGAGATGAATAAATTCTGGAACAAACTGCTCATCGGTGATCATGTTCGTTCATCCAAACAAACAGATATAATCAGTCAAAAATATCAGATGGAACTCGGATTATTCAGTCTATTAAATATCAAATGCTAAAAGCAAATAATGAGCACGAAACATACGCGTGTTTTAGTAAAGCATGTGCTCGGTTAAGAACTTGTCTTGCTGAAACAGAAACGACAGAAATGTTAATATGACATCCATTTTCTCCCCAAAATGTCAAAAAGATACAAAGACTCCCGGGTTTGTGCTTGAAGCCACTCACCGAAATAATTATGAGCTCCATAAAAGCCCCTCCGTAAAAAAGTGGCAGAAGCCACCAGGAGAAAAGGATCGAACAAAATTACTTTCTCTGCCTCTGCTTTATGTGCTTTAATAAGAGCCGGCGTCATATGGCCTTCTTCAGCAGGAGCCCGTGCTCGTCCATTCAGACGCTGTGTTTTCTGTATTCATTAAGAGAGAAAGATCTGCTCTCGGCCCCACATATCACAGTTTTCCTTCATTACATGCTGCAGCTCACATGTGTTAAAAAGACGAGGATGAGGAGCGGAGGGAGAGGAGGAAGGACGCCAGCTGCTTTGAATGGGATCGTGCACACGAGACAGACGCTCTCAGAATCCATTCTGCTCTGGGCTCTTATAGGGTTCTTTATTTATTTCTCCCTTACATACACTTCCTGCACTCTTCTCGGGGAGGTTAATTACTGCGCGGAGAAGTTCGGACCTGCTGAGCGGAAGCGCTTCGGTCCGACGGCTGCTGGCAGACAAAAGGCAGAACGCAAAGGTCTGAGGAGAACAAAAGACTCGCGGCTCTAATGAAAAACATCTGCTTTCATATTTTGGTCAAACGCGCTTGATGATGTTGAGATGACAGCGGAGAGACATCAGCGGACAAACATTTCTGAATGTTCTCTGGAAGAGCGGTTTACGAAAAAAAAACAAAAACAAAAAAACTTTTGCTCTTGGTTATGGGAACCATTTTATCATTTGGCAAACATTCCTTTCTGCATGTTCTCTAAATCATCTGAAACTACTTAAGAGTAACTACTGAACGATCAGGGCTGGGTGGGTTACTTTTAAAATGTATTTCACTACAGATTACAAAATACATGCTTTAAAAAGTCATTTTTAACTTGTAACTTCATCTAAATACTTTAAAATACTTTGGAATACTAATAAGTGTGAAACAAACACAAAAAAGATCATTGTGAGTTTTTATCTCACAATTCTGACTTTTTCCCTCAGAATTGAGTGATATAAAGTTGCAATTGTGAGTTATAAAGTCAGAATTATGAGATATAAACTCACAATATTGAGAAAAGTCAGAATTATGAGATATAAACTGACAATATTGAGAAAAGTCAGAATTATGAGATATAAACTGACAATATTGAGAAAAGTCAGAATTATGAGATATAAACTCACAATATTGAGAAAAGTCAGAATTATGAGATATAAACTCACAATATTGAGAAAAGTCAGAATTATGAGATATAAACTCACAATATTGAGAAAAGTCAGAATTATGAGATATAAACTGACAATATTGAGAAAAGTCAGAATTATGAGATATAAACTGACAATATTGAGAAAAGTCAGAATTATGAGATATAAACTGACAATATTGAGAAAAGTCAGAATTATGAGATATAAACTGACAATATTGAGAAAAGTCAGAATTATGAGATATAAACTGACAATATTGAGAAAAGTCAGAATTATGAGATATAAACTGACAATATTGAGAAAAGTCAGAATTATGAGATATAAACTCACAATATTGAGAAAAGTCAGAATTATGAGATATAAACTCACAATATTGAGAAAAGTCAGAATTATGAGATATAAACTCACACACTAAATTCACAATTGCAAGAAAAAAAGTCAGTATTGCTCCCAATTCTGACTTTATAACTTGCAATTGTGAGTTTAAATCTCGCAATTCTAAGAAAAAGAAGTCAGAATTGTGAAACACAAACTCACAATTGTGAGGAAAAAAACTAATAGTGAGAAAAAGTCACAGTGTCGAGTGAATAATAAAATGACTCCCAAAACATGAAAACAGTGAAAACATGAAACTGAACTCGTCTTTTTCAGACGGTCAGAGTCAGAGAATCACCAATCGCTGTTTAAATGACATTAAAACTCAAAGTAATCACTTTGGTAATCTAAAACACTTTTCAGATGGAACTGTAATCTGATTACCACCCATTTCAAATCAAACACAGCGACTCAAATGTTGTGTTTTAAATACGTCACTAAGTTACTTGTGTTTCGTTACTCCCCGACCCTGGATATTAACTAATGGAACATTATTGTGTATCCGGATAACAATGAATGTTCACCTCGTGTCGTTTCAAACCTGTATAACTTACGGAAGAAAAAGAACATAGAGGTTTGGAGACACACCGAGTGAGAATATAATGTTGGTTTTTGGGTGAAATGTTCCTGTAAATCTCTGTTTTCCTCTTTAATCTCCGGCTTAAGGCAGGAAAATGGCACTTTTAGCCTCGTTTCTCTCTTTACTGCCACTTTCTATCCCTCAAGATCTCGCCAGGCAGTTCAACGTCACGAGGCGAGTCTCTCCAGAAGAACCCAGTGGTTTTGACAGACCTGAACACACACAAAAACAGAAGCGGATGGTTGAATACGCCTCGAGGACGACGAGCGGCGTGACCTTCACGTTCACATCTGCAAGAAAACACAGAGAAGAAAAAGTCTCACCATTCATAACATTTACATTAAAAAGTGCAACTAAAAAGCCTGTTTTAAAATCACACTGAACAACAAAACCGATGTAAAACATCTGACATCTTTACACAAACGCCCGAGTCACAGCACAGCTCACAGGGAACGTTCCCGCAAAGTTACACAACATTCAGGGTTCTCTCCGGTTTTTAATAATGTTCTCAAACATTCATGGACATTAAATGTAACTAATTGTTCAGAGAACATCCATAATAATTGAGGAATGATCAAATAGAAGTGATCATGCAGTCATTTATTGACATGTCAGACATCTTTATCTCCGTCTGTTTCACCTCTAAAGATGAAAATCTTCATTTTTACTGGTGCTGGACAGGCAGAAACTGAAGGTCACGGGTTACAGTGATTTTACCACAGTAAAGCTGCAATACTGGGGATTTTGTGAAGTGATTAAAGTTTAGAGGAAAATGAAAGCTGATATTTAATCAAAAGTGAATGTGATTCAGGATTCCTGCACTGCATTGCAAATCAAAGTAAAATAATAACGCATTCTGAAATGATTAGCAATCGCAGACTATCCAAATGATTGAACTTCTGATGAAGATGATACCGTCAGGAAAAACTGATCCAGTCACGCTGGATATTTGATTCCTGAAGCATTTCTGCGCTGCACCTACAGAAATCGGATTAATTACCTCTGGCTTACGTTTGTGAAGATAAAGAGCTTACAAAATACCTCAGGGAAAGTGATTAACTGCAGCAACAATAAATCAATCAATGACTCAAATGAAGCTCAAATATTCACCAGCGGGAAGCGCTGGAATGCTAATAAACGAACTTGCGCTAAACAGGTTTTCAAAAAGTGACACGCCCCGCCCCTTTATTCAGTGTTCGGAAAGCACTTCCTGAATACCGCACTATATTGTACGGTGGCAGAGAGAGCTCAAAGCGCTGCAAACAAGAAAACACATGCAAATAAACAAAGCACATGCAAATAAAAAAACACATGCAAATAAAAAAAAAGCACATGCAAATTAAAAAAAGCATATGCAAATAAAAAAGCACATGCAAATTAAAAAAAAGCACTTGCAAATAAAAAACACATGCAACTAAAAAAAACACGTGCAAATTAAAAAGCACATGCAAATAAAAAAAGCACATGCAAATAAAAAAAACACATGCAAAAAAAACACATGCAAATAAAAAAAACACATGCAAAAAAAAAAACACATGCAAATAAAAAAAACACATGCAAATAAAAAAAACACGTGCAAATAAAAAAAACACATGCAAAAAAAAAAAAACACATGCAAAAAAAAAAAAAAAAAACGTGATCATCAGTTTGACAACATGCAAACACAAAAACGCACTGCATTTACAAAAAAGCGCTGCAAATAGCGCAAACCACAACGGAAATGTTTCAAGGGGGACCCCAAAAAGTGACGGACCCTACGAGGAAGACGATCCAAAACCAGTTCAACTCCCCCTTCACTCATTCACTGATCCCTATATAGTGAACGGCATTTGAGTGCACAATGTGTTCACAATCATGAAATACTATAAAAACTGCAAACAAAAATAAACAACTGTACATTATTTCATGTATTTATTATTTTTAATAAAGTGTTTTTCCGGTCGTTGAGCGCCTCAGGCGCCGTTACCATGACGTCACATTAGTACAGATGATTAACGAATATTTTTAAATCCTCCACTAAATGATCATCTCTTAAAGTTGAATGAGTGAACAACAATGCCACATATTAAAACACTTTTCTGTCATTGAAACACATGGAGTTCATGCCTACAGAATATATTTAGTATTTTTTACTTTGTGCTGTTGTCTAGTAGGGTCCGTCACTTTTTGGGGTCCCCTTGAAACATTTCCGTTGTGGTTTGTGTGTTTGCAGCGCTTTTTGTATATGCAGTGCGTTTTTGAGTTTGCATTTAGTGTGAGGATTTGCAGCACATGTGTTGTCAAACTGATGATCACGTTTTTTTTTATTTGCATGTGTTTTCTTATTTGCTGCGCTTTGAGCTCTCTGGGCCACCGTACAATATAGATCATATCTTCGGCAATTATACGACATATTATGCAACAAATACTGCCAAACTACACTGTGATGTTCCGAGCCACGCGTCTTTCAGTCTTGCACGCATCGCGTTTATACAATTGCACGTGCGGAACTGCGAAACTTAATTTGAAACTCGGATAGGAATACCCGTATAATACAGATATACTCTAACGTTACAAACGCATGTGAAAACAACAGGTGACAGAGCGAGCTGCGGGGAAATGGCACAATCCTAAACGACCTTTAAGCGCTTCAAAATAACACATAAACCTGAAGTTTAAAACGACTTGTAGTATCCGGGAGTAACCACTAGGTGTCGAGTTTGTGTTACAACTATATTCCTAACAAGTTAGTTGAAGTTGGAATGAAGTGAAAACGATTGAAAACTCTGTTTTCTATGAAGAAAAACTACGCGCTGAACACGAAATGCGCGCGACTTCAACGTTTTTACAAATCCATCTTTTTATGGTTTGAACGCCACCTTTACACTTTGAAAGTGTTTTTAAACGTTTGCGTTTTCAGGCCGCCGAAACGCATAAGAGTCATTGACGAAAAAGTGTGAAAAAACATAATGGAGATATAATTAATTTTGAAGTTTTATTAAGTGTTAATAATGAGATTGTTGTTTTTTATACCCAATAAATAGCACTGCTTTTGTCATTTTTTACAAGATGAACAAAATCTGTCACCCAAAACAGTCATTCCGTTAAACCACATGACCCTTTCGGTTATACCGAAGGACAATACTTTCAAACAATGCTAGGCTGAAAAAATTCAAGTTTTTAAAATATTACAACATTTTCCATATTTCACAGCGGTTGCACCAAATGACCTGATGTTGATAGTTCAGAGAGAGGTCCGTGCAGGCGTCTGCATGATGTCACATCCTGTCACATGATACTGACCGCATGACCTGATCCAAAATGGTCCCTTTAAATCGGTTTCTGCGATCCATGAAATGATTTTTCCGGACATTCTTTCTCATAACAAAGCAACGAATTCTACACATAATTTAATACTGATACATGATGTTATAAATCATGCCAGAATAAAAAATAAATACATGTCAGGTTAAAAACAACCCAAGTTGGGTTGAAAGTGGACAAACCCAGTGGTTGGGTTACATGTTTGACCCAACCTGCCGGGCAGTTTCTATTTATCTATTTAAAAATGACTGTATTACTCGCTGAAAATGAACCCCAAGTATGCTGGAAATGACATTTATTAATATGTTTGATAAATAAACATTTAATGAATAATAATTAAACAATAAACGTTGATTAAATCACTTATCAATTGATTATTATTGTTGCCTCTAGTAATTATGAGTCTGATTTCCAACATATTTTGGGTTCATTTCGAGCAAAAATACGGTGATTTTTAAACAACAGTTGAGTTCAATAAAACTTTTAACCCAATCACTCGGGTTGTTTTTAAACCAGGATTTTTTAGAGAGCATGTAATTTACTTTGGCGATGCCTTTTTTTAGGGCCAATTTACAGGAATACCACTATAAATGTTCAATTCCAACATATTCCGGGATCATTTTAAGCAACAACACAGTCATTTTTAAATAGATAAATAAAACTGTCTAGCAGGTTCAGTGAAACGCTTGACCCAACCGCTGGGTCTGTCCATTTTCAACCCAACTTGGGTTGTTTTTAACCCAGAATATTTTAGTGCAGGCTCGTCCTGAGTGTCCGTCAAACGATACATGTTTCATCCTCCAAGAGTCCATATTTAATTAGAGAAGGCATTTGGGAATACGCAGATAAAATGGGAAATGAGTCAATTAGTATCTTTAACGGCGTCGTTATATTCTTTACAAGTGGATGTATTCATGGGTTTGCTTTAGAGGGGCGTCATGTACAAAATGATGCTAACAGGATCTAATTAGCAGATGCAAATGAGGAAAGCCGGAATATTCGCAGAGAAGCAGAAGAGAGGCTCGGTGGGAAAGCTGGAACGCTTCGGCTTACCAACGGCCCCCACGCTGGGGACCAAATGTGACGGTCCGCTCCTGCTGTTGTTCTTTACATGAGACAGGAGCAGACCATAAATATAGACGTGGGGGGCGAAAAGGGAGGGTCAAAAAGGGGCTTGACCTTCTGGCGTCCAAATACTCACCCAATTTTCTATCCCTCGGTCTGTCGATTTCACAGGGAAGCGCTCGTCCCCGCATCGACTTCTGTAGGATTTCTGTCCGTCGGTGGAAAAATGTTGCAACCGAACGGATGAAAAGAAAGGAACTGCGTGAAAAGAACTGCATTTCGAGCATCATATTGCCGTGTGTCTGGCAGCGCTCTGCGCTCGGCCCTTCTGCTCCCGCACCACCTCCCTGCCAAGACACCGGTGCCGAGGTCACGGGCTCTTTCCCCCCGCCTGGAAACCGCAGGGAAGAGTGGCATCGTGACAGAACGGACCCTTTAGACGTGTCAAAAAGAAAGCGCAGGGGAAGCGAGTATTTGAGCGAACTCCCCACTGTCTGCTGCCCTTAACGCTCTGGCAGCACCTTCGGCCGCTCGCGGGGCGCAGACGCTTTCGTCTGCAGACTCTCTCGTCGTGTTCAGGATGTTGATCCGTTCACGCGTTCGCCGGGAATCGAACCCTCGGTCACACTAAACATTCTTAAATCAAGAGTCATTTACTGGGAAGAGAAATGACTCAAGATGATTATTATAAGTATCAAAACGATGTCAGTTTCTGCTTGAAATGAGAAAACAGAGTCAAAAAAAATCATTTTGTTTTAAGTTTATTGTTCTGAGCCCATTGGCAGATTTTGATTCTTGTTTTGAGCACAAACTGAAAAACAAGACTTTAATGTGCTCATTTCTCTTTGTCGCTCATACAATGAACTCGCTTTTTTTTCTCAATAAAATAATTGTACTGTATTTTAGTTGGATTTTTTGTTTATTTAATATTTTGACTTTTTATGGCACTAAATTTTATTTTTAAGCCGTAGTTATTATCCATTTATTGACTTTCTGAGCATGGACCTGAAAATGAAACATCCAACTTAAATTGTCATAAATCCTGAACGCTTTGGATCTGAAGTTCGGGCTCTTTTTAAAGACGAAATGTGGCGGATTTATTGCTGAAGTGAAAAAGTTTTAAAAAATTTACATTTATTGTTATGAAAAAATACACAAAAATACATTTTGTATGTAAAATATATATTTTCTAAAACATGTTTTAGTGTTTTCCATCACGCACATAAACAACAATCAGGTGCAGAGACGAATACTTGAATGCACTAAAGAAACACTTAAATACAAGCTACTTAAATGTAAAATTGTACAAAAACATTTACGCAAGAAATGCCTTAATTAAAATATATTTCTGCTTCAATAGCACTTCAGTGCACTTAAAAAAGTAGACTAAATACCACTAATAATTAAATTGATTTTAGTGCATTGAAATAAAGTATAAAGAGGAGTTTTATTGGTGTTTCTTAAAAGTGCTTTAAAATAGACTTTTATATAGCGATCCTAAATTTAAAAATGTAAAATATATATATTACTAATGTACTAGTTATAAGTACATTTTCCCAGCTGTGGTCCTTCAGAACATTTAATATAAATGCACACATTAGTACTAACACTAGAACTGATTTAGTCAGATAAAGTAAATGTTTTATAAGTGCATCACTTACGTTTATTTGATATATACTGTCAACTGAGTTCTTTTTAGTGGATTTTCATGAAAAACACCATCAACATGTAGTGAACTACATCATATAATGGGAATATTAACAGTTACAATACATTTGAAATGAGTTATTTAAAGTATAAAATTATGTGGGCAATATTCTTATAGATTAATAAATAATTCATACGTGTGTTTTGTGTATCTGACGAGTATATTTAAAAGTGTATGAAGTATGGGTTCAAGTGATTACGGAATACATTTTTTAATACCGAGATAGTGTTAAATTAGTGTTAAAAGTCTCAAAATAGCACAGTCGAGAAGTCAATCTGAAGTACTAAAAAGAGGAATCAGTGAATGAAAATAAAGCGTATTTTGTAGTGTGATTTTTTGAGATGTCAACCTCAGATTTGGATCACAGCTTGTTCAGATTCATGGCTTTGATTTTCTCACAGTTGTAGAGAAAGATGTGTTTTGGGAAATATATATTTAAATTGCATTTTTGTGCATTTTTCATAACAATAAACGTAAAAGCTTTTTCAAGTTCGCCTCAGCAATGATCCACCTCGCCTTTGAGAAGACATTTATAAGAGCTGGAAATTTCGTTTTCACGTTCATGCTCAAAAAGTGAATAAATGGATTATAACCACAGCACACATATAATAAAACACCCTAAAAATACAACAAAATTAAATAAAAAACATGATCGAAGTAAAATGCACACAATCATTTCATTGAAATAAAAAACCATACAAATTCAGTCATTTTTGATTGACTTTCTGAATCAGATCAGCTTCACACAGAAAGAGCCAAAATCTGTTTTAATGAAGTAAAAAAATGAAGTAAAGATTCGGTCAAGAATGACTGAAGAGCACCAGAGGGTTAAAAATGTTGAGCTATTTGTGCTGGAAAACAATCTGGAGACACTTTACAATAAAGTCTCATTCGATGCACAAACTAACGATGAATTTTTACTGCGTTCACGTCCGTTCGCGGTGAATTCACGGAAGTCAACGGATACAACGGACGCGTCTTGTTGAAAAAACAAGCGTCAATGAAACAGAGTAGAGGAGGAGACACCACAAAGGCGTAAAGAGCCGGCAAACGTTTCCCCTGTAAAGGGTAAAGCACGAATCCTCCAGCAGAGCATGACAAAGTGTTGCTGGGGCAGATCGCAGATCCACTCATCTGAGTCTGTGTTTCTCATAGCAGAACCGTCAGTGGGAGTGTGAAGGTCTTCTCTGAGAACCTCCACCAAACATCCACATGCACAAGCGAAACAACCGTTAACAAATCACGACTGCAGTGACGCGGCAGGATTGAATCTGAAAGCAGAGTGGATTTCTCCGGGTTCGACACCTCCCACCATCTGAGAGTCGAGAGATTTCCCCTGATCTGATCTGACGGCAGACGCTTCCACTGAATGGACGTTTGGAAATGCCACTTCTCAGAGTAAATTTGTGAATTTTCCAAATATTTCGGGGCTTCTGTTCTCGGCACGAGCTCGAGCTCAGGTGTGTGTGTGTGTGTGTGTGTGTGTGTGTGTGTATAGTCAGGTGAAGTGTTCATGGGAAACGAGAAGAAACACAACAAACCTCACAAATGTGTAAGACGATCAGATTGAGGTTTGTGATCAGATGCCAGCTGGGTCTGAGCCCGACTCACACATCTGTGCGTTCAAAGTCTTCTGTGAGCATTCAGTGGAAACGAACCCACAGACGCTGGTCAACACCTGAGGAGACAACCGTCTGTCTGACTGCAGCAGGTGAGAGAGGTGACAGTCAGGCCCGACCGGTGCTCACATACACACACACACACACACACTTATACACACACACTCTCACACACACTCACTCACTACTCACACACACACACTCTCACACACACACACTTATACACACACACTCTCACACACACACACACACACTTATACACACACACACTCTCACACACACTCACTCACTACTCACACACTCACACACACTCACACACACTTATACACTCACTGCTCACACACACTTATACACTCATACACTCACTACTCACACACACACACACTTATACACTCACTACTCACACACACACACACACACTTATACACTTATAGACTCACTACTCACACACACACACACACTTATACACTCACTACTCACACACACACACACACACACACTTATACACTTATAGACTCACTACTCACACACACACACACACTTATACACTCACTACTCACACACACACACACACACACACTTATACACTTATAGACTCACTACTCACACACACACACACACTTATACACTCACTACTCACACACACACACACACTTATACACTTATAGACTCACTACTCACACACACTTATACACACACACACACTTATACATACACATTCACACACACACACACACACACTTATACACTCACTACTCACACACACACACACACTTATACACTTATAGACTCACTACTCACACACACTTATACACACACACACACTTATACATACACATTCACACACACACACACACACACTTATACACTCACTACTCACACACACACACACACACACACACTTATACACTCACTACTAACACACACACACACTTATACATACACATTCACACACACACACACTTATACACACACATTCTCACACACACACACACACACTTATACACTCACTACTCACACACACACACAAACACACACACTCACACTTATACACACACATTCACTTATACACACACACACTTATACACTTATACACTCACTACTCACTCTCACACACACACACACACACACACTTATACACACATACACTTATACACACTCACACTTATACACACACACACACACACACACACACACACGTTCGTTTTGCTATCAAAGTGTGGTCATTCCATAGGCGTAATGGTTTTTATACTGTACAAACTGTACATCCCCCCCCCCACCTAAACTTAACCCTCACTGAAAACATTCTGCATTTTTACATTTTTAATTAAACCTTGTTTAGTGTGTTTTTAAAGCTGTTTGAAAAGTGGAGACATATGAAATGTCCTCATAATTCAGGTTGAAGTTGTAATACTAGTGTCACACCCATGACATCATACACATTTGTGTCCTGATATGTCACAAAAAACACACACACTTATACACTCACTACTCACACACACACACACTTATACACACATTCACACACATACACTTATACACTCACTATACACACACATACACACACACACACACACACACACACACACACATACACTCACTTAAAAACATTTATACACATTCACACACATACACTCACTTACACACACATTCACACAAATACACTTATACACACACACACACACATACACTCACTTAAACACACTTACACACATTCACACACATACACTTATACACTCACTATACACACACACACATACACTCACTTACACTCACTATACACACACACAAACACACACACACAAATACACTTATACACACAAACACACATTCACACACATACACTCACTTAAACACACTTACACACACACATACACTTATACACTCACTACACACACACACTCACTTAAACACATTTATACACACACACATTCACACAAATACACTTATACACACACACACATTCACACATATACACTCACTTAAACACACTTACACACACACACTCACTTAAACACATTTATACACACACACACACATTCACACACTTAAACACACTTACACACACACATACACTCACTTAAACATTTATACACACACACACATTCACACACATACACTCACTTAAACACACTTACACACACATACACTTATACACTCACTATACACACACACACACTCATTTAAACACATTTATACACACACACACATTCACACACATACACTCACTTAAACACACTTACACACACATACACCTATACACTCACTATACACACACACACACATACACTCACTTAAACACATTTATACACACACACATTCACACAAATACACTTATACACACACACACATTCACTCACTTAAACACACTTACACACACACACATACACTCACTATACACACACACAAACTCATTTACACACACATTTATAAACACACTCACACACGTACACTTATACACTCACTATACACACACTTACACACTAAGTATTCACACACACACACACACAGAAAATATACACAGAAAAACACACACACAGCACAGGTCACACAGGCACACAAACGCTGTGAAACATTATTTTTTTATAGTTGTAAATAAAAGACTCATGTGTTTTCAAGAAGATACTAACGTATTTCTACTTCATATGCTTGAGTGTGTGAGTGTGTGAGTGTGTGTGTGAGTGTGTGAGTGTGTGTGTGAGTGTGTGAGTGTGTGAGTGTGTGTGTGTGTGTGTGAGTGTGTGAGTGTGTGTGTGAGTGTGTGAGTGTGTGAGTGTGTGTGTGAGTGTGTGAGTGTGTGTGTGAGTGTGTGAGTGTGTGTGTGAGTGTGTGAGTGTGTGAGTGTGTGAGTGTGTGAGTGTGTGTGTGAGTGTGTGAGTGTGTGAGTGAGTGTGTGAGTGTGTGAGTGTGTGAGTGTGTGTGTGAGTGTGTGAGTGTGTGAGTGTGTGTGTGAGTGTGTGAGTGTGTGTGTGAGTGTGTGAGTGTGTGTGTGTGTGAGTGAGTGTGTGAGTGTGTGAGTGTGTGTGTGAGTGTGTGAGTGTGTGAGTGTGTGTGTGAGTGTGTGTGTGAGTGTGTGAGTGTGTGTGTGAGTGTGTGAGTGTGTGAGTGTGTGTGTGAGTGTGTGAGTGTGTGAGTGTGTGAGTGAGTGTGTGAGTGTGTGAGTGTGTGAGTGTGTGTGTGAGTGTGTGAGTGTGTGAGTGTGTGTGTGAGTGTGTGAGTGTGTGAGTGTGTGAGTGTGTGTGTGAGTGTGTGAGTGTGTGAGTGTGTGAGTGAGTGTGTGAGTGTGTGAGTGTGTGAGTGTGTGTGAGTGTGTGAGTGTGTGAGTGTGTGTGTGAGTGTGTGAGTGTGTGAGTGTTGTGTCGTTCAGCACGTGTCGCTTTGACTCGTTGTTTCCAGCTCAGACGAGGAGACGCTTCACCACGGAGCTGAATGAACAACTGCAAAAACACTTGAAGCTTGAAGTTTTAGAGCCACGGTTCGTGATAGTTTTAGTTTTATGGTTTTATGGACACAATCTGCTTTTTTTTCTTTGGTCCAGTCCATAACTTTTTCATATAGTCTGCAGAAATAATCACATCAACAGGCCATTTATTCAATCGAATGCTGTTGATGAAGAAAGTCACACGTTCACTCTCACCGTAAATCCTGCACTTCTTCTACAAGTCTGAAAGGATTATTAGCAGTAAAATATGATAAACTGAAGAGTCTGTCAGACCATAAACACAAGTTTAAAAAATGCTCAAAATCACAAAGTCAGAACATTAATGGACATTTAAAAGACTGAAAAAGAGAATCTGACGCATGGAGGATGGTTTCACTTTGAATCAGGGACTGTAATATCAGCCTTCGAAAGAACTTTAAATCACTTTTTCAAAATGATCTTTGGCACAAAAGGTGCTTTGCTTTATTTGAAGACGTGCATTTCAAAATGGAGACTTGATTTGGTGTCACACTCCAGTGCGGTTGTCAACCACACAAAGCCAGATTCACATCCAACTTTCTAGAAAAATGCATTATCCTTGTGAAAACAGAAAAGAAACTGCAGCTGCATTTTGTAATTTTCATCTCTGGAGGGTAAAGCTTAGTTACTGTAGGCAAACACATCGTCTCTGACATCTGATCGGATGATGGGGCATGTTGTCACACCACACTGTTTTCACAGCATGTTCTGCTTCCCCAAAGAACCTTCCAGAGATCGGCTCTTAAAAGAACCATTTCTTCCTCAGTGTGACACACTAAACAATGTTTAATTAAAAATGTAAAAATGCAGAATGTTTTCAGTGAGGGTTAAGTTTAGGGGTGGGGGGGGGGCAGAATGTACAGTTTGTACAGTATAAAAACAATTACGCCTATGGAATGACCCCATAAACCATGAAAACACAACATGTGTGTGTGTGTGTGTGTGTGTGTGTGTGTGTGTGTGTGTTCAGCGGTCACAATGAATTCCATTAAAAAGCCTTGGCAGGAATAATTATGAAACACAAGCAAATTCATAAACCCTCAAAACATGTACATATGTTTCACCCAGGAGATTAGTGATTCATAAATTGAGTAAAATGACAACTTCCTCCGAAAATACTCTAGTTTTGATTTACAATCTTAATGTGTGTCGAGTTTCTCTCAAAATATGGTGATTTTAAAACATTTTTGGAGTATAAAAACTACAAAAATGATTCATTGAAACCAGCATTAGATGTTTGAAATCATAAGAGAAAACGGGCGTTTGTGACTCAAACCCTCCGCGTGTTGAAGTGAAGAGACGCGTCGGACTCTCGGTAGGAGGCGCTATAGAGCGGCGTCAATAAATCCAGCGGCATCACCGGCGCTTCAGCCAGTCGGTCATTCCGCTTTAGACCCTCATGAGCCTCATCATCCGGACCGGCCGAACTCCCATCCTCTCTTCAGCGCTTTCGACCTCAATCTGTGGAGAATATGGCGATGAAACTGGTGAGTTGTTGATTTTGTATTTAACGAGTGATGCTTCATGTTATTCCGCTTCTTACGCAAGAAGCTCGGTTGTATTTTCTAGCGCAACTCATTCTCGGTCAACTTTAACCTCTTTAACGCAAGAAAACATTTACAACCAGAGGAGTTTGTTTCATTTAAATATTAAATATATTAAATATTGCCAACTGAAAGCTGAAACCAGTCAGTCACTGGTGAAACCGAGCTCAGCATTCAGAAAACCTTCACGTTTTACGCACAAAAAAAAATCTTTGTTTTATCTTTGTAAGAACATTTATCTATTTCTCAAGTATTTTTCGCATAAATGAGATTAAAGCGTCATTCAAAAAATATATAAAATAAAACAAAAAGTTGTCTGAGCAGAAATGTGTGCATTTTACAGCCTAGTTAAGTAATCATGTTTGATGTCAAATTTAATTTTAAATTTAAAGATTTTAATAAAAGGAGTTTTATAGCCCTAAATCATTTAAGGAAAAAAAAAATAAAATAGCGCCAAGAATCGAAAACATTAAGTTTATGTTCGCATGACGCGAATAAATTCTAGATCGAGTAGGCGAAATATCGACAATGAATTTAAAAAAAAAGATTTAATCACAAAGTTATGCGTTATGAAGGAATGTTTACATTTTAATCAATCGTTTGTTGCTTTTTCAATATATTTTTATTGATATATATGCTTTGCGTCTGAAATAAAGCGGCTATGAAGTAAAGAAAAGTCAAGAAACTCTTTATTTTATTGTATACTTTATTTACTCTCAGTATTTGTCCTTCGATTCAATTCAACATCGGAGAAGAAAACACGATCAGAACCGCAAATATAAAGCGATGACTAACAGTCTTAGATAATGATATATCGATCATACAACGCGTTTCATTAAAATGTTGTTAAATAGTTTATTTACAAAAGCAATTACACTGTTCAGCCTCGCGATAATAGAAAATAAAAAAGCGATAATGGAAAATATTAATCCTGAACGAATAGAACATTACAAAAAAAAATTAACGTCGCAAAGTAAATAAAGTACGTTTAATTCGCCCGCGAACGTACGATTAAATCAAATAAGCGCCCAATTAAATAAAATCATTTTAAGTTTTTAGCGGTTTACTTCGAGATCCATAAAAGCACTTTTGTTCTTAATGTTAATGACTGAAATGCCAAAACCCAATCATTTAAAAAAGTTTTTAATCTGTCGTTCGCAGTGATGTGTCGGTGAGCGCGAGCAACTGCCGATCGATTTATCGAACTGCGGGATTCGGAACAACAGTTCGGGTGCAGTTTGTCCGAACATGCCCGGGGAAGGATCCGGTTCTGCGCTGGACGACGGGAAAATTTCACCGATCATTTGTGAAGATGAACTCATGAGCAGCGGCCGCTACATACTGGACGGACTCGGGTCCAATCGATACTTCATGATGGGATCGACGCAACAAACGCAGGAAAGTTCGAGTCCGTGTTCCTTGTTTCCGTACACGAGCCAAACGGGAGGCGTGTACGCCGGTTCGGACGGGTCACGGTACGCGGCATCGCTGCACTACGGCTCGGTGCTGCCGTCCGCGGGCTTCTGTCAGACTCTGTGCGCGGGACGCGGCGAGTTCGGCACGGGCTATCAGTTTGGACACGGTTCTGGAAACACTTACCACTCGTATCAAAGCTCCGGGTCCGGCATCGGGTCCATGACTCTTCCCGGGGCGGGACTCCGAGCTCAGGTGTATCTCTGCAACCGGCCGCTGTGGCTCAAATTCCACCGCCATCAAACAGAAATGATCATCACCAAACAGGGCAGGTGAGGGGCATGTTTGTGAGGCGGTCGATGTTCTGTAGAAATGGGACACTCTCGAAAATAAAGGTGCTTGTATTGACATCAAACCGTCTGAGGTAAAACGCGGTTCTTTTCTCTTGGGGGGAAAAAAGCCGTTAATTTTAAGCGCGAATTAAACAAATAGGCTACATCCATTGAAAAGGTTTAATTTAAATAGGTTAACGCTTTAAAATACAGGCAAAATCACAACAACGGATTTTTTTAAAAAGTACAGATGTGTTTGGAAACCGTTTCAGTTTTGGATCAGCAAGTATTTCGAATTAACGCGATCGATCGCTATTAGCGAAAAGACATGTTACTATAGCAACACTAAGAGCGCGTAAAAATAAATATGACTATTTATCGATTTGTATGCTAAAATAAAAGAAAGTAGACTAGTTTTGGATTAAAAACATGTCGCTTGCGGCACTTCAGATCGAATTAAACAATTTTTGAAGCGTTTACATTTATGATTTATCTTATAACAGGAACAAAGCATTCATGAAAGAGTCAACAACTACTCGATATCAGGTTTATTCGACGACTAGATTAGGAAACCAGCTGGAGAATCTCTCTGAAGAATCATTTGTGTTCGTTCTTTGATTTGTTTTAATTCTGCACAGGCGGATGTTCCCGTTTCTAAGTTTCAATATTACCGGGTTGAGCCTGACGACGCATTACAATGTGTTTGTGGAGATTGTTTTAGCGGATCCGAATCACTGGAGATTCCAGGGTGGGAAATGGGTCACCTGCGGGAAAGCCGACAATAACATGCAAGGTATGGCAGACACCGAATTAACATGCGCCATTATTATTATTATTATTATTATTATTATTATTATTATGCTGTTCTATTTTATTATTTTAGGGAATAAGATTTACGTCCACCCCGAATCGCCGAACACAGGCGCTCATTGGATGAGACAAGAAATTTCTTTCGGTAAACTGAAACTAACAAACAACAAGGGAGCAAATGCCAACACTGCACAGGTAAACAATGCACATATTTATTCAAAGTGTAGAACAATTAGCCGTTTGTTTTTTGGGGCTGTTTTGTGATCAAATGTGACTGTAAGCACAAGCATGGATGAACATCCAATCAACTAAGTTTATCATTTGTCAAAATTCTGTCTGATTTTAGGGGCAAGTTATGGGTAAAGATATGTTTAGGAGGAGGAATTGGTTTATAGGGTTAAACTTTCTGACCGACCATTAAATATGCGTTTTGTTCACTTGAAAATGGCGTGAAGTTAATATACTCTAATTCGCGTTTTCAAATCAGATGATCGTCCTTCAGTCTCTACACAAGTACCAGCCGAGGCTCCACATCGTCGAAGTGTCCGACGACGGGACCGAAGGCACGGGCCGAGACTCTAAGACTCAGATCTTCACCTTCCCCGAGAACCAGTTCATCGCCGTGACGGCGTATCAGAACACCGACGTACAAGACTTTCTTATTGAGCATGAATACAGATGCACGGACTCGGTAAATGACGCTCACTTCTGTTGTTCTTCCAGATCACTCAACTCAAGATCGACCACAATCCTTTCGCAAAAGGCTTCAGAGATAATTACGACTCGTGAGTATGCGCACGCACACCGCTGAGGTTTCGCCACCCATGCTCGCACTTGATTCTAACATGCATTGGAATTTCAGGATGTACACGCTCCCCGGAGCGCGAGAGGCTGACGCCGTCGCCGTCGGACTCGCCGCGCACGCAGCAGATCGTGCCGAGCGCACGCTACGCCATGCAGCCGTTCCTGCAGGATCAGTTCGTCAGCAATCGCCTGTACGGCAGCGAACGGACGGTCCCGCAGACCAACGGCATGCTTTCTCCCGCGGCGGACGACGCCACGCAGCGCTGGCTGGTCACTTCAGTGCCGCAAACCAGCGGCGGCAAGCTGGAGCTGACGGCGTACGAGGGCGATTACTCCAGCTCCTTGTTACCGTACAGCTTCAAATCCTTACCTCTGCAGAGCGCGCACTCCCTGGGCTACTATCCGGACGCCGCCTTCGCGTCCGTCACCGCCGGATGGGGATCCAGAGGCTCCTACCCGAGGAAAGTGACGTCCGGCCTGCCGTGGTCGCCCAGGCCGAGTCCCACGGACTTGGCCGACGACCACATGCCCGACAAGGACAAATCCCGGGAGGAAAACGCGTTCGGTCAGACCTGGATGGAGAGCGCGGGGTCTCTGAAGCCGACGGACTCTACGGAGCCGAGCATTTACTCGGTCGTGTGCAAAAGGAGACGGATTTCCCACGGCGAGTCCGGCACAGAAAACTCTCCCACGGTCAAGTGCGAAGAGTCGGAAAACTTCGGCAAGGACAGTTCCTCCGGCTCCAAGGCCGTCGGCTGTTATGCGTTCTACGCCAGCAGCTAGAGGAGCCGCTCGGAAGATCAGGTGTTCCGATGCATCAATTTCATCCTTTTGTAATTTATTAAAATCTCCCCCTCAAGTTGTTTCTGTGCACGTCTGAAGTCAGAAATGTCATTTGAAATGCTGTTGTGTGTATTAAACGACTGCCGCTTGGGATTGATTTACTCTTAAACAACATTTTTTGGTTGGATGAAGCTTTAACACGTCGCCTGAATCTGACGTGCCACCGAAATTCTTTCGGTTATTAAAACGTTCTTCACACTAAGAAACTTTTGATGCGTGAAAAGTTCGTTTTGAGGAACCATAAATGGTTCTTCTTTGGCATCACGGCAAAAACCCTCTTTTGGAACTTTTGTTTTTAAGACTGTATAGGATTAATTTACAAAGTTAGACATTATATGGGTGAGAAAACGGATGCATTCTTTACACCTGTAATCAAAATGTAAAAATGACGTGCTAATCAATAACGGACGGTCTCGCTGAACCTGATGAAGATCATGAAACATACTGTGGATTATTTCATGTCCGTGAAAATCTGCAGTAAATGTTGAGGACACTGACCTCTAGTGTCTCGACAGAGTAGTGAAGCCTGAAGATCTTGCTCTGATCATGTCAAAGTGTAATGATTTTGTAAAGTAACGGTCAGTGAACATACTAGAAATAAAAATGAACAGAACTTCATCTCCATCATTTTTCCAGTAAAAATCTGCCCGATCAGAAATGAATCCGAACCTGTGGCTCAGAAAGATTCATTAGATTTTGGGAATTGAATTCGTCTATTGGATTAAAGCGAAAAGAACGGAGTAGGTCAGATCTTCTCGCGCTCCAGTCCAGAGCAGAGCGTTTGGCAGATTTGAAGGATTAGTTTACTTTAAAATAAAAAAAATTATTTAAATTTTTTTTTTTTTTTTATTAAAAAAAATATTTAGTCACCCTATAGTAAAATAACTGCTTCCGTTTCACTCCCTGCCAAATAATTACCCCATTTTTTTCTGATCAAATAAATGCAGCTTTGGTGAGCAGAAGAGACAGAATCATCCCAAACTCTTGTCTGGCAGCACATCGGCTGAGAGACGGGAATAAAACAGAATAATAAATAATAAAAAAAGAACTTTATACGGCACCTGTAAACGGTTTATAAAGTGCTTCAGAGCTGACGTGCACAAACATTCAAAGGCGTTAAAAAACTTTTTGTTTTTTTTAAATATTATTTGAATTGCACAGGAGCAGCAGACGCTTCTTCACGAGTCATCATCATCATCATCATCATCATCACTCCGGGACAGATGTGTTCAGTCACGCGGTCCTGCTCCTCCCCAGAGAAATACTGAAACCACCAAAACACTCTCCAAAGTTTGCCTTTAAACTTCAAGCACAAGTTTAAAACCAGACGAAAACATTAGAAATGATCCAGAAGAGCTCCGTGTCCGGTCCAGCGGATGGACTGAAGTGATGAAGGATGGCTGAAGCTCTACTTTAGAGCATGGGTCGATCTGCAGTGCATTAAAGTCTCAGACTTGGATGGGTTTTCTGCTGCGGTGCAGCTCATCTTTCCATCTTCTCATGTCCCATCTCTGAGCCGAGGCGCTGGAGATCGTGGAGCGCCGCTCGTCCTGCGGAAACACAAACTCTTCATTTGTCATCATCTCCACTGCAGCTTCAGCTCTTTTCTAAACCTCTCTAAACCCCGCCCCTCTGAGAGCTGCTCTGCTCTGATTGGTCGTAAACTAAACGCTCATGATCACATCTGAATCTTGATATACAGTGATTTGAACGGCTTTAGCGTGTCAGTCTCATCAAAGTGGGTTTGCTTTGGTCCTCACCTCATAGGCCGGTGGTTCTGAAGGCGGGACCGGACTGTAGTAGGATGGCGGTGAGGACGCGAGACGCGGCCGGTCCACGACGTCACTGACCACTGCAGGTGACGGCGCGCTCATGTGAATCACCATGAGACGCTTCCTCTGCAGACGGACAGAAGAAAAATCACAGATCAGGGGTTTTCAAACAGGTCCAGGGAACAGATTTGACCAACTAATTCTATTATAAAACAAATTAAGGTTAATAATTTAATATTTGTTGATTAAATCAATATATTGGAATAAAATATTTTCATTAAAATTAGTAAATTTCTACAATTAAAATATTTGATTTAAATATATAAAAATGACTAAATAGATAAAAGTTGCTTTAAATAAAAATAAGAATAGTATAGAAATAAACAAAAATGATATTAACAATCAAACAATTAACAATTAAAATAAATAATTTAATTATTTACATACTTAGTTTATTCATTTAAAATTAATGTATTAATTTGATTTAAATCAAGGTTCACGTATTTTAATAATTTATTTTAATAATAAACAAGAAAAGCTGTGAAAAGTAAAAATAAATGAACCAAAATGAGATTAAACTAACTAAAGTTGATTTAGAAATTAATTAAAATAAATTTAATGTGTTTAATATAAATTAAATGTAATGCATTAGATGAAATATGAAAATATCAAAGTGATTAAAATAAATCCAATTTAATTGAAATAAAAATAAGTGAATTATTTAAAAAAGAAAAGTATCGTGTAAAAATGAATAAATTTAAATAGGATTAAACAATGAAATTTGATAGAGATAAATGAGTTAAAATTAATTATTGAGTATTTTTAATGTAGATATTTTTTTTTACATCCGATTAAAATTTGAATAAATAGTGTAAAATGGTAAAAAATAAACAAAAATAAGGTACCAGGTAAATTTTATTAAGATAATTAAAATAATTTAATATTTAAATAAAATGATTACATTAAAACAAACAAACAAAAAACTTGACTTATATAATTAAAAATAAAAGTAAAAATAAATAAAAATAAGATTAAACCAATTAAAGATAAAGATTCAAATGTTCTATTTATGCAAATACATTTTTTTACATTAAAATCAGATGTCAATAAATGATTGAAATGAATAACATTAACATTTCAATCATTACATTAATAAAACGATTTAAATAAATAAAAATAAAAAAAGCAGTGTAAAAATGTAAAAAATAAATATATTAAAATAAATTAAATTTAATTTAAACAAATTAATATGATTATATTCATTAGAGTGAATAAAATACATCTAAAAGCAGTACGACAGCGAGTCGAAAACACACGGATGTAACGTAACTAAATATTTGACACATTTATCAAACTAATTCTTTGCATTATAAATCGGGTCTTTGCGGATGAAAATATTTCTCTGCTTTCTCAATGTGAGGACGGCGGCCCCGGAACCCGGATGATCCGCGGATTCAAAACGACTGAAATCGATGACGCTGAAGACTCAAAGAAACACAGATTTACCGATTTACACCAGCAGCACGAGGTGGCGAAGACGATCACGGAGTAGATGACCGCCAGAACGTTACAGGCCATGAAGGCGATGTCTCTCGGAGCCAGAGAAGGGGCCAGAAACTACAACAGATCAATCACAAACAGCTCAGCGTTCACAAACACGAGGCATGTGTTCCTCACCAGGACAGCAGAACGAAGACTCACCACTCGCACCGACGACACCACATAGAACAAGAGGAAGAAGAAGATGAAGACGGTCAGAGCGCTGAAGATATTGAGCAGGTTCAGAACTTGAGCGGTGATCACCTGGACAAACACATTCATAAAGCACTGCCGCACTGACCATCACACGACCAAACATGAGCTTCATACTGACCAGACACGCGTTCCGGGTGCAAGCGGCCGTGGCCGTGACGACGCCGTTTAAAATCAGCTGCAGACACACAAACACACACGTTTACAGGTCAGTTCACAGGTCAGTCCAGTCACGAATGTGTTCAGAACATTAATGAACAACTCCAGCGCTGATCACAGGAATACATCACACTCTACTGGACATTTACAAAGTTACACTGTAAAAATATTTCACAAATTTTTACTGTATTTGTGTTCAAATATACATAATGCAAGTCAAATATATTCAATTTCTCCACCGATACGATAGTTAAAGTGTGCGCTAGTGAATTAGCTTTTATCGCGCGCTAGTGCAAAAATTAGCTTTTATCGCGCGCTAGTGAATTAGCTTTTATCACGCGCTAGTGTAAAAATTAGCTTTTATCACGCGCTAGTGATAATTAGCTTTTATCGTCCGCTAGTGATAATTAGCTTTTATCGTCCGCTAGTGATAATTAGCTTTTATCGTCCGCTAGTGATAATTAGCTTTTATCGTCCGCTAGTGATAATTAGCTTTTATCGCGCGCTAGTGCAAAAATTAGCTTTTATCGCGCGCTAGTGCAAAAATTAGCTTTTATCACGTGCTAGTGTAAAAATTAGCTTTTATCACGCGCTAGTGATAATTAGCTTTTATCGTCCGCTAGTGATAATTAGCTTTTATCGTCCGCTAGTGATAATTAGCTTTTATCGTCCGCTAGTGATAATTAGCTTTTATCGTCCGCTAGTGATAATTAGCTTTTATCGTGCGCTAGTGATAATTAGCTTTTATCGTGCGCTAGTGATAATTAGCTTTTATCGTCCGCTAGTGATAATTAGCTTTTATCGTCCGCTAGTGATAATTAGCTTTTATCGTCCGCTAGTGATAATTAGCTTTTATCGTCCGCTAGTGATAATTAGCTTTTATCGTCCGCTAGTGATAATTAGCTTTTATCGTGCACTAGTGATAATTAGCTTTTATCGTGCACTAGTGATAATTAGCTTTTATCGTCTGCTAGTGATAATTAGCTTTTATCGTGCGCTAGTGATAATTAGCTTTTATCGTCCGCTAGTGATAATTAGCTTTTATCGTCCGCTAGTGATAATTAGCTTTTATCGTCCGCTAGTGATAATTAGCTTTTATCGTGCACTAGTGATAATTAGCTTTTATCGTCCGCTAGTGATAATTAGCTTTTATCGTCCGCTAGTGATAATTAGCTTTTATCGTCCGCTAGTGATAATTAGCTTTTATCGTCCGCTAGTGATAATTAGCTTTTATCGTGCACTAGTGATAATTAGCTTTTATCGTCCGCTAGTGATAATTAGCTTTTATCGTCCGCTAGTGATAATTAGCTTTTATCGTCCGCTAGTGATAATTAGCTTTTATCGTCCGCTAGTGATAATTAGCTTTTATCGTCCGCTAGTGATAATTAGCTTTTATCGTCCGCTAGTGATAATTAGCTTTTATCGTCCGCTAGTGATAATTAGCTTTTATCGTGCACTAGTGATAATTAGCTTTTATCGTCCGCTAGTGATAATTAGCTTTTATCGTCCGCTAGTGATAATTAGCTTTTATCGTCCGCTAGTGATAATTAGCTTTTATCGTCCGCTAGTGATAATTAGCTTTTATCGTCCGCTAGTGATAATTAGCTTTTATCGTCCGCTAGTGATAATTAGCTTTTATCGTCCGCTAGTGATAATTAGCTTTTATCGTGCACTAGTGATAATTAGCTTTTATCGTCCGCTAGTGATAATTAGCTTTTATCGTCCGCTAGTGATAATTAGCTTTTATCGTCCGCTAGTGATAATTAGCTTTTATCGTCCGCTAGTGATAATTAGCTTTTATCGTGCACTAGTGATAATTAGCTTTTATCGTCCGCTAGTGATAATTAGCTTTTATCGTCCGCTAGTGATAATTAGCTTTTATCGTCCGCTAGTGATAATTAGCTTTTATCGTCCGCTAGTGATAATTAGCTTTTATCGTCCGCTAGTGATAATTAGCTTTTATCGTCCGCTAGTGATAATTAGCTTTTATCGTCCGCTAGTGATAATTAGCTTTTATCGTCCGCTAGTGATAATTAGCTTTTATCGTCCGCTAGTGATAATTAGCTTTTATCGTCCGCTAGTGATAATTAGCTTTTATCGTCCGCTAGTGATAATTAGCTTTTATCGTCCGCTAGTGATAATTAGCTTTTATCGTGCACTAGTGATAATTAGCTTTTATCGTCCGCTAGTGATAATTAGCTTTTATCGTCCGCTAGTGATAATTAGCTTTTATCGTCCGCTAGTGATAATTAGCTTTTATCGTCCGCTAGTGATAATTAGCTTTTATCGTCCGCTAGTGATAATTAGCTTTTATCGTCCGCTAGTGATAATTAGCTTTTATCGTCCGCTAGTGATAATTAGCTTTTATCGTCCGCTAGTGATAATTAGCTTTTATCGTCCGCTAGTGATAATTAGCTTTTATCGTGCACTAGTGATAATTAGCTTTTATCGTCCGCTAGTGATAATTAGCTTTTATCGTCCGCTAGTGATAATTAGCTTTTATCGTCCGCTAGTGATAATTAGCTTTTATCGTCCGCTAGTGATAATTAGCTTTTATCGTCCGCTAGTGATAATTAGCTTTTATCGTCCGCTAGTGATAATTAGCTTTTATCGTCCGCTAGTGATAATTAGCTTTTATCGTGCACTAGTGATAATTAGCTTTTATCGTCCGCTAGTGATAATTAGCTTTTATCGTCCGCTAGTGATAATTAGCTTTTATCGTCCGCTAGTGATAATTAGCTTTTATCGTCCGCTAGTGATAATTAGCTTTTATCGTCCGCTAGTGATAATTAGCTTTTATCTTGCACTAGTGTGAAAATTAACTTTATCGTCCGCTAGTGGAAAATTAAAGTAAAAGTAAGAGACTTACATAGCAAGTTGGTATTAAAAACCAACGTTCATAATTCCAGAACACGAGTCCAAACTCCACGGCTCCGGTCAGGATCTCCAGCCACTGACGGAATAAAGACAAGAGGTCAGTGTTTTCGGTCAGGTTGTTCCAGAGCGGGATGGTCAGCGGCGTCAGGTTTACCCCCAGCGCCGCCGGGTTGATCTTCAGGAACCCCGTCACTCCGGGCGCGTCTCCGGGCTTCGACTCCGTGATGTGAACCGGGAACGCGGACTGTTCCTGCGGCGCCGCGGCGTTGATGATCACCTCGACTTTTCTCGACATCTTCAGGCGCTGGAGAGAATGAGGGACGCTTCAGCATCACGTGTTTTCTCAGAGCTGTCAGCTGCACATTCTGCACTCATTGTTCACACATTCTTCAAGTGAACAAACCAGACGAACCTGCGCAGTCGCTCCGACCATCCGAATTTAGCTTTAATTCAGTCGATTCTTCAAATGACTCACTAATGATTCTTTCGTTTCATTCCCTTAGTTTTTAGGTCAAATCAATTGAATCGTTGATTTTAACAGCACAACGAGCTTCATTCACTCCTTTAGAAACACGAGAACATGAATGAAGTTACTGAAGTTACTAACACACAATATAGCGATATATTTTCAAAGCCTTTATTAACCTTTGTTAATGTGAGTGAAAAAATATTCATGTCAGTTAACCAACAGATACAACTTTTAATGGTCAATATATCTGAGTAAATGTTGAACTGAAATGCTGAGCAAGTGTTCATTAAGTTCAGGTTAAATGTAGTCAAACAATAATAAACTCGTTTAAATGTTTTTAACCTACATGTGAAGCTGCTGAAGTCGGTGAAGTGTGGAGATGTCGATGTCGTCCGGCTGTGTGTGTCATTCTTCAGGTGAGAATCACCTGTAAACACGCGGGAATGTGAGAGTGACGTCACGGGTCAGTGCAGGAGGTGATGACAGAGTTCACATTCACACACCCACAGCATCACTCAAGCTCTCCACAGACAATCACTGTATACACCGCTGGTTATAGATGTTATTTTTACACACGAGGGTGTGCCCGAGACGAGGCTGTCAGGTTTGGCTCACTTTTGCATGTAAATGTGTCTCAAAAATAGGTAATGTTTTCAAAAACACGTAGTGCTCTGAAACAGGGTGATGAAATTAACCCTTGAAGTCATTAAAACAGTTATGCAAGAAAACAAATTGTATCAATAAATTTTATTTGAATATGTCAGTATATGAAATGTATAAGATATGAGAATCATCAGTGGATTTAATTAAAGTCACACTTTCACTGATTTACTGACACATGGGAGACTTTATTCTGATTAACTACTTTCATAATCTTTTTCTATGATAATCTAAGACAAATAACAATCCACATAAAACTAATAAGATATTAAAATGACATTTATTTAAATAAAATTGATATAAAATAACATACCAAAACATAAAGAAAACTGTTGGATTTAAAATTATCAGCATGTCGTTTTTAAATTTTCATATTATATATATAAATGGAAGTGATGAAGAGAAAAAAAAAGTAGTAAATTTATGATATTACCATAATATTTTTTCTCTTAATCGCCATTTGTAAATATATATTTACATATATATATATATATATATATATATATATATATATATTTTTTTTTTTTAAATTTATATTATAGTTTTTATTTTTTACAAATGCTGGAAGTGATGAAGATAAATATATATATATATTACTGGCTACTATCTGAAAAACAAAGTTTTTGCATATTTTATTTAATTTGAGTTAACATTTATTTTATTTTGAGCAATGAAAATGTACACCTGGACACCTGCACTGCAGAAATGCCTTTCTTACTCAGTATTTCTTTTTTTTAGTTCAAATATCTAACAATTCTTAAATCCAGACGCTTTTACTGGATTAGTAAAATGACATGATTTTTTCCCTTGTTTTCTAGGGGGGGGGGGGGGGGGGGTCGGGGGGGTCAAAATGAAGTGAGTTATTGGTTAAAATGAGCAAAATTATCTGCCAGTGGGTGAAAAAAAATAGTATGATTTCTGTTTGGGACAGAAACAAGATTTCAAACAGAAATTGGTTTTGGATTTTGTTTTTTTTTTTCCCCCAAAAATGCCATTTTACTTATCCAGTAAAAGCTTAGATTTAAAATGTTAGATATTTAGACTAGAAACAAGCATCAGACATGAACACTTACATCAATCACTGATCCTGATCCATCAGCCTTCAGATCCTCCTGAAATCTGAATGAAAGACAAACAAGCGAATCACAGAAAACCGCACAAGACCTGCTGTGAAACTGCCATTCAACATGTGAAATATCACACAGACACGTTTAATTCATGCAAAGTCTTTTATTGTGAATAAAATGAGACATAAATGACCTAAAACAGACGTGAAGAAGG
>CM074300.1:655857-683357 GCA_037194245.1 Opsariichthys bidens | reverse complement strand
TCTTGACCGACGGTGTCACACACGTGCCGCGCGGTACCTTAGCGATCAGCTGCAGCATCTGCGCGTGCGTGTCGGGGGGGCGGAGGGTGCCGATGGCCTCCAGCCTCCTCAGGTTCCTCTGGATCTTCCTCTTCTTCTCCTCCAGCGTCAGGCTGCCGTCGGCGATCAGCGACTGGTTCCTCTTCATCTTCTCCGGGGTCCGTGCGTCTCTCTGAGCGCGCTGATGCATCATCCAGCCGTGCTGCACCTCCTGAACACACACGTCACACCGTTCATTTTTATATGAAGCCAAGAAACAATATTATATTATTATATTATAATATTCAGGATGTCACAGAACTTTATTCAGATTTTCTGCAGCTAGCCGTGTTATTATCATTGATGTACAATATTTTGTATTAATATATTGAATTAACTTTCATTTTTATTTTTTAGTTAATTTTTAGTAATTGTCATTTTATTTATTTTTAATGTCTGTTTTTAAAAATTTCAGTGATTTTACTATTTTAGTTAATACATAAAGTTTACATTTCATAAATTTTATTTTCAGTATTCTTGTAACATTTCTTTTTATAGCATTAGAGACTAATATTTAGTATTAGTGACAGTAAGAATACAATAACCTAAAAAAATTGTGCATATTTATTTATTTAATTTACTCTCTCTCTCATATATATATACATATATATATATAAAATTAGATATATTTTATTTGTTTTTTTTAATTGAACGGTATAAATTTAATTATGCACACTTTTGTAAATTTGCAATTATTTTTGCAAATTTTAACAGGTAATTTTATTATTACTATTACTAATACTAAATATGAGTCACTAATAAAAAAATGATATATATCCACACACACAGAGTTTTAATGGGCAGATTTCCTCATTCCTCTGAAAGGCGTGACTATGGCACCTTTACTACAGTGTGTTTCACTGGATCAGATGCAGTGAGGGCTGCAGGTGTGTGTGGGCGGAGTCATCTCTACCTGATCTCTGGAGGCGGAGACTTTAAGCACCTCACTGAGCGTGTCGCCGGGCTGCGTTCTGATCACATCGATGATCAGCTGCTTAGTGCTGAAGAACAACCAGACAGGAAATGAGCAAGTGAATCATCATCATCCTCAGCAGCAGTCAAACGGACGGACGCAGCCCACCTCAGCAGAATCCCCCGCGCGTCAGGCCTGTCATCAGAGCTTTTGAAGACATCAAACTTGCTGGTGAGGGTCAGCGAAACCTCCATCTTGGCCAAAGTCTGCTCCACGTTTGAATCTGCGGGGTTGAGCTGCCCCTCGCCTGCGCGCGCACACACACACACTCATCAGAACAGATCCGGTCCTGCTCCAGAACAATAACGATGAAATCTAAAGGTCTCGCGCCAAAGTTCACTCCGCAAGGTAAAGCCTTTGTGTATTTTAAAGTTCTTCATCTTCTCGGTGACGTACCGATGAGATCCTGAAGCGACGGCACTGAGCCCAGATCCTGGAGCAGCTGCTGAAGAGGGTCGGACGGATCCGGACACAGACGGTCCTGGTGCTCCAACAGCAGCTGCGACAAACACACAGTGCCGTTATTTCCAGCATGACTGACTGCAGTACAGCAGAGTGGGCGATTCACTGATCACAACCATCAACCAGAAGAAGTGTGTTCACTAGCATAAATTCATGCGTATTGTTTCTATGGCAGTTATTCCAGTGAATCAGTGAAAAATAAATATCATATAACGGATCTGTGAATGTGGTGAGAAAAACACACACAGACAGTCCGATTCACAAACACAACATGGACACTTCATCTGCACAATATTACAAGTTCATTACATTTTTACTTAAACTGTTAACTTCACTATTGAACGCATATTTGAATAAATTCATGAAAACGCATTTTTATTTTTAAAGTTTATATTTCAACTAATCAGAGAAGAAGCCATTAAAACAAGAACAAGTTATGCGAAATTAAAATGATGTACACCTCAATATTTGAGTGCTGATTATTAAATACATTGATCAATTAATTATTACATTTTATTTTCAGTACTTTAATTTCAGTTTGGGCATAAAAATATCACTAACTTTATTTTTGATTGTGTTTTTGTATTTAAAAAATAGTTAAAGCGGTATCATGTTCATGAAGTTTATATATGCGCGTTTCATATATTTTTCATTCATCACAGAAGTTATAAAATTCCTAAAAATATTAGAAATGACAAAATTATAAAACAAATTATAAATATATAATACATTCAAATGAAAATAAAATTTAATAATCAGCTGTTTATAAACAATTTAGTTTTTATTTGAGTGTTGATTACTAAATTAATTGATCCTTTTATTGTTATTAATTCTATTTCTATATAAAAGATATATATATATATATGTACACACACAAACTTATAAATTATTTCAGCGATGTCAAGATTATACTTTTAAGTCAACAATATAATATTTATAACTCAGTCTATTTAAATGATTATTTACAGTAAATTTTAAAAGTATAAAATCTTTTATATATTTTAATTATTATTGCTACATTAATATTATCATAAGGACCATCAGATTTCAATTTTTTAATCCGGTTTCTATAAAAATCCGTATACTGTGAAATATTTCGTTATGGTCTACAACGGTGACGTGTGTTTGTCCGGACGGACACCGACTCTGTGTGTGTTGAGGAGTTCACTGATGGAGATGTAGATCACGGGTCTGTTGAGGATCAGCGTCTCTGAATACTCGTCGATATTGAAGCGCTCCCCCGGCTCAGGCACGTCGCACACAGCGCGCAGGAACTTCCTGCAGCGGGAGAGAGCGGAGGGGTGAGACGGGAGGCGTGCAGCCTGAGCTCCTCCTCCGAGGGCACACACTCACCTGAACCTGCCGTGAGTGTGTGTGATGTATTCGTTCAGAGCGCGCAGGTGCGCCGAGTCTCCGTGGAAGTGTTTGAGCGCGGCGCTGTGCTGAAGGATGCGAGCGATGGAGCCCAGCGTCCTCCGCTGACCCGGCAGCAGAGCCGAACCGGCGCCGAACTCCACCACGTCAAACCCGTCCGGAGCCACGATCGCAGGGTTCATGTAGCGATAGTAGATGAGATTACCCACGATCTGAACACACACACACACACACACACAATTAACTATTCATTTTTAAATATTCATTAATAATAAATCATACCGGTAATGTGCCACACCTTTAATTAACACAATATTGATATTTCATGTTAAATAATGGTGATTATCGTCAATACGAGTATATCGTGACACATTTTTGTGAATACATATTTATATATTTTTAGAAATGAATATATATTTTAAGTTAGAACCATATTATATGTTATATTAATCATTTCTAAACGTATATAAAGATTTAAATTTAAGATTTTTAGAAATTGTTATACAAATTATATTACGTTTATTTTGTATTTTATTGTTGAATAAATAAAAGAAATCGGAAAGAAACATGCTTTTTATATTACACTTATTTTAAAAAATTATTTCTCATTTTTTAAATAGATTATATGTATAAATGTGTGCATGTATACACACATTTATTTATATATATATATTTTAAGTATGATATTCTGAGGTGTGATAAACATACTTTGTACAGCTCGTCCTCACTGGCCTGAGGAAACTTCTCCTGCAGGGAGTCTCTCAAAACTTTAGCAGTGTAACGCAAACCGTACCTGTTTGAGACACACACACACACACACACACGTTACATGACATGACGTGTGAGTGAGAACAAGCTAAAATCATGCGATTAATAACAGTAAGAACACTTCGTTTTTCACAGGTAACAGTTTCCTCAGTTTTGTCACACATGTAAACACTGAAGCAGGAGAGACGTCTTTCACGAACATCTCTATGGTTTGGCCAGCAGTGAAACACATACGGTAGTTTGTGCGTGTTGCCGATGATGGCGTGTAAGACGCGCTCCGTGAGGTTCTTCAGGTTGGTGATGGCGATGTTTAACCTCTGCTGGACCTCAGGGTGACTCAAGGCCTCCTCGACGCTCACCTCATACGCCAAACAACTGAAACACAAGGAGATGGTCACAGCTTCATCTGCACCCACACCTCAGATAAGAGCCGAGCTCACACTGGCATACGGACCTCTTCTGCCCCGTCTGGCTCTCCGTCTGGTTGATCCAGCTCTTGTAGATCTCCACGGGGTCGGTGCGGATGTTGAGCGTCCGGTCCTGCAGAACCTCTCTGATGGCCGGACCCAGGACGTCCTTCAGCGCGTTCTGACCGCGGGCGTGACGGTAGAAACTCACCAGCATCTTTATGACGGTGGGGCTTCCAGTGACCACTTCCTGCGGCCGGTCCACCTTCACACTGCACAGATTTCAGCGCTTTCATTCATATGCAGCAACAAACAAGTTTGATCAACATCCATCTCAATGAATTCATCTGCATACATTTTGAACGATCTGGCTCACGTACATGTCGAGGAGTCACTGTGGTGCCGTTATAAAATATGTTTACATTCATCCAAGATCAAAAAACACTTTATTTCCTCATCATATCCACTGCAGCTTCAGCTCGTTTCTCTCAGTGTCTTTGATCGAGGATTCGGTCTCTCTAAACCCCGCCTCTCCGAGAGCTGCTCTGCTCTGATTGGTCAAATAGCCCAGTCTGTTGTGATTGCGACAGCATGAGACACACGAGCGGTGTGTGTGTGTGTGTGTGTGTGTTCATACTGGATCTCGTGGCGCAGCGCGGCGGTGAAGAGCTGCAGCAGCAGGAAGGCCTCCCTGCAGTCTGAGCCGTAGTTGAAGAGAGTGAAGATGACCGTCTCCATGAACCTCGTGCTTTTATTCTGAGGCATCAGGAAGATCAGCTGAGCCAGATACAGCGGCTGGGTCTGGAAACACACACACAAGATTCAAAAGAAATATCTAAACCAGCGATTCATTACCGTTCTCTCAGTCAAACCCCTTTTATCTCCTCAATTCAGTTCATTTAGTGCTTTTCACAATACACTCAGCCTGAAAGCAGCTTTACTGAAAGTGCTCGTTTCAGTTTTGCAATTAGGAAGGTAATGTTTCTAAAAGATCAAAACAGTCCCATTGAGATTAAGCTCATTTTTTCAATAATTCAATATCGCATTTGCATGATCACAGTTCACTGATGTGAATTTATGACGGTATATCACATGACATGCAGCAAAAAATTATTAGAATTATTTTCATTTTATGTTTTAATGAACACATTTTTAGTCTTCATTTTTACCATTTTAAAATGATTTGAATATATTTGTGATTTAATTTTCAGTGTTTTATATGGATTTTATTTAATATTTTATTTTTTGTTTTTATGAGTAAATGCATTTTTAGCGTTTGTTTTCATTTTAAAATAACTTAATTTTAGTGTTTTATTTATATTTTTAAATATTTTAGTTTTTTGTTTTTATGAGTAAATGCATTTTTATTGTTTTATATTTTAAAATGATTTAATTCAGTGTTTTATTTATATTTTTAAATATTTTAATGTTTTGTTCTTATGAGTAAATGCATTTTTAGTGCTTTTGATCATTGTTTTTATTTCAAAATGATTTAAATTTGATATTTTTATGGTTTAATGTTTTATTTATTTTATATTTTTAAATATTTTAATTTTTTTGTTCTTATGAGTGAATGCATTTGAAGTGTTCTTGATGATGATTATTCTTATTTTAAAATGATTTGGATGTTTATATTTTTATTATTACACTGTAAATGTTTAGTGCATTCAGGAAGTATTCAGACACTTTCACTTATTTCACATGTTTTGTGGCCTTATACTTAAATGCCTTTAAATAAATTTTCAGTTAAAATAATATTTTAAAGCCATTTTGGGGAATGGAGTGTTGATGTGAATATTTTAAAGGATTTTAAACTGCAACATAAAATATGAAAAAATTAAGAGGTCTTTTTGAATGCACTGCATTTATTTTAAAATTATTCATTTATTTTAATTTAGTGAATTATTATCAACTCACAAACCCCAGTCTCCATCTAAACAATGTGCTAATATAAACGTGTGTGTGTGTGTGTGTGTGTACCTGCAGCAGGTAGAAGAGGTGCTGATAGGCCTCCAGTTTGTCTCTCTTCTCTTTACTGAGAGCTTTCAGGCCCTTGTGTTTGTCCAGAGCCATCATGTCACTCAACTGCTCCTTATTCTTCTTCGTGAGCTTCTTACAGTGAGACACCACCTCCTGCAGACACAGACAGACAGTCAGAGAGACGAACGGAGCCGTGGCGTCCGTCTCCGCTGCCTTCACTGACCTGTAGAGTGACTCTGTTCCGGACCAGCAGGCCGATCTTCAGGTCCATGAGGTCCAGGTCGGCCTCCAGCTGTCTGTTGGCCCGGATGGATCTCACCACATCCTCTCTGAGACGCAGCAGCTCCCCCTCCTGACGGATGTCATTGTCTCCAAACTCCAGCAGGTGAGCGAACTTACGCACCACAGACAGCGGCGGCGCGCTGGAGTGAACTGAAGCGGACGAAACACATTCACAGAACATCAACGACGGATTATAATGTTGTTGAATGAGTCTCTTCTGCTCACCAATGCTGCGTTTATTTGATCAAAAATACAGTAAAAATTGTGAAATATTATTCTAATGGAAAATATCTGTTGTCTATGTGAATATACAGTCAAATATAATTTATATCCAGTGATGAAAGCTGAATTTTCAGCATCATTCCTCCAGTCTTCAGAGTCACATGACCCTTCAGAAATCACTCTGATAGGATGATTTGATGCTCAAAAAACATTTATGATTATTATCAATGTTGAAAACAGTTCATTTTGTTGTGAAAACCATCATACGCTACCGTTCACAAGTTTGTAAGATGATTTTTAAAAGTAGAATTGAATACGTTTATTCATCATGAACACATTAAACTGATCAAAAGTGACAGTAAAGACAGTTACATTTACAAAACATGTAACATTTATATTGTCATTTCAAATAAATGCTGTCGTTTTGAACTTTCTATTCAAAGAATCCTGAAAAATAAATCACAGTTTCCACAAAAATAAGAAACAGCAGTTTTCAACATTGAAAATAATAATAATTATTATTAATAATAATTGAGCCCTAAATCATTAGAAGGATCATGTGACTCTGAAGACTGGAGTAATGATGCTGAAAATTCAGCTTTGATCACTGGATATAAATTATATTTTACAGTATATTCACATAGACAACAGATGATTTACATAATAAAAATATTTCACAATTTTTACTGTATTTTAGATCAATTAAATTTTGCAGTTTGGCGAGCAGAAGAGACTGCTTACAAAAGCTTTTGAACAGTGCATCAAATTTCCTGAAAATACTAAAGAGAATCAGAGAGAGAAGATTGTTTCGTGTCATCAGTGACTGACCCAGTAAGCGATACTCCTCGCGGGCTCTGCTGGCTCTGAAGAACGCCTGGATCCGGATTACAGCTCGGACCTGACAGAGAAATAAAACACGGATGAAAACACACACACACACTCATCATGATGCTGGATGCAGGACGGTCCCTCACGTGTCTCCTGAAGTAAGCGAGCCGGGCGAGATACTTCCTGCGGGCGAGCCACATCTTCACCGCGGCCTGGATCTGAGAGCGCAGAGATTCAGACGTGAGTCCAAGCACACACAACAAACCATTTCCTGTGCGTCTGATGGCGTCGTGCTTTACCTTGACGACGGCTCTCCAGTTCTGGTACAGATATCGCAGTCGGTGCCGGTATTCTCTCTGCTGGCGGAATCTCCTCCAGTGAGACTGAGGACACAAATTCAACACTGAACGTCACTGTGGTGTAACAAGGCATTTTTTGACAGATTCATGTTCTATTAAGAAAGTGTGTTAAACTGTACTTTGTTTAAAATGCATCTTAGAAATAACGATTTTAAATTTAGCTTTGTTCAAAGTATTGTATTTGAAATCAGATTAGGGCTGTGCAATTAATCGCAAAACAAGCGCGATTTGAGCACATGCAATTTCTAAATCGCACAAGTCTGCAATTTTTATGTGTTCATTTATTTATATTGTAATTGAGAATACTGCAACGTTGCTGTGCGCATGTTTAAGATGTGAACCAATCAGAGCTCGGCACCAATGAGAACAAAGCAAAGCGGGAGAACAGAATAGGCAAACGGGAGGAAAGAGGAAAAAATATGGATGCGGTTCAGAATAAAAAGAGAAATTCAACATCAGTCGTTTGAGAGAGTTTTGGAGTCAAACACTGGACAAAAGATGCCGACTCACACTTATTTCACACAAGAAATGTAAGACGGGCGTTGAATACGAGTTTAAGCAGGTGAAATAATCCTCATTTATTTGATGTTTCTGTTTTTTTTACAGTTTTGATTATCAAGCAGTTCATCTACTGTACAGTGTTAAATGTGTGCACTGAAATACAGTTTTGAAGTTGACTTATTATGACTGGAATTTCAGGTTAGTTAAAATTAATTTATTTTATGTTCATGAAGCTGTAAATACAGTTCCTTCATTGTGACACATTTTGTTCTGCACTTCTCGTGCACTGAATCCATTCAGAATGAAGCGTGTTTGAAAAAGCAAAAACAATGACCAACATTGCAAAATAAATCGCAATTTATCGCAATATTCATTAAAAAAAAAAAAAAAAAAAAAAATTGCAATGTGATTATTTTGTCCATATTTCACAGCCCTAAATCAGATGCATTGTTAAACCCTTACTTCAAAATAATTAAGCCTAAACTTTTACACTTGCGCACTAGTTCTCCCATGAGCGGGATGTGAAGAGTCTCACCTGGATTGTGACGACAGCAGGCAGCTGCGTGTTGAGGAAGTGCAGACGCTCGGCCAGCTTCTGTCGCAGCAGGAAGCCTCTCATGCGCGCCTGCAGCTGCAACACTAGCGTCTCGCTGGCCTTCCACTGCACATCTCTGCTGTGGGCCGCAGTCACACTACTGCACACCGCCTGCAGGGGGCGCGTCAAACACACGGCTTGCGTCCTCTGGAAAACTCAGGATGTTTTACTGGTGTAGGGGTTTAGTGACGTGTCTCACCTGTATCTCCTCGTGCGTCAGGAAGGTGCTGTTCTGGATGAACCCCTGAGGTCTTTCCCAGCAGCCCTCCAGTTTCTGCAGGTGAAAGAAATAAGAGCTGCTGTCCGGCAGTTTCGTCCTCATCCACGGACTTCTGTTATCACCTGCCCAACACACACAATTTCCTGATCATTCCCTCTCCTCCATGTCATCCAAGAGGTCTTTCCTCAGTGCAAAAGAAATGAAGGAAATCATTCCAGGATTGTTCTCCATATAGTGGACTTCACTGGGGTTCAACGGGTCCAAATGTCAGTTTCAGTGCAGCTTCAAAGATCTTCATGATCCAGACGAGGAATGAGAGTCTGATCTAGAGAAACCGCCGCACATTTGATACAAAGATAAACTTTTTAAGCAGAAATGCTGGTCTTGCGCTGCTCTGATGCGCCACACGTCACGTCATCACGCTGGAGAGGTCACGTGACGCAGGAGGAAGTACCGCAGTAAAACTCAATCTCATTTTCTCGTCCAACGTCGTTGTTTTACCTTTTTTTGTAAAGGCCGTTTGATTTAGTCTTTGGAAACACTGGATCGGTACTGGATCACGTGACCTCTCCAGCGTGATGACGTGATGTGTGGCGCATCAGAGCAGCGCAAGACCAGCATTTCTGCTTAAAAAGTTTATCTTTGTATCAAATGTGCGGCGGTTTCTCTAGATCAGACTCTTATTCCTCGTCTGGATCATGGAGATCTTTGAAGCTGCACTGAAACTGACATTTGGACCCGTTGAACCCCAGTGAAGTCCACTATATGGAGAACATGTTCTCCTCTTCATTTGTTTTCCACTGAAGAAAGACAGACATGAACATCTCAGATGTGTTGTGTGTGTGTTGGACTGACCCTCCAGTGTTTTGGCCCGCAGCAGGGCGTTCAGCTCCGTCTGGTACCCGGCAGCACATTCGGACACCACGCTCCGCAGCGCCACCTCAGGCAGACGAAGCACACGCAGCGTCTGAGACGCTTTGCCCTCTTTAACAGCCTGATTGACTGCGGCCAGACCCAGACACACTGCACACAACAGGACATTATGAACATGTTTCAGCGACGTTAAACTCTTACAGTGTAAAGCTGTAGAGCACACAACAGTTGCACTTTAAATCATTGTAGTTATATAGTTGTGCGCGTTCACTCACTCTTCAGCACTTTCTGAGCGTCCTGATTGGCCAGTCTCACACCTTCCTGAATGTCAGCCAACCAGAGCTCAGCTCCAGGGTCACGGCTCACCTACAAACAGGAAATGAGTGTTTGAGCTCAATCTGATTGACTGATGAAGGCCTTTCAATCAATTGAATCATTTGTTGGGTACTATATATATATAAACATGTAGCTACTGTCTGTGGTGGTTTATGGTCCTGACATCGTACAGTAACACACCTCTGCCTTGTGTCGTCTGGCTCGGGTCAGCAGGTCATGGTAGCGGCGGGCGTTGCGCGGCAGCACGTCCTGCAGGCCGCTGGAGGGCAGCATCAGCGCCGAGAGGGTCTTCTGAGGATCGCTGCGACTCAGAGCCTGATTGATCAGACCGATGGTGAGAATCTCTGTGGAGATCAACAACAACCAGACGATGATTAAAGCTGCAAACTAATCATTACAAGCAGAGCCACTCTAAAGCACTTCTGATGGACTGACGTTCGTGTTCCTCGTGGGAGGCCGCGTTGACCGTGTTCAGTCCCGTCTGCAGGTCGTTCCAGGTGAGAAGAGCTCTACCGGCCCTCCTCTTCTGCTCACACAGCTCCTCGAAATACCTGAACACACACAATTACTCCAGGAAAGCCTGACATATGAAATGTCTCATGTTTTACAACTGTTTATTGAACCTTTAGGCCAGCGGTTTTCAAAGCATGTCAATGAAAAATATCATTATTTAGTTGAATTATTATATGTATTTTTTATTATATTGAAATGTTTTTATTTTAAACGACGCTAAAAAAAATGAGTCAAAAATACGAGACACTTTTTTCACCCAGAAGGCCACAGCTGTGTTTTGCAAGCCCGCCAATATATGCCTATTAATGCAACGGAGCGGTTTCTGAGACCACTCGATTCAAAGTCTTCAACTTCAGGGCTTAAACCCAAAAGACGACGATATGATGATCAGCAAGTTTAGGATCTACGTGGACAGGACCAGCGGATGAACCACGACCTTTATGTGTGGTCTGTCAAGATATTTTGGCTAATGACAGCATGAGACCCGCAAAACTTCAAGCATGTTGAGGTGACATGTTGACACGAATAATGATAAAAGCGAGTTAACGGTCAGATATTGTTCTGTGTGTTTATGTTTGTGTGCGTGCATGTGTGTGTGTGTGTGCGCGCGTGGGGGGGGCATCGGGTAAGTTGTGTCAAAAGGGAGGCCCACTGTCTTAGACTTTGAAAACCCCTGCTTTAGACCAAATCTAAATGAAAAGCCTGCATGTGTTTTTTGTCGAGTCTCGTATTTGATACATCAGGCTTTTTAATAAATAGTATGAGCTCTAAATTCTCACTATATCAATCTCAATCAAAAGCCCAAAATGAGCAAAAAATATGCAGTTTTTGATATTTATATGGGCGGAAAGTAAGATGAAATCCTGATGCTTGTGTCCAGCAGACACTGAGATAGCAGTGTTACAGTGATTTTACCACACAACACGCTGTTTTACGCTCTTAACCGTCTTGATTTAAATTTTTTTTTTTTTTTTAAAAAGCACACAATAATAAAATTGATCTTTTAAATAATAACAGTAAGATATATACTCATATTGCGAGTGTCGTGAGTGAACGGTCAGACCTCTGAATCAGACTGTCATCGATGTCAGCGAGTCCAGCGGCAGGACTGACCAGCGTCGCACTGAACGCGCCGAAGTCTTTCACCTCCACGGCCTGATTAACCAGAGCGACCGCTGACAACATCTCCACCGCAACAAACAACTCCTCCTGCTGCAGCTCGCCCTGCACACACACACACACACACACTTAAGGAGATTTCAGTCATGAGTTCCTCTCCCTCATGTGGTTCCACACCTTCGTTCATCTTCAGAACACAAATGAATTGATATTTTTGATGAGGTTTATGACTCGTCATGAATCATGTCCATCAGTGTTTCAAAGACGTCAGCAGCTTGAGAACAATATGATCCGGTAATGTCACATTTACCTCAGAAAAGCCATTCAGTGAATGAGCGTCGTGCGTTACCTGCGGACACTGGAGCTGCAGCGGAGCCAGCTCTCTCTGGTAAAGCTCCGCAGCGAACGGATAAACGTCTGGCAGATGGGCATCTGGGTTCATTAGTGCCCGAACCGTCTGACGAGCTTCTCCACGCCGCACGGCCTCGTTGATTTTACTCACCGCCTGCTGCACTGCACGCACACACACACACACACACACACATTACTGCACATGAACTCACATTTTAAAGGGTTAGTTCATCCAAAACGAAAATTCTGCCATCAATTACTCACCCTCGTCTAATGAGGCGTCCCAATTCACCTGAAACTATATACTGCTTTTGTGAAGAAAAAGTACATAGTTTTGAGTGTGTAGCAGAACAGCAGGAAAGCTTTGTACGGTGGCCGAGAGAGCTCAAAGCGCTGCAAATAATAAAACACATGCAAATAAAAAAAAAAAAACACATGAAAAAAACCCCCAAAAAACGTGATCATCAGTTTGACAACATGTGCTGCATATCCTCACAACACATGCAAACACAAAAACGCGCTGCAAATACACAAACCACAACGGAAATGTTTCGAGGGGACCCCAAAAAGTGACGGACCCCACGAGGACGTGCGTCCAGAACCAGTTGAACTCCCCCTTCACTCATTCACTGATCCCTACATAGTGAACGGCATTTGAGTGCACAATGTGTTCACCATCATGAAATACTGTAAAAACTGCAAACAAAAATAAACATTATTTCATGTATTTATTATTTTTAATAAAGTGTTTTTCCGGTCGTTGAGCGCCTCAGGCGCCGTTACCATGACGTCACATTAGTACAGATGATGAACGAATATTTTTAAATCCTCCACTAAATGATCATCTCTTAAAGTTGAATGAGTGAACAACAATGCCACATATTAAAACACTTTTCTGTCAGTGAAACACATGGAGTTCATGCCTACAGAATATATTTAGTATTTTTTACTTTGTGCTGTTGTCTAGTAGGGTCCGTCACTTTTTGGGGTCCCCTTGAAACATTTCCGTTGTGGTTTGTGTGTTTGCAGCGCTTTTTTGAGTTTGCATGTGTTGTGAGGATTTGCAGCACATGTGTTGTCAAACTGATGATCACGTTTTTTTTTTTATTTGCATGTGCTTTTTTTAATTTGCATGCGTTTTATTATTTGCAGCGCTTTGAGCTCTCTCGGCCACCGTAGCTTTGGGACAAACTACTTCGTCATTCACCGATTAAACTGCCGTCAATCGTCTCGTCAGTTAAAATCCTTCACACTCAATTTAATTTAATTTCCAACCACATCTGAGAAACGTAGTCGCACATCGATTGGGGCGCGGCAGGAAAACAAAATCTGACCGATTTCTGTCCCTCTGATGACTCTGATGCTTCAAAACCATCAGAAAGAGATGGTGAAATAAATCCATAGGAATGGAGCGCTTTAATCCAACACGATCACTTTATATGATGAACAGATTGAATTTAGGTTTTTATTCACACATAAACATTGAACAAACCTCGTTGGCGTCTCATTTGTGTCGCTTATCATTGTTTATGTGTGAACGAAGTCTAAATTAAACCCGTTCATCATGAACGTTTTGAAGCGTCAGAGTTTTGGGGGAACGGACATTCGATGCAGGGACGGAAATTCAACGGTGTTCTGAAGATGAAGGAAAGTCGTACGAGTAGCTGATGACAGAATTGGGTGATCGATCCCTTTAACACCAAAAATCAACGGATTCACTGACCGGTCCGATCTCTCTGCGCGTCCTCGTTGGCCACGTTGACGGCCTCCTGTAGTTCATCTCTTTCCAGAGGATCCACGCAGCCCAGGTCCTGACAAACACACGCTTCCGTCAGCGGCGGACGGTACGTTTACGAGTAAGAGAGGATCGTGTGAGTCTCACCAGGGCTTTCTGCTCTCGATCGGCGCTCATCTGCTCCAGGTACCAGCCGGCGTGATCTCGGAGCAGTCCTCGGAGCGCCAGGCTGGGGTTCTGCAGGGCGCACATCAGCGCCAGCGGATCACTGCAGTCGAGCGCCTCGTCCACCTGCTCCACCGCCGCTCGCACTGCAGCACACACAGAGAGAGAGAGAGAGAGCTGTCAATCAAGCGCCGGGCAATGCAAAAACAAAGAAATAAGAAATCATATTTGAGAAAAAAATGGACCGATTTATTCATTTAGCCGATGCTAAATGTGACTTAAAAGAACATCACAATGAAATTTGTCATCATTAAGCACATAATTATCATTACTGTAATGTGAAACAAATTTCTTTTGAAAAATTTATAAAAATGTAAAGTCCAGAGGCATTACTGTAAGGATAATAATAATAATTAGATTTGCAGTGTGTTTTTTTATTTTATTACTATTACATTAACAGTAATAACAATAAGTTACAAAGAAAAATAACTGAAGTGGTAATAAGTTTTTATTAACATTAACAAAAAAGAAAAAAATGAAAGATAACGGTTTCGCAGTTATTTTCCTTTTTATTATTATTACACCAATAATGACAAAAATATAACAAAAATCACTGAAATAGTAATAATATAAGAATAGAAACTATAATTCTAACAAAAGTTTTGTTATTTTTCTCATTTTAACATTAAAAAAGACAGACAAATATTTGAAATAGTAATAAAATAGGTTGTTTGTTATTAACAATAATTTAAGAAGAATAAAAATAGCAATAATAATTGGAATAAGTCATATATAATATTATTGCCACAATGCATTAAACAAATCTTGGTAAAACTTTACAAATATATATATATCTATATGAAGGATTTATTTATTATTATGTTAGTTCACAGTAGATTAATGTTACACCTGATTTTAGTAATGCATTAGTAAATGTTGAAATTAAAATTAACATTAAACAATTTTAACAAATGCTGCAGAAGTGTCGTTTATTCTCAGTTAATATTAACTAATGTTAACAAATAAAATCTTATTGTAATCTTTTTATGCATTTTTCCTAATCACTGAAATTCGTTTAGGTTTTGAGGTGAAACGAGTGACCCAGACATGATTTCACGAGACACACTCACGGTTGACTCTGTCAACGCAGTCTTGTATTTCTCTCTGCGTCAGGTATTCCTCATAAATGTCCTTCTCTGCTGATCCGTTTCCCTGTGAAACACAGAACCGTTCACACCCGCTCGACAGCAGCAGTGTCTGTGTGTGCTCACGTGACGCTCACGTTTGTCCGCGCCCGCGCCGCTTTCTGAGCCCGCGCCTGCCGCAGCATCTCCTGGTAGACCGGTGTGAGCTGGTCCTGCAGGCCGCTCAGCATGGCGTTGGGGTTCCGCAGGGCCTGAGCCGTGACCTCCACACAGCCGCGGTCCACCGCTTCGTTGATGGCGATCACAGCCGCGTGCACTGCAGAACAGATTTCCTGAATGTGTTCATCATAAATGATTTATCGCTGCGCATCATTATTGTGTTAAATTCATGTTCCTCATAATCTTGAATCAGCATCTCTTCTCTGATGACGAGGGCGGGGCAACCTGTCACTCACATGAGATCCACCAATAGCAAACCACCACCATCCAATCAACTCCCCACAGACACAATCAAGCCCCGCCCACATCTGTTCTTGTTTGAGAAGCGTTTCACTCTGACACAATAGAGGAGAAAAGACGAGAGAAACTTCCCTTTCATGACGACTGTGTTTTTCTGTCATCAAAAGGAATTATAGAGAGAACTGATTTTTACATAGTAATACGCGGTTTACAAGTTTTGTTCAAATGAAAATGACATTTGAATATCAAAAATATTACTTCTGATTACACTGCACAATGTTTAGCAATATTTCTATTCTGTTTTCCAGTACAAATATCCCCAAATTCTTAAATCAAGACACTGAAGCTGCAGAAAGACAACAAAAAATGAACTATTGTGGACTAAATTTACTTATTTTCTCTTTGAATTAAGTTTAAGGATGTTTAAATAATTATTTTGTCTTGTTTTCCAGCACAAATATGAAAAAATAAATAAATATTGAATGATTTGGATGCATAATGGTCTTGTTTTTTTATTTATTTAATGCATTATGTATATATATATATATATATATATATATGCCAGTTTATTTTGATTGCACTGTAGCGCTTTGAGTATTAGAAATATTGGCAATACTTCATTAACTAACATGAACTAGCAAGAGCAATTTTTAAAGCATTTATTAATCTTTGTTGATGTTAGTTAGTAAAAATAAAACCGTTTTTGTGTTAGTTCACCATGCGACAACTTTTGATTGTAATAATGCATTAGTAAATGTTGAAGTGAACATTAAGATTAATTGAAGCATTAGAAGTATTTTTCATTGTTAGTTCATGTTCACTAATGCAACGCATTATTATAAACATGCCGAGGAAGTTTTTGCAGTGTCACGCACCTGCCGCCTCGTCCACCGACAGCTCATTGGCCAGAATTCCTCCGATCTTGCCGAACGCTGGCATCTGAATCCCGTATTTATCCAGCTCCAGTTTCATGTTGTTGATCTCCTCCTCTGCAGAACACACAAAAACACTTCATAAAACACACAGCTGAAACACCACAGAGAAATATACATGTGCATGCGCACAGAGCAGACGCTGGCGTCACTGTAGAATTAGAATTAGAATTTTACCCGTGAACTTGACCTTCCCACACAGGTCGTGGATCTGAGGGGCGAGTCCCAAACGAAACAGGTACAAACTGACAAGAGATCAGAAAGCATAATTAATAACTGCAGTGAAACACTAGATGATGTGGATCCAGAGAAGTTCTGACCTCAGAGCGTGAATGCAGTAAACGGCTCTGGGCATGTTCTTCTTATCATACACATCCGTCGTCTCTGGATGAAAGATCTGCGGAATATACAGCAGGAGGCATCTTCAGGAACATGGGATGTTCACGACAGTCCACAACAACACTTAAAGTCTGGGTTTCAGTGGAATTATGGGCTGAAACAGCAACGTCTGCTTTACCGTTGGCAATCCGACCTCCGTCATGGCGTTCCTCCAGTGGTTGATGTTGTCGGTGTGACGAAACTGAAGCCCGGTGGCCTGAGCAGAACAGATCACAGATTCACAGTAATCACATATTCTGGATTCAAATTCATCCAAAGTCAGAAAACACTTTAATTTCTCATCACATCCACTGCAGCTTCAGCTCTTTTCTCTCAGTGTCTGAAACGCTTCGTTCAAAGATTCGGCCTCTCTAAACCCCGCCCCTCTGAGAGCTGCTGTGCTGATTGGTCAGACGCCCCAGTCTGTTGTGATTGGTCGTAAACCAAACGCTCATTACCATATCTGAATCTCGGCTCTTGACTCGCAGTGATTCGAACAGTAACGATGACGTCAGTTTTACGTATTAATTTAATCAAAGTGATTCTGAAAACAGCGCCAACACGAACCAAACTCGTCCAGTCTCAGAGGGGCGGGGCAAAGAGACGCTCTACAGCCAATGAAGAGCGGAGGCGGGCATTATGCAAATGAGTTACAAACCTACGCTGACATGTTTACCGTCATTAACCGCTCACCTTGTATCGCTCCTGATCCAGATCGTAAATCTTCTTCAGTGGAACCACATTAGGAGTGAAACGGTGGCCCAGTTTAGCCAGATAAACACCGTTTCTCAGCGCCTCCTCCAGCTCAGTGGGAGCAGGTAACTCCTCCTTCAGACACGCCTCCATCCACCTGACAAACACCTTAGAGAGTTAGTTGAGCCAAACTGAGATTTCTGTCATGAGTCCCTCATGTGGTTCCACACCTTCGTTCATCTTCAGACACACATGAAGATGTTTTTGATGAGGTTTATGACTTCATATATCTTCATGTGTGTCTGAAGATGAACGAACGACATGAGGGAGAGGAACTCATGACTGAAATCTCAGTTTAGGTGAACGAAAACTTTAACAATGCAACGATTAATCAATCAAAGTAGGCTTAAAGTCCCAGACAATGTTATTATTGATCATTTGGGTTTGCTCCATAAAATATATATATATTTTTTTTGCCCATGCATATCATTCATAACTTTGGTATACACAGACTTTGACTTGTTTGAAACAGGGCACTGAATAACATGCTTTTTAATAAAATACTACAAATAAGTTTAGTTTCTTTATCGGATTAATATATTAATAAAAACTTAGAGAGTACTTAGGTCAATTATTAAGTGTTGAAAGTTTCAAAAATAATTGTTAGAACACATTATGGATAACATTTCACCAAGAAATGCAGCAAAGAAACTGACAAGAGTATGTGTGTGTGTGTGTGAGTATTCCCTACCTTATGGGGACCAAACAGGTATAGTAATACTAGTAAATCTTGACATTGTGGGACATTTTGTTGGTCCCCATGAGGAAACAAGCTTATAAATCATACAGAATGATCTTTTTTGAAAATGTAAAATAGCAGAACATTTTGTGTGATGGGTAGATTTAGGGGTGGGGGGGGGCAGAATGTACAGTTTGTACAGTAGAAAAACCATTACGCCTATGGAATGACCCCATAAAACATGAAAACACAACATGTGTGTGTGTGAGAGTGTGTGTGTGTGTGTGTGTGTGTTGAACCTTTTAGCCTCCTCCAGACGGCACAGGTATTGATAAGCCACATTCTGAATCCTCTGTTCGTCCATTTCCTCTGCGGTCAGACGCTCGTCTGAAATAAACACCAACGCGTCTCAAAACCACATTCAACTAAACCTCGAAAGCTCATGTTTTCGTACAGTACTCACAGCCGGACCGGGTCTGAACACCGTCCCCCATCTTAGTTCTGTCAATATCCGATCAATCGCGTTCCGATAACTCCACACGAACGCACGCGCTGACCTCTGACAAGCGACGCGATTTTCTTCTTATCAAAGTGTTTCAGTTTGAAACCGCAAATTAGTGACGCGCTCAGTAGGTGTTTAACACATCTCTATATCGACCACTAAGATTAAACTCTCATTCGGCTCTGATTGATAATTCAACTATAAATGTCGATTGAAACCGCGAAAGCTCCCGTCTGTCAGTTGTTTACGGTTTGAATATCCCGCCCGCTTCTCATTGGCTCCCGCACGACTCCGCCCACTTAATGACAGCCGGGTGAGTCGCTGTGCGTTATGGGTATTGTAGTTTAAATGAGTTTTCAAACAGAATACCAGCGAATAGAGTTTAGTGTTTGTTTGTGTGTATAGCACAAGAGGTTTTAAAGAGAATTGCTCGTTTTTCTTATATATATATATATGATTTACTATTGTGGAGATTGTTTTGGAAGGTAAAAATATGTTTTATAAAATACAAATATGTTATCTTCAATATTGAATTTATCATTTTAGGTAAATATTGTATTTTATAAATGTCGACGGTCACAGAAGAAACCACATTTGCCGTTTCTATGGAGACGGATGTAAACAGTCTGGTCAGGTGTGCGCGGAAAGAGAGACACCTGTCTGTCTGCTCACCTGTTTATACATCGATCAGCGCCGATATTCACGACATGGTTTTAAAGGACAGATATCGGAGGATCAAACATGACGCGAATCATCCGAGGAATCGCTCTGAGATTATTCGTGTAAGTGCGCGTGCGCGTCTCTTTTAGAGCCAAACTCGAGTGCATTACTGTGGAGAAAGCGGTTTCTAGTTTTATTCAGTATATATTATAGTGTTTATTCTAGTTTGTGTCGAATATTCTTTATATTCTGTGTCACTGTGTGTGTAATGAGTGTTTAGTTTGCTGAGGTAACTGTGTGTTTCAGTGACACTCTAGAAGACTGATGAATGATTCATTAGTGAAGCGTGAATTAATCCTCTGCCGCTTTAAAACTGTCGCTCAGAAAGAACCAAAATACATTCTCACAAGATTTTGCTAACGTTCATATTAAGACTTCTGAAGGTTCTATGAACAATCGCAACTGGACGTCCGTGTTTTAAAAACGCTTTTCTCGAAAATGCAATCATTCAATTTGATCATTTTGCAGTGGGAACGTCATTTTTGTAGGTTCTCTGAACACATTACTAACATTTAAAAAACGATGCTGACGATCTTTGGTTCTCACAACGTTTTTTAGGTTCTCCGGGAAAGTTCTCTAAAGAGAAATATAACGAAATGGCCGTTAATTTTTAAATGAGGCAAATTCGCGGCTTTCTGTGGAAAGCGCGCGCAGAAAATAAAGATACAAACCCGCGAATTTATGATTTCTGTGCTTTTCAATTCACATCATGCTTACCTTTGCTTAATATTTTTTTTAGCGACAAAGTTATCTGATTATTATAACTCGTTTTGATTTATATCATTTCTACATTTTATTAAATGTTTGTATTAAATGAAGTTCAGAGCTCTGTATAGGTCATTACACAAAAAAAATCTGCAAAGATTTGGAAGGTTAGTTGGTTATAAAATAAAAAACCATGAAATAACCGTTAGGGAACGTTCTATATAGAAAAATAACCTCCCTGCAACATTCTGGCAACGTTATTTTATGGTTGCAAAAATTAAAATCTAAAAAAAAAACGTTCTTAGAACGTTATTAATACTAAAAAAAGGTCGAACGGGAACCAAATACTAACGTTAAGGGAAAATTCTGTGTTTGTTGGGTAAATAATGTTTTTGTGCTAACGTTTTGAGAACATTAAAGACCAGATAACTCTGAACGAACGTTCTATTAACGTTACTGGAAGAACGCTTGTTCGTAACTTTGAGAGTCGCTCAAGCGGGGATATGTGATTATTTATTTTCTTAAGTCAATGCGTAAAAAAGTTAAAATTGCATAACTTAGTTACTTTTTAAGGAAAGTAATCAGTTACGTTCCTTGCGTTGCTTTTTTTCAACTGGACATTGAGCGAATGCTTTTATACAGTGACTTACATTGTATCAAGTGATACATTTGATCAATTCATGCATTCCTTGGGAATCGAACCCATGACCTTGTCGCTGCTACAGGAACACATTAATGCCCAGATATTTTTATCAAAGAAATGTCTTACATCTAATTGTTTATTATTTGCATTTAAATGATTTTAAAACGGCAACTTTAGTAAGCGATGGCCATTCATGTCTATTTTAGAAACACCTGTATCTTGATGTTTTTTGCGCGTGTCTCCGTGTCTCAGGCTGAGCGTCATGTGTTCCTGTGATCTCCTGTGAGTTCATGGCCTCTGATGGGTCTGCAGCCAGAGACGCTCGAGAGAAGCAGAAGAGGAAGAAAGCCGACCGGAGCAGATCTGATGTGGAGGAAACGGACGCTCAGGTGGAGATCGAGAGACTGACGGCGGCTGGACATGCGGCGCTGCAGACCGGAGACAACAACGCAGCACTGCGCTGCTTCAAGAGCGCGTTAAAAGCTGCCGCAAAGGTACCTGAAATCCTGACCGTTGTTGTCCCTTAAACTACATTATTTTTCAGAGTATGCATTATATGACATATAACCGATCAGGCAGAACATTATGAGCACATGACATCCTCTCTTCATCACGGCACCGTCACTGGAGGATGTATTAGGCAGCAAGTGAACATTTTGTCCTCAAAGTTGATGTTAGAAGCAGGAAAAATGGGCAAGCGTAAGGATTTGAGCGAGTCTGACGGGGGCCAAACAGTGATGGTTAGACGACCGGGTCAGAACATCTCCAGAACTGCAGCTCTCGAGGGGCGTTCCTGGTCTGCAGTGGTCAGGATCTGTCAAAAGTGCTCCAGCGTTGAACGGCGACAGGGTCTCGGGCGGCCGAGGCTCATTGATGCCCGTGTGGTCCGATCCAACGGACGAGCTCCAGAAGTTCATGCTGGTTCTGATAGAGCATCAGTTTGTTGCGTGTGGAGCTGCAGACGAGACCGGTCAGTGTCCATGATGACCCCTGTCCAGCGCCGAAAGAGCCGACAGTGGGACGTGGGCATCAGAACTGGACCACGGAGCGACGGAAGAAGGTGAATCACGTGTTCTTCTACATCACGTGATGGACGTGTGCGTCTCTTACCTGGGAACACGTGACACCAGGATGCACTGTGGGAAGAAGGCGAGCCGGCGGAGGCAGTGTGATGCTCTGGTCAATGTTCCGCTGGGAAGCCTTGGGTCCTGCATCCATGTGGACGTTACTGTGACACGAACCACCTACCTCAGCGTTGAAGACCATGTACAGCCTTTCATGGAAGCGGTGTTCCCTGGTGTCTGTGGCTCTTTCAGCAGGATAATGCTCCTGACACAAAGCAGGAATGCTTCAGGAATGGTTTGAGGAGCACAACATGAGTTTGAGGAGTTGACTCGACCTCCAGATTCCCCAGATCTCAATCCAGTCGAGCGTCTGTGGGATGTGCAAGTCCGATCCATGGAGGATCCGCCTCGGATCTGCTGCGAACATCTTGGAGCAGATCCCACAGCACACCTTCAGGGTCCAGAGGAGTCCACGCCTCCGCGGGTCAGGGCTGATTTGGTGACCAACACAATATTAGGAAGGTGTTCATAATGTTATGCCTGATCTGATTGTATTGTTTAGGTCAGCTTTACCGCTCTTATTATCTCGTGGAATAAAAGAATCGTGCCTCTGTCTACCTTGAAACATCTGCTTCTGCATGATGATGTATAACGAGTTCTTTCATCAGTAAAGCCTAATGAGCTGCGCTCTCCTCCAGCTCAGACAGAAGAGACTGCAGAGGACCTGTGCGCTGAACCTGGGCGCGGCGTACGTGGAGGCGGGTGAGCCTCAGAAGGGGCTGGACGTCCTGTCGCGCGCGCAGCCGGGCGAGAGAGGCGAGCGGATCGCAGACCTGCAGTTCAACCTGGCCACGGCTCACGAGGCACTGGGAGAGCAGACGCAGGCGGCACGCCACTATCTGCAGGCCGCGCAGCTGTACCGCTCGCAGGGGGACGCCGGCGCCGAGGGGGACACCTGCGTCAGACTCGCTCGCTGCCACCTGCAGAGGAAGGTGTGTGACGGCGAGAACTGACCCTGATGTGACTGAGGCTGCGTTCACACTCGTCATGTTCGGTTGGATTAAACGAACCCTGGTGCGATCGCTCAGTGAGTGCGGTTCATATGTGAACGCTGCCATCCGAACCCGAAACCGCTAAAGAGACGGGTCTCGGTCCGCTTCCAAACAAACTCTGGTGCGGTTCGATCGATATATGAACGCGACACGGACCAAAGACAGGACGAGATGCGACGCTACGAGTCACTGATTCGACGACGCGGGAAGATCGGAGTCTCCAAAATGAGTCGAGGGCAAACGTGGAGCAACGAGGAGGTGAAGTTTCAACGGAGGAAATCCTGGAACTGTTCTGAATGTTCTGAGCTCTTCGTGATTCTCAGCGAGTTTAATCCAGAACACAGCGTTGTTTTGAATGTTCGATAAGCGAGATCCGTCGCCAAATATACGTCATAAAAGCGACCAATCGGGTCGTGACCGTATCCCTACGCCTTTGGTTCGGTCACTTCAGGTTCGCTGTTAAAAATGCCAGTGTGAACGCTGAGAGGACCAGGACTATATGTTCTGTTTTTGTTTTTCGGTCCAGACCAACCGAACCGAACTACAAGTGTGAACGCAGCCTGAGAACAGTGATGTTTCTGCATTTATTTCATCCTCTGCTCTGTGAGTGAGATGAAGCCGCTGTGTGTGTGTTGCAGGAGTGGGACGAGGCGGCTGCGGGTTTCCGTCGAGCTGCCGAGAGTTACAAAACCGCGGGAAACGCGCCCGCGGCCGCACTGGCGCTGAAGGATGCTGGGAAACACATGCTGCGGGGCGGCCGCCACGCCTCCGATGACATCATCAGCGTGCTGACGGACAGCTTGGAGATGAGCGTCCACATCTCAGATCAGGAGACGCTGGGTAACGCCAACGAAGAGTGACCTTATGACACGCAGGAAGTCCGTCCACTGACGTCTCGTTTGTCCTCAGGGAAGCTGCTGAACGACGTGGGTTTGAGTTTCTCTCAGATGAGGCTGTTCTCCGAGGCGTCCGAGTGTTACGAGCAGGCGCTTCCTCTCGTCGCATCTAAACCGCACAGACTGGCGGTGGTTCTGCAGAATCTGGGTGCCGTCCACAACACTTTGGGTCAGTACCAGCAGGCCGTGAGGTTCCACCGAGAGGCAGCGGCGCTCCACGGTGAGACTCGAACCCGCCAAGCAGCAGAATGATGCATCTCAACCACAAACACGTGTTAAAAAGTCAACGACAGGACCTAAAATATACACATTTTAAACTTAAAATCTTGATTTTAAAAGGCTCATGTCTATGTTATTTGTTAACGACCTATTTAAATTATGAATATGTACAATTAATAATCACTTTTGATTGATTATTTATTATTTAACACTGTATTAGCAGCAAAGACTATGATAAACTCACTGAAATAAATAACAATGAAAATACTCATCATGAGTATCATTTAACAACATCTGTTGTACAGCAATATTAAAAAAGAACAATTATATAAGATTTTCAGTCTGATATCTATGGGCTCTTGTTTCTGCCTCTAAATAAAAAGGGTAATTGCAACTTTTAATCTCACAATTCTGACTTTATTTCTCAGTATTGCAGGATTTAAACTCGCATTTGCGTCTTATAACGTCAGAATTATGAGATATAAAATGTGCAATTCTGACTCTTTTTCTCAGAAATGTTTATATCTGGCAATTCTGACTTCATAACATGCAGTTGTGAGAAAAAATAGTTTGCAATTAAAAGTTGCAATTTTTCATTTTTTATTCCACGGCGGAAACAAGCTTCCATAGATTTCTGAATTTTCCCAGGAGAAACATTTTCACATTTGAATTCATTCATTAACCAACGACTTCATCACGTACACATTTCTATACAGGATACAACTTGCAACTAGATATTAAATATGTATAGATAGTAAAAAAAAGAGAGATATAACATATTGGTTTATCTTAAGGAGGTAATAACACGATACAATACAGTTTCAAAATGCCACTTAATGATATTTCTGAATAAAATGATCATTTAAAGCAGGGCATTCCCATAAAATGTGCTTTATAGTCAATTCACCAGTTAACAGGGAATGTTCAGAGAAATCTGGTGTTTAATAATGTTCAGCAGAAAAACATTATCATTCATGGAATGATTTGAACTCAAACGGTTTAGTTTACATTCGTCTAATGTTTTGTAAATGTTACTATTGTTTCAGAACGTTCAGAGAACATTCAAAAGTAACGTTCCCATAATGACTGAAGAATTCTGCCACGCAAACATTCACATAACCACTGGAACGCTGGACGTTCAGAGAACATTCAGAATTAACGTTAGGAAAACGTTCGTTGATCATATTTTTGTCAGCTGGGTGGGTGGAGGTGTGTGAACGTCTGCTGCTTCTGTGTCATCATGCGTGTCCCGCAGGCTCTCTGGGCAGCCGCGGCGCTCAGGGTCGGTGTTTCAGCAATCTGGGTTTCGCTCTGGTGGAGATGGACGAGCTGGAGGAGGCGTGGGAGAGTTACATCCACGCGCAGCAGGCCTTCAGAGACACCGGTACTGAACCTCCACTGACACACACACACACACACACACACACACACACTCACGCCTGTCTCTCTCCCTGCGCAGACGACGCGTCCGGCCAGTGGCAGGCCTGCGAGGGTCTCGGCGGGATCAAGCTACAGATGAGAGACCCAGAGAAAGCCGCCGGCTACTATAAAGACGCTCTACGACTGCTGTGCAAATGCCAGGTGAGATCTGACTGTGTCCGAACATAAGAGCCGTTTTTATCATCTGAGGCTGCGTTCACACTCGTCATGTTCGGCTGGATTAAAGTGAACCCTGGTGCGATCGCTCAGTGAGTGCGGTTCATATGTGAGCGCTGCCTTGAACGCAGCAACGAGGAGGTGAAGTTTCTGGAAATCCTGCTGCTGTTCTGAATGTTTTGAACATTTGATGAGCTCTTCGTGATTCTCAGCTGGTCAAAATAAAGCATGAAATGATGGCGTTTAATCCAGAACACAGCGTTGTGTTGAATGTTCGGTAAGCGAGATCCGTCGCCAAATATACGTCATAAAAGCGACCAATCGGGTCGTGACCGTATCCCTACGCCTTCGGTTCGGTCACTTCAGGTTCGCTGTTAAAAATGGCAGTGTGAACGCTGAGAGGACCAGGACTATATGTTCTGTTTTTGTTTTTGGTCCAGACCAACCGAACCGAACTACAAGTGTGAACGCAGCCTGATATAAAATCTAATTAACGTCAAGCATGCAAAACATGAGCAAACACACGTTTTATTTGTATAGCGCATTTAGTTTCAGTTTAATCTCTTCTGCTCACCAAAGTTGTTTATATGAACAAAAATACAGTAAAAATTGTGATATATTTTTACAAATGTAAACATCAGTTTTCTATGTGAATATATAGTACAATGTAATTTATATCCAGTGATCAAAGCTGAATTTTCAGCATCATTCCTCCAGTCTTCAGAGTCACATGATCCTTCAGAAATCATTAATTCTGCACCGATGTGACTTATCTATGTTTTTAAAAAATTTTACTTATTTTCTGGAAAGTACCGTCCAGCTGCTGAAGACAAGCTGTGTCTGAATATGATAAGCGTCCTGTACTGATGCTGTGTTTGATCTGCAGGACGTGTCCAGTTCAGTGCAGGAGCGTCTGGTCAGTAAACTGAGCGAAGCGTTACAGCAGAAGCTGCTCCTGCGACCGGTCAGTCATTCTCTCTGCCAGCAAATATTACAAATGAGGCACGCAATCCTACAGGACCACACGACCGAATGCCATAATACTGGCATTAGGATATTGCTTAGTAAAATGAACACAAAAGAAGACATTTTAAGAATGTGGGTCTTCAGACAGTCTCCACTGACTTCCAGAGAATTTTAATGGTTATTTTTATCACAAAAAATGCAATTTGATTGTTTGCCCAATCGATGATGTTCTTCAATGTCCCTCTCAGAGAGGAGCGCCGACACACCGAACCGTCCCGGAGCGACATCACAGCCGACGGATGCCACGGTAACGCCGCGCAACACTCACCTGACTGTGTTTCTGCGTGAGTGAAGCTGCGGGTCATCAGAGAGGATGTGTGATCCTGTCGTGTGTTCGTGTGCGTGCAGGTCGACGGCCGCGCGGCCTGACGTCCAGCGGTGGAGGAGAGAGATGCCGAACGGAGCCGCGGATGCAGAAACCCCAGCCGGTAGGAACTGAACACACATCTGTGCAGATTCACTGCGGATCATCCTGAAGAGAAACACACAACACAAGACTGACAGATGAAACTGTGTCTTCTCTCGCTCTCTCAGACGAATCCATGATGTCATCAGAGTCCCGTCCGCGTCAACAACAAGCAGATCATCAC